>JAOTON010002263.1:267500-724591 GCA_034440635.1 Lepas anatifera | reverse complement strand
TTGCATGCTGTCAACCAAAATGGCACACTTCACCCAAAAGGGTGGCTATCACCATCAATCAGTGGGAGAAACTGTGGTTGGTGTGACTTAAAAATGGTAACAGTGCCATAAATGGGAATGTTTGACCCATAGATGGGAACACCCATTCTCAAATATGGGAATGCATGAGACCATTTTCCAGAACAATATTTTAGGCCATGAAACAAACTTTTGTTCTTTCTACCTGGCTTATTTCTGTTCTTAAAATTTTAGAGGACATTTATCTTTGAAGCAGAAACAGGAAATCAAACTTTATACCTTGCTTCAAATATTGAAGCTTAACATGTTTATTATGATCATTCACATGTCTTGGTGCATCTGTGTAAATAAAACCCTAGTCATATACAAAATAAATTAATAGATACCTAGTGAAACAATAAAAAAGTTTTTTAATATTTGATTTATATTGCCACTTGAGATAATAATATATACAGACCAAGACACATGGCCATACAGAACATGACGTGAGCCAACCTAGCACAACAAAACCTGTTTTCAGTACCTTTAATGCCATTTTTCACAACTTCTAAACTTCAAAGCTCCATCTGTAGCCCCATCATTTGTATTCTAGTGGTGGGGGCAGTAGCAAGGTATTTTCTGCCTCACAGACCTGGTTTAATCAATTTTTGGGTACCCTTTTCCTCAGGCCGCCCTTAATCCTTTCAAACTTAAGGGGTCCTGGACTCGAGTTCAGGGATCCCTTGCACCCGTCACTGCTGTGGCACCCCAAATGAAAGCTCAAGTTATTTTCTGTGCCTACTAAGAGCATCCTTAAAATTTTCCTTTTTCTCATTTCAGGGACTTTAAAATTTATAAATAACAGGCCTGCTTGGTCACCCAGTTATATGTCCAGCTATAAGGCCCAGTCTGCAAAGTATGGCAGCATGCCAGACGAGTAGCACCAGCCATCTAAAATTCTCGCACCACCAGCCTCCAAAAATTCGCACTAATCTGGCACATACCAGGGAAAAAATGCACCCATTCTTACCCCTACAATGCAATGCTACCTCAATCATTAGTCAGTTAGTTAAGGAATTTTTTATAAGGCCCCTCCTGTGTCTTAATAGCCATTCAGCCATTATTTGTTTAGTTTAAGTGTCACTAACCTCGCAAGTTCGCACCAGGTTGATAAAATTTGCACCAGTCGGTCCTGTCTCCAAGGGCACTCACACCGACGAGATCTCGTAAAAAATGTCGTACTTTGCACACTGGTATAAGGCAAGAATATGGTGGTATCAAAAACAGTATACTTGTTATGGATAGTCTCATAATAAGCACCCCAAAAATCATTTAGGAAATCCACCCCTTGGGAATGTGTGACTATACAACAATGTTTACGATGACATTTTAGTGTGATTGTGGTTGGAAAGGGTTTAAACATGCACCACTTGTATTCAAGTTTTTTTCCTTCTGAGTCTTTTCGCGATAAAGCAAAACAAGGAAACATCATTGCAAGTAGACTCCAAAACCCACCTAGATTGCACGGACTGTCTATGATAAACGCACATCTTGATTTAGCCCCCTGGATTTAACAAATTGAACACCAGTCGTCAAAAACGGCGCTCACTGCTTCCAACAAGAATACAAAAATATTAGCGGCAGCCCACGCCGCGCTCGTTCTGAAGGCCGCAGACACCAAAAATGTACCAGGGCGACCACCGGCGACCAGGTGACCACTGCAAGTCGGCGGTTTCGGCCGACCTGGTCGCCCATTGGTCGCCTATAGAAAAAAATGAAAATCACCGACTTGGTACCGACTCGTGACAGATTCTAGTACATTCTAGTTTGAACTTAGAAATAGTACATAAATACGGTACAGGGAGATGGCATCATCTAAGGTACCAGGTCATTTCAGTCGTTTTTCATAACATTGGAACCAAAAATTGTAGTAAGAAGAAACATAACTAGCATAGACTAGCAGCAACTAAGGGCGGTGATGATACCAGATGTAATCGGCCAAAGATGCCCCGTTGTAGCCAAGCTGTCTTTCAGAAACGCCAAACAAGCCGGGAAACGAGGGCTAACTTGGCTCTTTGTCGAAGTAGATTCTGCCCATTCTTGGCCAAAGGAACTGGCAGACTTCATCCAATAGATTTTGATGGGCTCTGTATGTATTACGATGACGGGTGGAGACAGTGGAGAGGGTAAGCATATTTAGAAGCAGGAGCGGATGGTGGAAGCTAAAATCATAGGAAAACAGATGGAATCAGAGTTTGAGACGGTTGCTGGGTCGCCAACCAAAAGATGATAGGGTCACCGACGGCGTAGGTAGATCGGCAAGTTTTTAGACCCCTGGTTAAAAAAGACCCCCACGATCTCAAAAACTAAGAGAGCTAGAAAAAGTGCAAAACGGCAATCTAAAGCTCTTCAAAAATGATATCGAAAATACTTCAGTCATTTTTTCTCGTCCGGCCAATATTAAGGTCCTCAAAGGTCAACATAGGTCAAAATCGCAAATATGAGGTGTACTAAGAAAACCACATATATCTCAGATACTGTGATAGCTAGAAACATTTTTGAACACCATTCGAAAGCTCTTGAGTTGCTCTTTCATTACAGTGGAAATGATTTTCGGGTCAGGTCAAGGTCTAGGGAGCTGCAGATCACTGAACATTGAGAATGTTCTTGGGAATGTCCATAGCCACACATGCATACGGGCGTTTCCTTTTTCGCTAATAACTTCCGAACCAAGCACGATACAGCCATAGTTGATGCAGCATTGCAATTCACTTGTCAATACGAATCAAATGATATACGATATTTCTATGCCAGGCCCAATTTAAGATTTGACCTGACCCCGGTCAATGGTTGACCTAACTTGACCTGGTATAGTCACGATGTATATCATTTGACTTCCAGTGACCATACAAACACTTCGGAGACAAAATAAAAGCTCTATATTTGTTTATTCAAAATTTGTAGAGTAAAACACCGAAAAAATGTTTATTTGACCTAAGCTGGCCTTTCAAAGGGCACAAGTCAAAATTGTTGGTATTAACTTCAAAAATGGGCTAAGAGCAAGTCCTAACCGAGTTTGAAGTTGATTCTATCCATACTTACCGAGAAAAGCTCATTTTGTGATTTTCCCCATGCATTTGCAAAGGGGAAGTCATGCTCTGTACATGACTTTAGGTCACCAATATAAAAATCTCGGAGCAAATGTTGTAGCTCCTGGTGGACCCAATATATGGTATGAGTTTCAACTTGATCGATTAACCCTCCTTTTAGTTATGCAGTCCTAAGCATTTTTTGAGGTGAGGTTACTTCACCTGGCCTGATGACCTTAACTGATATGACCTTGAGCTACAATTTTCAAGAAAGATGTAAAAATGGCGGAGGAACAGCTAGACTAAGTTCGTCGTTTTTCGGTCACTTCGGAAAACCGGAGGGGGGTCTAAAAAGAACCCCACCCGGGCGAAGGTTAATTCACATATTCGGTGAATGCTTCAACTCAGGGGCGGCATTCTATGGGCAAGGGCGGCAAGTTGAGAGTAGAACTGGTACTAAAAATCCAGATCACGTATCATTTCTGCCCTGGATGGGCGCCTGCAGCTGTCTATTATTACCAAAACTCATGTCGGGCGCCTTTGGAGCCCGGCATTGGCGGGAGCGGCACTTTGAAGTCGAAGGTTTTGGGGGCCCGGGCCCGCTGCCCTCCCCCTTGGGTGCGCTACTGGTGCTAAAAGTGGGGGCGCGGTAGTGGAGTGGTCAGCGTAGCTGGCTTCCACGCAGCCGACCCGGGTTCAAGGCCCGGCGGCTTCCCTGAACAAGGAGCAAGCTGGCTCCCGAGAAACCCTTCCAACAGGGAAAGAGTTGGCGACGCCATATGACCCTGGCAGTTGGTGCGTCGATAAGCCCCAATAATTATGGTGCTAAAAGTGCACTGAGTCTCAGTGGAGAAGAATCGAGAGGGCCAGGGACCAATGGGAGGGGCTGGGGCAGCAGTGTGTATTTATATTTCCTTTGAGATGCCCGGTTATCCCCAATACAACGCCGAAATGGTGTTAGAATATCCTTTAAACCTTGGTGTTTTTCATGTTGATGGTTTTAAATTGATTTCATGCAAAACAGGCATCAGAAAGGCTAAACACACACGTTATATTATAATATTTCCCTTACATACACTGATGGCGGAACGTGGGGTACCGGGGCACGGTGCCCCCCTTAAATAAGAAATTTCAACACTAACCCTATTACGTTGACTGGAACGAAATGGGTTGAAAGGCCCATAGTGCCCCCCCTCCCCTTAGATTTGAACCCCTTAGTTCCGCCTAGTTCCCCTTAGCCCTCTCACCTTAGTTCCACCGTCACTGCTTACATATGGTGGTTATTGACACTGTTTTGAGGTTGGGAAACATCAATCGTTTTAAAAATGCACACCATTCGCCTGGGGGCCGTACAAGGTACACTGCCATCCACTGGCCCATGGAACCTGTCTTTCAAACAGTACCGCCGCACGGCGCTGCTCCTCAGTAGTTTATCCATCTTACGGTAGATGTCAGGCATGTCAACGGTCCTGGATCGATCGCTAGTGGGCGCGACGCGACGCGGTCTACGGCGCTGCCGCTGCCGCGCGCGCGCGCGGTAGATTCCCAGCTGGGCTGGTCCGTGGAGCGGCGTCACAGCCCTCACGTGGGTGTCGTGGTGGATAAAGAGTGCCCCACCGCAAGGCTGCAGTCCTGCGATACTGCGAGTGAAGGACACAACAACACATTTGTAAGCAGTTTTAGTTTGCTTTTTTGGATAAGAAGTAAATACGTAAAGCTTGAACTCAGAATCCCTGTGATTGTCCTGAGCGATATTGTGTGAAAATGAGTGGTGAAGACGGCGTATCGAAGGCAATGGATAAGCCGGGTTCAACTCCTGGTGGCTCCTCCTCTTTTAAGTCGTCGTTATCGTCGTTCAAAGCGGCTTCCGCTGCCGCGGAGGAGGGTGAGCGTCGCTCACGACGTGTTGAGTTTGCAGACAAGACGAAAACAGAAGATGGCGGCACCGCTGTGAAGAAATTCTCTGGTTTACCGAGGTACGGGGGCTCCAGTTTCTCCGGTACCGATCGTGGTACTACCGGGTACCAAGGGCCCTCGTATCGGTTAGCGAGCATGGATCGACTAGCCAACCGACAAAAGCTGTACTCGGACGGAGTCGGTGCAGCGGAGACAAACGGAGGCTCCGAGAACGGCAGCAGTCACGGTGCAGAGCCGCCGAAGATCGTGGCAGCCACCGCCAGCATCAAAACCACGGCCTCGGTGAGTTCTGAGCCGGTGCCGGTCCCTGCCTCGCCAGGCGGCGTGCATTCGGTCCCAATTCCCAAACAGGCGTGCCGGACCCTGCCTCGCCAGGCGGCGTGTACTCGGTCCCAAACAGACTGGGCCGGTGCCGGACCCTGCCTCGCCAGGCGGCGTGCACTCGGTCCTAAACAGACTAAGCCGGTGCCGGGCCCTGCATCGCCAGGCGGCGTGTACTCGGTCCCAAACAGACTGAGCCGGTGCCGAACCCTGCCCCGCCAGGCGGCGTGCACTCGGTCCTAAACAGACTAAGCCGGTGCCGGGCCCTGCATCGCCAGGCGGCGTGTACTCGGTCCCAAACAGACTGAGCCGGTGCCGAACCCTGCCCCGCCAGGCGGCGTGCACTCGGTCCTAAACAGACTGGGCCGGTCCGGGCTCTGCCTCGCAAAAACAGACTGAGCCGGTGCCGGACCCTGCCTCGCAAGGCGGCGTGCACTCGGTCCCAAACAGACTGAGCCGGTGCCGAACCCTACCTCGCCAGGCGGCGTGTACTCGGTCCTAAACAGACTGGGCCGGTGCCGGACTCTGCCTCGCAAAAACAGACTGAGCCGGTGCCGGACCCTGCCTCGCCAGGCGGCGTGCACTCGGTCCCAAACAGACTGAGCCGGTGCCGGACCCTGCCTCGCCAGGTGACGTGCACTCGGTCCTAAACAGACTGGGCCGGTGCCGGGCCCTGCCTCGCCAGGCGGCGTGTACTCGGTCCCAATTCCCAAACAGGCGTGCCGGACCCTGCCTCACCAGGCGACGTGTACTCGTCCTAAACAGACTGGGCCGGTGCTGGACCCTGCCTCGCCAAACAGGCTGCACTCGCAGGCGAGCACTCGGTCCCAAACAGGCTATCGATGACGGGTGAGGTGTGCAGGTTCAGTTCCTTGCCAAATGATGCGCACTTGGCACTGTCCTTGAGCTTTTATTAGGGCTTCCATGTTTCCACACGAAGATAGCCCTGTGGCTGGCCAGTCCTATCCGGCTCAGTGTGCCTTGAGCTGCGCCTTTGACTGAGGGGGACCCTGACCTGGACTTCATCTGCGGCAGAAGGTGGTCCAATGACCTAAATAGCTCACTACATGTATTTTACCTTTCAGCTTATGCCAATTGCAAACGTTATAAGTCTTGATTCACCACTTATCCGGTTTGATTTCCGTGGTTGTTCGTGGAAGCTGTAAGACTAATAGGGCGGAGAAATAGGAGCGTTATATCTTGACAGCAGCATCTTCGAATAAGACAGGGCGCTAAGTGATTCTTCAATCTTCCAGACAGGAAATTGCCCACATTACAGCCAAACACCGCTCGGATTTACGTTCACTTTGGCTTGCCAGCTTATGTAGGCGGTGAAACTTTTGCTCTGGAATTTCGATAAGGAAGCTAATCGATCCAGAGACGGGTAGCTCCAGGGCCGAATCCAGGCGAGTGGCAGGCGGCAGTCGATTGACGCCTCGGTGCTTTGTCACGCAGTTCCCTCTGGCCATTGACCAATGCTGTTGGTCCGTTTGGCCTTCGGCAGCGCGGAGGGCCCTGGCTTCCCCGTTTCACGTGCTGAGTGCGGCTGCTTGGGCGTTGGCTGGTTTTCCTCGTCGAGTCCGGTTTGGACGACCATTTCCTTATTTCCTCGGACTCGGCTCTATGCTGTATTCCATTTTTTTCGTTTTTTTACCGCTTCTCCAGAGAAGTATCCAGTGTAAGGGCTTAAACAGGCGTACTCAGCTTCCACATAATCGAGTTACTAGCTAAAGAGTGTCAACACCAGCAGAAAAAAAAACAAACAAATGGGTGGGCTGGTATTGTGAGGAAAATTTAACTCCCTGCTAACAGAAGACTGCGTCCCTTCAAACCAAAAGCATTGCATGTCGACTCTGTGGCACGTTCCATTCAAAGCTTTGATCATTTTCTAGTTTAGTTGAACTAACTCATAGAATTTTAAAATGGAAAGAAAGGACATGTCTTAGGTGCCACTAGCGTACAATAGTTATGGAACTTTTGAAGCACGTGATGAATGTCATTTTATCCGATGTTGAGACGATAGGTGAGGTCATACAAGACGATAAGTGTTAACTAAAATAAACTCCTTTTTAATGAGGCTCTGCAGCAGCGGCCAGTCCAGGACTTCAGGGGGAGGGGGCTAGGGGGCTCGAGCCCAACCGTCCTTGCCTGGGAACAGTCTCGAGTTATGAATTTACTATAGGCACTCCGACATGTCGGGAGGGGGCTTGAGCCCCTAGCCCCCTTCCCCCCTTTGTATTGCTTAACCCATCACCGCCTGGGACGTCTGAATTGGACCCACCCCCTCCTCAGTTTTTGCGAATGATTCTGAGCCGATTCAATTGAGACACGCGGTCCTTTGCTGGATTCAAAGGTGATCAATTTGACAACTTGTGGCCAAAAATTTACATCAGGTTCAGCTCAGGTCAATGAGCTATTACGTCATGTTCGGGGATGAGGTGGCTTAGTGGATAGCACCCTTGTCTTCTAAGCCACCGGTCCCGGGTTCAAGTCCCGGCGGAGCCTCTGAATAAGTCGATCTGATCGCCAAAATCCCTTCCAACAGGGTGAGGGTTGGCGACACCGTATGACCCTGGCAGTTGGTGCGTCGTTAAACCCCGACAATTATTATCATAAACCCATTTAAGGCAATTCTGAACTTATAAAATGAATCTGACAAAACCAAGGTGTATCTTGGCGTCTAGAAGAGCTAGATCAAGTTTCTAAACACCATTTGAAAGCTCTTGAAACAGAAATATGCACGCTGTTATCCATTTTGAGATTGTATCAATACCAAGGTCATTAGGTGGCACCAAATGTCACGGTTTGTGAGATTGTTTGTCTATAACTATTGAAGGAAACAAGACACGGTGTTAAATTTGGTATTATAGTAGTGAGCATGACCTAAGGATTGGACCTATATGCAACATGATAATGTGACCTTACAGGGTCATTCCGCATGTCGTGCGAATACTACGGTAAAAAAATGCAAACACAGTGATGGATTTGATTTTGTTCTAGGTGTCATGGTTTCCGAATTATAAGGAATTTTCTAAATTGGTCTAAATTTGACCTATTCTTGCCCCCGGTGACGTCACGGGTTACCTGATATGGTTCAAAATCGGCTTCAGAGTAGAAGACGGTAAGGGGCCTCCAGCGCCGTTTCTATTTTTTCCATATCACTTCCGGTTCCCAAGGTCGTAGATCGAACCCCCAGGCGGTGGTGCGCGCGAGAAAAGCCCAAGCGGTGCCGGGTTATATATCGAGACAATTTTATTGACGTTTGCCCAGACACGCCAAAGGTGGGCCTGAAAAGAAGGTCGAGTGGCTAAACCACACGCTGGTTGTAATTTGATATTTCATCTCAATCGTCCAGTCTGCCAGTTTTCGGCGGCATGCCACTGTCTGGACAAAAGTTAAGTACGAGGAGACTCTTGGCGGAAGCGTGATTTGTTTTTATCGGCATAGAAACAAAATATGTTGTACTCTCAAACTTCTCTATCTGACTTCAACTATTGACATATCCAAAAGCACATATTTTTTCTTGCCCATAACTCACGGATGTGTATAAATACACAAAGATTAAAAGGAATAACCATGGCTTCTGCATACTGTATGACTATTGAAACGTTACGTGCATTGCCAGGGCATATTTTATGGAATTTGGACTGTTGGGCATTGCGCTGAACAGGGCACGAATTATCACCAAAAGGGCACTCCGAGACATCAAATTGCTGGTGACTGGTGGGAACTGGGCCGTTCAGGGCCGTTTACTGGTAGATATAGCATGGGGGCCTGGTGGCAAAATGCCCACCACTTTGTAGCTTAACAAATGCCCTGTGCAATGCTCAGCACTGGTTTGCGAGGACACAGGATAAATAGAGTTTAATATCTAAACAATGTTTCTACCTTCCTTATGTTGATCAGTTTTGATCTCTCCCCCTGCTCCCGTGCACGTGCAATGCCGTCAGTGTCGCCGTTGGTGTGGTATCCCCCAGCTGGTTAGTTCGGCAGCTGTGGCATTGGCGCTGGCTGGGTGCACGCTGGCAGCAGCGCATGGGGCGCGGCCGAGTGTCCGGCACGGCCAGGAACTGGTCCCGATACGGCCTTATCCGGCACCGTCCTGCAGGGCTGGCCTGGTGGTGCCAGTTCTGGACACGGCCTGATCCCAAACCATGCTCCAGTACCACAAACGGCTTCTTGTAATTGGCTTCATTTGACTATAGTTTAGGTCTGTGCCGCTTGATGGTGGTTAGATGTTAGGTGATTACTTTTTTGCGAATCCCAATACCGTGGACGTGCTTTTGTAGCTGTTTGTTTATGGAGAGGCTCTTAATGAGCTTGCATCACGTTTAAACCTTCGCAAAGCCTGCAGCTTGAAAAGTATGGATGTATGCCAATCCGCTCTTATAGCCGCAGTTCGAGCCTGAGATTTGGCACTTATTTGGCCCTCAGTTCAAGCCTGAGAGTTAACACCTCTGTAACACGGGCACAGGAGGGAGGCTCTCGGAGCCCCGGAGCCCCCACACCCCCACCTATTTTTTCGAGGTGGTCGGAGAGCTGTTCGTAGCCAAAAAAATAATTGGCCACATTTGAGAGAATTTAATGGGTGCGTCGAATGGTGAAAGAGTTTTGGAAATCCGTTGCAAATTTTTGACTTACAGGTTTTCAAATGCAGACCTGCATTTTGAGATTGCCCAAATCGCGCGGTCGGACCAGTTTTCTTGCACTACCCAGTTACCCAGTCTGACGTATATTATGCTATAAAGTCATAGTTAAGGTAAATAAATGTAAAGGTCAAATTCAAAGGTTAAGAGTGAAGATCAATCCTCATCTCCTGCCCGGAAGTTAATATAGTTTTAGTAATAGTCCACGTTATAGTGGGTATACCTATTTTGACATCATAGGTCAATGATCTTGAATGACCTTGACCTGAAAAAAATTAGAATTTTTGCGACCTTCCCTCTATGACTCTGGCCCGCCTTGGGCATATTCCGGTCCTTTTCCCACCTAATTACGGCAGTTCCCATTAGGTCTCCAGCACGGCCAAGATTTGACCTTCATGACGTCGTTTGACATTGAGAATGTTGATCTAGGTCAATGAAAATTGTCCATGGTGTAGATCATTATAGCCCCCACCCACCCCCCAAGCGGCGTTTTTCTAAACCACTTCGTTTCCAAGATGTCAGGTGGGCCTATCAGGTAACCCTCCAGTGGGCGTTAGTGCCAAATCCATCTCCGTTCCGGGCGTTTTGCCGCATTTGAGCCTGAGTGTTGCCCCTCTTTTAGCCGCATTTCGAGCATGAAAGTGAGTACATACCTCGCCGCAGTACGGGTCAAAGAGTTGGCACCTTTTTAAGCCGCAGTTCGAGCCCGAGTGTTGATATTTGTTGTCAGGTCACATTTAAGGTCACTAGAGGTGAATACATGCCGTCATAGGGATAACATGTAAATGAAGGTTTTTGGTCATTACATCTGAACAAGTAAAAATAGAGTAAACAATTTAGGCCATTGGCATCCTCGCAGCAAACCGAATCAAATGATTTATATGACCTGTATTGGTGACCTGAGATGACCTAACCTTAAAATGTCCACAAAATTTGTAAAAATGATCAAAGAAAAGGTATGCCAATTACGGCGGCGCGCCGCCGTTTTTATGCTGTCTCCAAAAACCCGATTGGGGGAGAGCGGGTAGCCGCCCCCCGTCTATACGCGTTTTAAGCAGTAGTTCGAGGATAAGAGTTGGCGCCTCTTCAAGCTGCTGTTTGATCATCAGGATTGGCAGCTCATAAAGCTCACTGACCAACAGCTGCGCAAAATTAGCACAATAAAAATGAACAAGATCTAGTTACAGTGCCACCTAAATGACACAAAGTCCTCCCAGGACACACAAACTTCCAGCTCTATCTGGACGAACTCGCCTGCTGCTGGAATGATAACAAACTCAAATTGAACGCTTCTAAATGTCAATCTTTCAGAATGATTGTCTCAGTCTCTTCCATACAATGATTTACAAAAACGATTCAAAATCAGTAGTCCGGCACAAAGGAGATTTCAATACGTTTGCTTCGTGCACTAAATTATCTGCGGTGGCATGGGATCTGCTTTCCTGCTCAAGATCTTCCCTGTGTAATAATTATTGCATAACTAAAAATTTTTGGGGCTTAACCCCACACCAACTGCCAAGACTAAACGACGTCGCCAACTCTCACCCTGCTGGTAGACATTTGGGGGATCAGATCGACTTATTCAGAGGCTCCACCGGAACTTGAACCCGGGAATTGTGGCTCAGGAGACTTTGATGCTTTCCACCGATCCACTCATCCCACTGGGCGATGTAAACACGACGGTAAGGCGCGGAGCGGTTCGGTACCCAGCCTTTCACTGGCGCAGAGGCATGTGGTCAAACGTGCCGGTACACGTCCATTTTCCGCCTTTCTACCGGCCGGCGGCGCTTCGTTCGGAGCGGCGGCGGCGGCGACGTCGTCAGTTGCGTCAGCACAGTCTGAAATATGTCGGAAGTTCAGGATACACCCGCCTGGTGCCCGTCCTGAACTCCTGCTGTGCTCGCAACAGTGGAATTTGAAATTAGTTGTGCAATGTTTTTATCTTGCAATAATGCAATATGCTTTGCGTGAGCTGTTCATACTGATTAAATCAAGTAAAAAACGGACTATGCCCTTAATTATAGAACATTGTAAAACATACCGAAAGGCTTCATTCATATTTCGACTACGTGCCTGCGTCAAAATAGGCCCAATTTTAATTTTGAATTCGGCCCTTTCTGACCTAGATAATTGTGGGGGTTTAACATTGAAACAGCTGCCAGGGTTATACGGTATCGCCAACTCTCCCTTCCCATCCCATTAAAATAAGTTTTGCACCCCCTGAGATAGCTGAAATTAGTTTTCTTCAGGCTCAAAGAGGGTTTAACTTAATGAGTGTAGAAACAGGAGGCCATGAAGGAATCATTGTCTCCCAATGTTAAAATTCTTACCCATTAACCCTGTGATTATTGTAACGTTTGAAGTCAGTTGGTACTGGTTGGTCTTATTTTCGGTTAGTTCTAGTCGGCCTTACTCGCGTTGTGTTTTTGTTCTCATCTTCTCGGATTACGGTGCCGTTTTTATCTGTCTAGTGGTCTGCTTTACCAGCGTGGGCGAAACATATTTCGGTTCTCTAATCGGCGTTGTATTGGATCGAATTTAGATTGTATGTTTATATTTATACCCATGCTGTCTGTATGAAGACAAAACAGCACACACCAGGCAAAACGTGCAAGGCCGAAACGGCGCCGATCCATTCTGTGCCTGAATCAAAGTTCTTAAGTCATTGTCAGTCTTCAGTGGTCAAGAGACCACAGGAGATGCGTCCGCGCGGGCAGTCGAGTCAGAAGTGTCCCTCCAGGGGTGGAGTTTGGTGGCTATGTTCAGGCAAACAGATAATGGATCGATGACGGTCCAGCTACCTCATCGTCGTATACCAGTACGTACAGGGTACATGTTCCCTGACATAGTACTTGTACCATTGTACCATGACGTTCCGTGGCACGCCTGCCTGGGATGACCTCCTAATCACATACCCGTGGCAATAGGTTGTAAATCGCAATGATAACTAATATTGACGTATGTATGCTGGTCGCGGCCCGCTGATATTGGACGTGACACACAATGACAGGAAAGCCATCTAAAATAAAGAAACCTGAACAGGCACAACACTGGCGAGCCGATTAAAAGTGGAACAGAACTGCAGATATAAACCGGCGGGAGCAATCATTACATTATGCTATAAAGAAAATACCTAAAATACAATTGCCTCCATCCCAACTTTCAAACTATATCATCTCTCTCTCTCTCTCTCTCTCTCTCTCTCTCTCTCTCGCGCTCGCTCTCGCTCTCTTTCGTTGGCCTTTCGCTTGAACCCGACAAACATCACCACTCCCTATTGATCCGCCTGGTCATTGCCTTCCGTTTTTGCTGCACAGACAGGTACAATCTGTTTTGCCTGGTATCTCATTCTCTCAGCACCAGCGATCTTATATTCTATTTTGGTGGGTAAGTAAGGCCCAGACAACGATCTCCGAGCGTTGCAGACTTTCAGAGCGTAATGGGCGTCTTCTCCAGCTGAAGGTTGGGGGACCAGCGAGACTTCACCCTCTATTCAATGATCTACTCCCCATCCTAAAATCCTAGCTAGACGTTCAGATTTGTGTTCATTGGTACCTTTCAGTCATACTGCTTGCGAAGCTTCACATCTTTCTAAATCTGATTGACAAATCTTGAAAAATTGGGCGGAAATATGGTGGACAGTGTAAGATGCTTTCTCCTCTTTTGGATGTTTATGAAAAGCAGGACACCCTCAGTTAGATACTTAGTTTAATCATAATTTGCTCCCATTAGATTGGAAAGATGGTAGTCGAGGGTGGGCTCTGTCGGTGGGTGAGTTGTCATCACGTCATATATGGCTTCATTGCTTCTAAGTGCCTTTTTTCACCTACATCAGCTTCACTCACCTAATTTCCGCGATGACTCCTTTTGTTGTGGGCTTCCATATACAAACCCGTTACAGACGGAAAATAGCTTAGGGGCCTGGTGACTTACATTGGTCGCTTGCATTTCCTGCACAATCAAATGGTCAAGCAGGAGCTGGTGAACTGCATGGCTTTGAAGGCGGCTGTTCGGCACGGCCACCGGACACCCGGCGTGGTCAGCGCACCAGTCACTCTATCAGGTCAAGTGCGAAATCACGCCATGAGTGACCTATTTGGTGGGAGGTTCCGTACCGGCGCGCTGTGGTGTTTGGTTACAGCATGGTTTAACAGCACGCGACGGAGTGCCGGTCCAGCCGAACAGCACGGCGCTGCCACCGCTGCAAACTGTCGACACCAGATATGCTCTCAAAAAAATGAGCGCAAATGTGTTCTCTTGAGGGCGAAATGACCCTGCAGTGTTACCTAAAATCATGGCTGAAGTAAGTACTGATTATTCCGCCAGCATGAAAGCTGTTTAGTGATGCGGCAGAAAATGTTCTGTCTCAGATTGCGTCAGAACTGCCGCTCAGTTTACGCACTGCGAATTTACTGGCCCAGGCCTTCAGGGGCGTTGGGATTAGGATGAAGAAGCTGACATTTGGGGCCCCTTCCCGCATTCTCCCATTCGAACGTCCCCGCTGGCCTGTGAACTTACCTCGCTCAAACTATTAGAAACAAAACAATTTAGTTTGCTCCTGGTGTTTTTTTTTCTCGGAAACAGTGGAACCCGAGCTTAAAGCATTCACTGCCTGTTCAATGCTGCAGAAGTTGGGGGTATATTATCCCCACGTCACCGAGCTTGGCTTAGAAATGATGAGCGAGAGACATTATGATGGTGTGAAGTATAGCATGTCAAAGTAAGGAACTATGTCTGCTTCAAATGAGATTTGGGCATTGGAGCCCTCTCAGAAATATATTGTTATATCGGGTGAGACGGCATTGTAAACTGGGAGTTACAATGTCATAAATACAATCTCACAAAGCCTATGTGGAATGGGAGAATTATACGATATCGATAAACTTAAATTGAATGTATGAAGTGGATTTTAGAACTTGTTTCGTTTTGGTTAAAAGCGAAGGTTTCTATAGGCTCTGCCAGATGTTTTGTGGCCCGAGAACTCCGCATTTGGCAGTAAATTCAGGACAGGCAAGGCACTGCCTAAAGGGAGTGTTTTGCTTCTATGACGGGTTTTAGGTTGAAAAAAATTTTTTTAGTAACTGCGGGCATGTTTCATTTTACTCTAAGCTAGCTTTTGAGCTAGCTCCTTGTATTGAATTTTCCAACAATGTATCATGCAAACCAGAGGTGGATACAAGGGAGGCTAGAGGGGCTCAAGCCTCCCCCGAAATGTATGAGTGCCTATGGCTTATACAGAGGCGGAGGCGGATCCAAGGCAATGGTGGGAGAAGCTCGAACGCCCTAGCTCCCCCTCCCCACCCCAAACGAAGTCCTGAATCCGCGACTAATACAAATCAAAGGGCATTAAGGTCCTAATTCAAGTCCTGGAGGAGAGGCTGCAGCAACCTGATTGGTCTAAATCCGAAGTCTTTTCCACTCCTTGAAAATACCCTGCCAGTGAGCTTACCATCTTTTCTATACTCCTGCTGTACTTTTTAATTTAAAGGCTTCACTCGTGAGTAAGCTTCGAAGGGATCATTGATATTATTCTGTATATAACTGATCGACATCAGTTTTCATGCCTCATGGCTCTTGGATTTGCATTTCGGACGGAAAGTTAGTATTAGATATTAAATACCGATGATGTGTTGCATTCGGCTCCAGCTCAATGGTATTATATGTTGTGTCTGTGGCCAAGAATATTATTTTACTGAGGAGGGAATTGCTGTTTAAATGACATTATCAGTTTAAAAAATACGGTTTTTGCTTCAACTGATGCAATGCGGAACGGGCTGATTTCCCTATTTCTAAACTGGTTTTGTCCATCAGAACTGTTTTTAAAGTTTCAGAAAACAGAGCGCTACATTTAATCGTGTGAGGTGCGGACATTGAACTTCTGCAAGGCTTAAACCAGACGGCGGTGGAAGATCACCGTTGGTTTCAGTGGAAGAGAAAGGAGCGCCACATGGCGACCAGGCCTCGCATACCCCGAGACAGACAGCATAGCGTGTTATTAAGTGTTGCAACATCGCTGGAAACAACTACCTACGAATACTGAATCTGATGCTCTTCCCGTCCGCTCACGGTTTCCTTAAGATGTCCCGGTGCAAACAGACCAGAAAGAGAGAGAGAGAGAGAGAGAGAGAGAGAGAGGATAATGCATCTGAGAACGCATATGGAAATGTTTGAAAGTGCAAACCACACTTTTTATTGTAGCAAGCATACAAACCCATTCAATCCTAAAGAGCAAGTTTTAAATGTCTGGGTAGAGTTCTAGTCTGGCCACTCAGTTCCTTCGTCTGGTGAGCCCAGCATGCAATCAGCTGTGGCTCCCGTCTCAGCCCTGGCGTGGGTTTACTTAAATGGTAATATCTGGCGACGGAACTCTGGTCAGAGAAATGAACAGTGAACATGGCCGCCATGCCGTTGCACGGAAATTACTATGTCCTTTGTAATAGCTTTACCTTTTAATGCATGTTGTTATTTAAATGGCCTTGAAACACCATCACCGTTAAAACAGTACTGATGTTTGATTTTTCTGTTTTCTATTGTCTAGTTCTCAACTCGATATTTTAATTACACACCCATTCACCAACAGTGACCAAGTTGAGGCATCCCCTGCAATGTTTCGACCAAGTTGTTAAGAAAAGGGACTGTCATCTTTTGGTATTTTTCCTGGACGGGGAGAAAGTGCAAAATGTATTTGAAAGACAGAGTGTAGGTATTTCAGCAATCTGGCAGAAAAAAGCAATTTGGCTTCTCCCTGGATCTTTGCCTAGGATGTTTTATTTTTACAAAAAGGTGAATGAAGAAAACATGTTTTACACAAATATATTTCACACTGTAAATATGAATACTTCCAAAAACACTTAAATAATGGTAGAGATTGAGTTAGCATTTCCAGTCAGCACTCAATCAATGAACTCCAAATTTATACATGATTGGGCAGCAGGATGGAGTGAAAAATATAATTCAATTGTTCCTTTCTTAACATGTTTTTTCCTATTGCTTATAACCCTACCTAACTCAGAGGCGAACTGATTTTAAAATCAGACCATGGAAACATGAGCGACTTTCAACATGTATACATGGACGCTTGGAAAGCTTTTGGGTGTTGCAGTATCCGTAAGAAATGATTGATGCTACTGTACGTTAGTTCAGATGCCTCCTGTTAGAGAGGAGAATATGGAATTTGGGAGCACCTCAAAAACATGTGACAGGTGGAAAATGTTTCAAATGCAGAAATTTGTTTACAAATTTCAAGGACTCAGAACTTTCAAGCACAGAAATTATAGAAATTTGAAAATACAAAGTTACAGAAATTTGAAAAAAAATCAAAATTTGCTCAATTCCAGAAGCATTGGCGTGGGTGTTATTAGGGGCCAAACAAGGATATAAAGAAGTGATATAGCCATGCGTCTGTTCCTAGTGTCAAAATCTGTATGTGGCGCCTATAGGTATCCTGCTATGATAGATTGGTACAAAACACTAGTCTTCATAGCACTTATCACGGATAGAATAAGTAAGAAGGGCGAATTAGACGCGACGAAGAGCAAAGTTTCATCGATGTTGTAGGCCAATGTGAAAATATCAGCCAATGTGTAGAATGTGCTGTCAATCTTGTGCCTGTGACCTCACATAAGTGCTGGTTTTCCAGAAACATGACGGGTACACGAGGGTAGGCATTCATGCACGTAAACCGATTCCCATGGTGGATGCAGAGAGCTACATGACTCTGTCCACAAAGTAGAAATGTTTTAAAAGAGTTAGGGTGTCGTGCCAGCTTCATGGAGGCTGGCATAAGTCTAACATGCAGCAGACATATATGTACCTGTGCACTAGCTGGGAGAGATTTTGTACCTCTCTCGTGTGTTTTGGGTGCTGCCTAGCTTCCAAATATCACATAATCCTAGCTAACAACAAGCCCCTGAAACACCGTACATTAACACCAAGCATGTCATATGCAATACCTTTCCAAACATATATGCATAAGTGCTATAAATCGGTCATGTTTCCGTTGTTTCAATTTTCGTTTTTCACCTCTGAGTTAGAAATGGTCACGCACAGTAGTAGAAAAAACGTAAAGGAATGCTCCATCTAACTGGATTTTCCCACCTCACCCTTCTGGGCAGTGAACTTCCATCCTTGACGATGGATGCGAACCCTACCACACCCCCCCCGGAAACTCGGGATCAACACCACGGATTAGGTTACACACTCACACCTCGTCTAATGCACTGCGCTCATGCCTGTGCGCTGCCAACGCTTTTTCGCTTCCGGGTCATGTTTTGCGCGACGTTGTAGAGTCGCCTGTTCAGAAGACCGCAGGGTGCATCTTCATTACATCCTTAAAGGGAATGTGGCACCTTCATATCGTGATTTTAACTGAGATAGCCAAGTTGTAAAGGAATTCAGAAAACCCGGTACTCCATATATCATTTGTCTTGGAACTCGATATTTCCGTAGAAAAAAGCTAAACATACCTGACACCTACCCCTCATCTACCCCTCGCCGGGCGGCCATTGTGAGCTGCTGGTGTGACGACATATGCTGACGTCACGATGAGCATCAGCCAATCGAAGCCCTTGAAGCATTTCAAGTATGGTAGTGGTTGCCAGGTCATGACATCATCCACAGGCAGATATTTATTTATTTTCCTAGAGGAATATTTTGAAAAACAAAATATTGAGCTTATTGAACATTTTTCAGAGAAATCATGAGTGGTTTCATTATTTTTGGCTAAAAGTACGCCTAATTACACTTAATTCCAGGATTCGACCAAGGTGCCACATTCCCTTTAATCATAGTCGATTTGTTAAAACGAACACATCAGAAAGTGTACAAAGCGCTAGATGGAACTGTCAGATTGGACATGATTTAATGCCAGGCTTACAAGAGATTATTGGGACCTATGGCCTGACTCAGAACTCAGATTAGCATAACTGCTGAGGTGTTTCCAGGTTTGTTTAAATGCCATGGTGATAAGAACAGCCTGATCTCCCAAAACCCTCTCAACAGGTGGGTTTTGGTGCGTCGTTAAAGGGAATGTGGCACCTTGGTACAGTTTCAAATAATCGTAGTTTTAGGAACAATCTGTTTTGAAGATAAGGCTGTTGGCCTTAGTTTTGCTTAACATGGCTAGCAAGCCTGTTATTTTTTATTTTCTTCTTTTGGCAATAAGAGGTATCCAAATTAGTGCGACGTCAAATTGGGGTATGAGCTGATAATAATTTGTGCAAGATCGAACCTGTTGGATTGCGTCAAAAATAAATACGAATGCAAATTTAGCTTCGTATCTAGTTTAAAACTATTCCATAAAGCAGGTTATACGCATTTGTAACAGACAAAACCAAGGTCGTGCTTAGCAAGCGGGTTTAACCTTTCCCCGCCTCTGGGGTCCGATCTGACTCCCCTTCCCCGCGGTTTTCGCGGATGATTCTGAATCGATTCAAATGAGGCGCGCGCGCGTTGCTGTGCAGGCCTGTAGGGTGATCACTTTGACAACTTAAAATAATAAAGTTGACATCCATCAATTTTTTTAAAACAAAATTGGCAGTTCGGGTCAACGAGTTATGACGCCATGTCTAAACCCATGTGAGGCGGTTCTGTTCTTCAAAATGAGACTGACAAAATCAGGGTGTAACTCGGCTTCTGGAAGAGCTAGATCAAGTTTCTAAATATCACGCCAAAGCTCTTAAAACGACAACTACGCATGCTGCTGACCGTTTTGAGGTCAGTTCAACACCAAGGTCACCGTTTTCGGAATTGTTTGTGTCTATAATTTTTGAACGAAACAAGATACAGTCTTGAATTTGGTATCATAGTAATGAGCATGCCCGAAGGATTCGAGTGATTTGCAAAATGATCCTAGAAGGTCATTATTTTACTTTGACCTAAGATCAATGTCATACTGTAACTTAGAAAGACATGCCGCATAGTGTTCGAATGCTTGGGTCAAGACAAACACGTTGGTGTATTTTTGTTTTGTTCGAAGACTTATGGTTTCCGAGTTATAGGGATTTTATAATTAGGTTTGAGTTTGACTCATTTTGATCCACTGTGACGTTACTTGTCAACGCATCTGGTTCAGACTCGGCTCCAGAGTACAAGATGGTAAGGTGCTTTCAGCGCCGAATCAATTTTTTCCGTCTTTATTTTGGTTCCCGAGGTCGTAGGGGTTCTATCGGACCCTTCCCTCTCCCCCTTCCCCCTGCCCTTGGCGGTGGTGTGTACGAAACAAGTTCAGGTGGTGCCGGGTTCAAGACGTCCGAGCAAGAAAAGATTGTTCGCGCAGTACGCACAGCTAGGCTTGAACATGACGTCACTTTCCTAAGATCGCCTCATAGCACCCGAGGAGGGCAGGGTCGTACGGGGCGAAATTTGACCTTTTTTCTCCGCAATTTGTAAGTTTAGGGGTATACAAATTATCACATAAGAGGTGTCTTGCTGGCGCAATCGTGGACGACAAACTGGTACTAGCCTGATTTAGCCTCTGTCTTTTCCGCACAAGTCCAACACAAAACACACAATACATTTCACTTGCCGTGGGCTTCAAATTGTTTGATAGGACATTGATTTGCGATAAGTGAGCAGCAAGCTGTTACGGTCTGGCTGAAAAAAAAACTGCCTCAGAAATATGAGATAGATGCTCAGTTCTTTGTCCTGGCCCGTGAAGAGATGGGAAGTGGCATGGAGGAGAAAGGAGGAAATTGATCATCAGTTCCACAGGCATCGTGCTTTATTTCCGCCCACAATACAGTGAACTCCTCAGCAAGCACCTCTACACATCCGCTACTCTTTCGAGTTATCTTGATTGCATCGGAACCTGTTGTGCAACACTACTACTGTCCTGCGGTTTTTTGCAGCTGTAGGAGCAACAATGCAGTGATCCACAGAGTGTCTGGCCCACAGCTAATGTGGCATGTCTGCCCATTACGCGTATATTAAGCCTGCAGTGCAGGTGTCACTCCCGGCTCAGATGTGTTGGCTCGATTGTACCCACGCACTCTGTTCTCTCCGGCATCTCGCCTCACCTGCGTACGGTATGGAGAGCACGCAACCCTTGTCAAGCAGCTGCTGTGATGTTTACCTACCTCCGATTCGGCCCATTCACAGCTAGGTCATAGGGCCGGTATAGGACCGCAGATCGCACTCAGATAAAACACTGTGTTGGGCGCTTGACAGACTTTGCTCACTATGTTGTGAGTTGTTAGCTACTAAGGTATCCGTTTGACTTGTTGACTGGGTATTGCTGCGTCATGTTCTACGGCTGAAGTCGGTCTTACATCATTACTACAATTAATTTGAATGCAGACTGTTTGCAAAGTACGATCAAATTGTCACAAGGATTATACCTAATTACCATTACCCTGTATTTAGTTGGCGTGCGCAGAAAATGCACTGGAATAAGCTCATTATTTTAAATATTGGTCCAATCATCGGATTTTTCAAGATGTTACGCTGGCGCATCAGTAACCCATCCGGAAGCCCAAACTCTCTCTCTCCTCTCTCCCTCCCTCTCTCTCTCCTCCTCCCTCTCTCTCTCTCTCTCTCTCCTCTCTCTCTCTCTCTCTCTCTCTCTCTCTCTCTCTCTCTCTCTCTCTCTCTCTCTCTCTCACCCCTCCCGAGATCTGGTCTGGATAGTGCCGTCCATCTCTCACCACGGCGATGCGTTCTCGATAGTTCGCTCCATAGTGGGGCGAATAAACATTCCTGGTGTGAATACGGAGAAGTAGGTGCGCGGGATCAAGACCTCTGTTCCAAACATGTGCTACATCCGTCCATCAAATCAGACCGTTGGAGGGGCTGGTGGCGACCCACCTGCGCCCCGGCCGAGCCGACCCGCGCGGCATCATTGCATTGGCGGCGGGTGGTGCAAAACAGTGTTTCCAGATCACCGCAAGCGGGGGTAAATTTCTGAAGTTCCTCAGAAACTTACCCACGGCAATACCAATACATTTAATGTCTGAACGTTGAAGGACTCACACTCTTTCGAAATAAGCTAACTAAATCTCCTCTTCATCGGCTGGGTACTGGATGCTGGGTTTTACGAACAGGAATCTGCGCCCTCGACCAGTCGGCACCGACGCACGCGCTGTATTTCCGTCGCGTCGCGTCGGCGCCGGCGTTGCCCCGTCGGTCGGCGCGCTTTACTGCTGCCGCTGACGGAGACGAGGTGATGTATTGGCGGCGAGGTCTCTGAGTCTGCGTCCGGGGCGCTGGGGGCTGTGTGGGTTACCAAAACAGCGCCGCACACGTTGCCTGGGGCGACTGGCGCCACCGCCGCCGCCACCTCTGGCAGTCGTGGCGTGGAGTCTGAAAGGCCGCTTCCGTGTTTTGCTGTCTTGGCGAATGCGTGAAGGGATGCGAGAGGAAAGAAATATATGTATGTGCATAGGTTTAAGGTACTAAAAACATTCATTTTCCGTTGCTTACTGCAAAATATTGTTGCTTACTGGGTACAGGGTATCATTATTGTTTTGGAGCTTTTGAGTTGATCTATCTCCTGCCCCCTCCCCGGCGTAATCTAGGGGCCCCGCCCGGGGGCTGGTGGAGGACGAGTGTGGCCTGATGGCATACTAGGAGCTCGCGGAACTATCAGACTAGCTGGTGCATGTTAGTATCCAAATCTGAGATCGAACTCGTTGTGATGTCCTCTGCTGGAAACACTGAATACATTGTATGGTCACAAAATGTCTACATGACAAAACCTTTGGTTTTGGAATGATTGCCTGCATGTTGGACTCCGTTAGACGAACGGCCTATTGGACTCCGTTTGTTGGATTTCTTCAGGGGAACGGTTTTTCAAATCCTGGATGTATGTACAATACACTTTGATTATATATTCGGGCACAGCCCTCCATCAGGCAGATCAGTATACACCTTGTCAAAGCCGAGGAACGATTCATTTGCGTACTCAGTAAGGTACAGCTGTGACGCCGCAAGTGCATGTGTTTATGCACCAAATTCTTCAGTTGCCAGACCAATAGAAAATTCCATGGGTTTCACCACTGCGCATGCGCACTTGGGTGCCACTGTTGTCAATGTAGCTTGGTTAAAAAAGTGGGCTAATGCGAGTGGACTCATCTTTCCTCTCTTAAATAATTGTGTAATCCTTACTAACTGATATACATTTTTGTTAATCCCATCGGCTCCCCCAAAACGTTGAAGAGTTGTGCTCTTAAAAAGAAAGGGGCTAGCAGTTTCAAACTGGAACCACTGCATTAAACGCTGCATATGTATTTTGTTTTGTTTTTATAGCAATTCAAAACCTATTTTTCGGTAATTGAATTTTTGTGTGAGGAATAGTGCAAGTTACACAAACAAATTTCTGAAAGTAAAAAGTCGGGTACAATCGTCCCTGTACTGCCTTATTTTTTCTTTAGCCCTGAAGAAATAGGACGCACTTCGTTTCCGGTTCCAACACTCATTACGGAAATAAAATAAGGAGGAATGCGGATACGAAACTAACCGGCCCTGAAGACAACACCAGCTCGTTCTCTAAAACACGTGACAGAATTCGTGAAGGACGCAGGAACGAGATTCTAAGCGTGTGCTGTCGGAGAATGCACTTAAATGCTGTTTTTTTCTCACGATGTGCGGAACTGTTCCTATGGCGAGGGTTAGGCAAGTATCAGCCATTGGCTTACCTTCAAGTCTTTGGTCGCAACAAACAAGAAGCAAACATTGTCTGCCGCTGGGAGAAGAGATGTTTAGTCCCAAACTGATATCAGTTGAGCAGCTTGGTCGTAAGCCACTGATCATCCCTGTGCAGTGGTGAGGGGAACCTTCCAGGAGGATAAATGACGTAATATCGCACCGTTTAAGTGCTTGGTGTCCCTGTCTTGATTTTACATAATCTTTACCATTCTTGGGGTTTAAGGGCGCACCGACTACATAGCCCATATGTTGTCCAGTCTTCAATTGACGTTAGAAGGTTCACCCTTGTTCATCGTCCACATTTGTACAGGTGATATATTTATGAAATATACCATGTAAATTGTTTTCGTTAAATATTCCTATCATTTTCTCTTTGGGAAATAATTTTTAAATCACTCCAGTACAATTCATGTGGACGAGTGTAATGTTCTTAGTATATTGACAGCTTAATTATTGTGACCCGTTTTAGTGGTGCGTGTCTCATGAAGTGAAAAAGTGTGTTTAGAAGAGATAGACTTGTGGTCTTTTGCTTAGCTTTGATTAAAATATTCACCATTAGTAATATGCAGGACATTCCTTGCTATCTCAAGCTATATATATATATTTTTCGTTAAATATGACCGCATATTTGTTGTTTATGGCCTTCTTTTGCCGTTTTCCAATTGTGCGTACAACTGTTCTGCCTTCAGTAGAAAGTTTGTGGATAATACATCCAAAATTCACCTATATTCATTCCAACACGTTTCGTCATACATATGACATCTTCAGGGTATTACATGTTTCATGTTACACTATGCAGGGTACAATCATTAAAACACTTAAGTACAAAATAATTGAATCCTTGCGTTACACAATGCAGTGTCGAGTGTTTAGGTTGTAGTTCTTATATTTTACTTTTGTATCATCTACGATTTGAGCAAATATAAACGTGTCATTTTTGCTATCTGTGCTTCCGTTTAATCCTACAGAAACTTCAAATGATACAAATTATACGTCTTATTGTCAGAGTTAAGCCAGGACTTGCTCGGGGTAGCTGTTCCTATGTCAATTCTGCATCATTCCCGACAAACAGAAAGTAGATACCTTTTCAACTTCTTGCGTAAAGCGAAAGTTATTGAGATGATGTTCGCGCTTTTTACTCACGTCGGGCAGTGGCGGCCCGTGCCGGCCCGTGCCGCGGCCCGCTGCGGCCCGCGACAGCCTCTGACACACACCTGGCTCGTCAGCGCTGGCGGCAGGTAGAGGGGTGACAAGTTTCGTGGTGTGGTCAGCTGATAGCGATCGAAGGGACGATAAGGACACACGTGAAAATACGGAACAATGGCCCAGCCAGCATCTCTAACGCTTGCTTCCTGGAAAACGTCCCCAGACGGCATGGCGACAGCGCCAGGGGCTCGACAACATCAGCAGGGGTAATGGGGTGAGAGGGGTGGTCTCAGGCCACCCTCCTTGTATCATGGTTACCCAAGGGAGATTTCCACGCCAAACTTGACATTGTGCCAGGTTCACAGCTGATGGCAAAGGGGCAATTTGCCGTGTAAAAGGGTAGTCAACGGATGGGGATGTAAAACGATCCATGGGTAGTAATGGTGCAATTATTCCTAGCCTTTTAGTTCCTTGAATTTTCCTGCACATCTTATTGAATACTCATGTGATTAAAACAAAATGATGAACAACATACACACCCTTTCTCCATGCATGCCTAGATTATAACATTTCCTTTTTATTTAGCTATTTCTGACACCACGTCACTCTGTGAAAACTCGTGTCCGAATTCCCCGAAAACATCCCTTTCCTATGGATGCCATTTTCTTTCATCTACAGCCAGGTAGAGCGCATGTCAGTACGGCTAGGTTTAGCGAACCGAGGTGCGATCTCTCCGTCAGTATCCAAGACAAGACTATTCACGAAAAATCTAACTATGTCAAATTAATTCCCCAAAAATCCATATGTTCACAATGTGTATAAGCACAATATAGAGGGGACTGCGACAGTTGTTTGCTAGGATATATCCAACAGGTCACTAGTGGTTTACGCAGATGGCATATCAAACGTCAAAAAGTGTCTTTTCCGCTCTTGAAATGGTCCCATATAATTTTTCGCCGTTGGGGCGTCATCACACAGCGAATGCACATTGCCGTCGGCCCGGCCGCCACACTCAGCGGGCAGGCACCGGCGCCAGGTGCCGTAACCGCCTGTCTGAGGCTGTACCAGGGACACGGGAGAAGCAGCAGCGCGCCGCGCGTGGCGGCCGCTGTGGCCGGGATGATACTGCAAGGTTTGGTTAAAAGGACTAATTTAGGCACATTTGATAGGAATTCATGTGTGAAAAATATACCATCAAGGTGAAAAATGATTGAGGTTTCTTTTGAGTCCCTGTAAGGCACATACGACCGCCTACAATTCGAGCTCTCTATCAGTAAACCAGAGGAGGTTTTTCAGCCATGCCGGCAGGGCGCGTAACTCCCGGGGTGCCGGCAGAGCGCGGGTTATAATATATGAGAAGCTGGATGTTATGGCTGGGATCTTTCGGCTTCACATTTCGCTTAACGATGGTTTGCAGCGCGCGTTCGTCTTGTGTGTAGGCCGCATTCTTATAGAATAGTCGATGTGTTTGTCCTTTTTCCTCCGTCTTTTCCTTGGGGTTGATGTTCTTTGTCAGAGCTCGGCTTATTTCCTCGGCTAGCTTTTCTGGATGCAGAAAGTTTGTTTACCAACGTACCAGTAGAAGAGACCACGCAGATACTCCTCAGACTGACATACGAAAATGAAGCCCTCCCACCTCCAGCCCTCTCCAAGGAAATCATGGAGAAAATGCTCTTAGCCTGCACATTAAAGGCGCTATTTCGTGACCCAAGTGGCAAATTATACCGGCAAGTGAACGGAATTGCTATGGGTTCACCTCTCGGCGTACTATTCGCAAACGCTTACATGAGTGAAATCGAGAAAAAAGTGCTGAACTCGAGCAAGTTGGTCGTTCTCCCTCACATCTACAAGCGTTTTGTTGATGACATATACCTTGAAGTGGAAAACGAAGCGGACCTAAAAAGGCTAAAAGAACTCATGGAATCAGAGTCAATCTTGAAATTCACATATGAGATCGGAGTCAATAACAAACTCCCGTTTCTGAACGTCAACGTTAATATTTCTGATGGCCGCCATGACTTGAATGTGTACCGCAAGCAAACCGATACAGGACACTGTCTCAATGCCCTCAGCGAGTGTCCATCGCGCTACAAAGTGGGACTGCTCCGCACATACCTACGACGCGCTCTCAAGATCTGCAGCACGTGGCAGGCGCTGCACCAGGAAGTCACCACCATCAAACAGACCCTGACAAGCAACGGCTACTCCACACAGATGCTGGACGAGGAAATAAGCCGAGCCCTGACAAAGAATATCAACCCCAAGGAAAAGACGGAGGAAAAAGGACAAACACATCGACTATTCTATAAAAATGTCACGACCCCAGCCTACAAACAAGATGAACGCGCGCTGCAAACCATCGTTAAGCGAAATGTGAAGCCGAAAGATCCCAGCGATAACATCCAGCTTCTCATATATTATAAGGGACGTCGAACATCAAACCTGGCGATGAAGAATAACCAGCTGGAAGAACCACCACTAAAGTCAACTGATGTAGTGTACATGTTTAAATGCCCATTTGGAGATTGCACACTCTAAGAAAATGCATGCTACATCGGCCAAACAACCACCACTCTATCAAGACGAGTCACATGCCACCTTCAATCCGGTGCGATTCTTAATCACACGAAGACCACCCATCATCGCAACATCACTCGCCAGGAGCTTGTCGAGCACACCACATCATCGCTCGCGAAGCCAACCGCAGACGGCTACAAATAATCAAAGCCTTCCTGATCCGGGAAAGAAAACCTCTCCTAAACGACCAGCTCGACTTCCAGGGCTTCGTCATGCTACTGGACTTACATTCGTTCGTCATTACAACATTCGTCCAACTCCTGGCTTAACTCTGACAATATGACGTATAATTTGTATGATTTGAAGTTTCTGTAGGATTAAACGGAAGCACAGATAGCAAAAATGACACGTTAATACTTGCTCAATATCGTAGGTGATACCAAAGTCAAATGTAAGAAATAAAAACTAAACACTCGACATTGCTTTGTGTAACGAAGTGATTCAATTATTTTGTACTTCAGTGTTTTAATAATTGTACACTGCATAGTGTAACATGAAACATGTAATACCCTGAACATGTCATATGTATGATGAAACGCGTTAGAATGAATATAGATGAATTTTGGATGTATCATAAGTGTCGCCACCGGCAAAAAGTGGGGGGCCAGCCAAACTTCAACCTGATGCTGACAAAAAATTTTCAACATCAGTACCAAAAACTGTTCGAATTTGGGCTCCTCTTTGCCTTCCGCAGCGGCTGGATATAAGAATGTCCGGCTTTCTTATTTTGACTGAGATCAGAAAATTTTTGGCCAAAAAGTGGGGGGCCTGGCCCCCCTGGCCCCCCTTTTCCGACGCGTATGGGATGTATTATCCACAAACTTTCTACTGAATGAAGAATAGTTGTACGAGCAATTGAAAAACAGCAAAAGAAGGTCATAAACAACAAAGATGCGGTCATATTTAACGAAAAATGCATAAAAGAAAAACTGCTACCTAAGTTATCTGATATATATATATATATATATATATATATATATATATATATATATATATATATATATATATATATATATATATATATATATATATATATGTCACTGTCTCACTTATTGCATGTTCTTCCATATTTGCTTATCTCTATGAATATAATCGGTGGCGAATACAAGGGGTGGGGCTAGGGGGCTCAAGTCTTCGCCCCAAAATATCAGAGCGCGTATAGTTAATGTATAACCGGAGGCTGCTCCAAAGCAATGTCGGGGAGCTCGAGCCCCTACCACCCCCGTCCCGCCAAAATGAAGTCCTGGATCCGCCACTGGATATAGTATCTCCCACGTACATTTACAGTGCACATTTGGTTGAACATCTGCGCTCGCTTCGAACTGGGAATATAGTGCTTGAATATTATTGATAATTTTACTTATAGGACCTGTTTGACCTTTTTAAAGCGGCTGAAAGCGAGAAAGTGTCTGACAGGTAATTGCTTTCGAGGTTTAAATCCTCATTGTTTGCGTACTTTTGTTGAGAATGCCTTTTTTATTACATAAATTTTGTCCAACTTGTTCCCAGTACGGCTGCTGGAGTCGGAGTCTCACTAAAGTCCTCAAGTGACTTGTCACGGAGACCCCGACCCCACCACCCGAACGAGCAACTCCCACAATGAAGGGAATATCTTGAAATATCGCCCTACCAGGTGTGTTTCAAGCACATTGTAGGGGGGAGGAGGGACGAAAAATCGACCCACAAGTCCTGTTTATCTCCTAGTCGGGTGTGTCTCTGAACACCGATGAGAATCCTGTCGTAGGCATGCGCAGGCCCGTAGTCCCAATGACAGTAAATTTGTTCCCAGACTCAATTTGGGTCAGGGTTGAGAGCGTTGCTGGCCATTGTACTGTTAGTACTGACGTCCCATTGGCCCAGTGCGCCGTTTTGTTCTCGTAGACGTTCGCCTGCTACTTTATAGTATTATCGACGGTATGAATTAGTTTTATCAAGTGTTCGAAGATCACTCATCGTCATAGATCATATTTAAATATCTTGGGTTGGTAGAAATGTGCTTGCTTGATATTCACGCTTGCTCTCAACAAACAACAATGTAGGGACATTGTACAAATAATAACCTCCAGACTGTTCTGGCGTTGCCTGTATTAAGAACGAGAGCAGTGTCTGATCACCATTGCACGGTGCATCGTAAGACAATCGTCTCTCCCCACTTCGTGACTGTGGCGGTTGGCGAGAGCCACTATCTATCGACTCGGCACGGAGCTCTGTGGGGAGAGCTGACCGCCGACTGTGGGGTCTGGTCCCAGTCGTGTGGGAGAGAGTGCTGGTCGCCGATGAGGCAGACCCGCCGGCAGCGGCCGGGGCTCGGCCAAATCGATCGGCTCCGTGTCTCCTCCCGTGGCTCTGGCGACCACGTGTGTGTCGACGGGAACGGCTCATATGGCAAGATCAGGTTTCCTTGATGTTGGATGTGTTTAATGACTTGTTTGGAATCCGACTTATGTCTTGTCCTGAACTTCATAGAATGTTTGTCCTCCAACTATGCACCTGAAATATCTCCGCTGTCTCGTACACACTAGTACTATGCACCTCAGGGCACACACCTTCCCAAGTACATCAGACTCTGTCTGCCCCATAACGTAGGAGACAACAAGCAAGCTTCATCCTCCATGGTTCGTGCGTGTGAGAACAATAAAACCCATTGTTTTCACACGCAGAACCGTTCAATTTCCATCTCGTTCAAGCTTTCTCATTTTTTTCTGAATCAAACATGGTGGCGACTCTTACTCAAACCAAACTATTAAACATGCTGGGTATTTGGCGGCCCCGAGTTCTAAAGCTGAAAAGTCAAAGTGTGCGCCCCTTGGTTAGCGTAAGACAATAAGAAACTATGCAGCAGCACGCAATTTGCAGAGGCTCTGGCGTCAGTGCGCAGTGGAGGGAGGTCCTTAAGTGCCCCCTTAAAATGTCGAAATCCAAGTGTGGTGGGAAAATCCCGTCGTGGGGTTTGCGAGGGCTATGCTGATCTACATTTTTGCCGATGTTTTCATATATATATATATATATATATATATATATATATATATATATATATATATATATGCTTAATCTAACTTGTAATATTCATATGCTATTAACTTGACCCCGCATGACATATATGTCATGCGGGGTCAAGTTAATAAGTTCAGAAGTACTGGGGTGTATAAACTGACTTTTAAATATGACCTTGACCTCTGAACTTTGACCTTGGTCTTCATGGGAGGTGAGCTAAGCATATCATCCCGATTATATGGTGATATGTCAACACCCGGTCCATAATGCATGTAAAGAAGTGCGACCACGCGATTGTTGCGATCTCAAAATAGTTTGAAAGGGTATAAGCAAAAGAGCATTGAACTGATTTTGAAATTCCTCACTAATCGATGCGCTCATTAGGCCCTCAAATGTGGCTAATATAGGTGTTGGAATGACTTTCCTACCACCTCAGAACAATTAAGTAGGTGGGGTCACTTTAGGACCACTCCACTGCGCGTGCTGATGCGAGGCACGTCCCGGTCGCCGCCGATTTCAGGTAGCTGGGTCGTTTGACTGCAGGCCGATCCCTGCGACAGTTGCAGCTATTCGTGCCGAGCCCCGTGCATGGGAGTGCGGGCACGTCGCGTCGCTGCCGTCGAACGGAATTAACCTCCACCCCTGGCCTCTGACCCAAAATGGACCAGCCGAGGGCTCGGAGAGCTGGGTCGGGCCTTCAGTCCGGCTCAGAGACATTATGCGTCGACACGGGACGATTAGACATTCTCTCCTTATGCACCGTCTCCGCTGGTTTAGTGGTGCCAGTTGTCCCCGGGTACCCCATGCGCCCAGAAACGTATTTTCGTGAGACGTGGTCTATTTCAAGCAAGCGGTACCGTCGTTCAAATTACGTGATCAGGAAAACGTTACTGTTTATTTACCGAGAAAAAGTTGAATGTGAGGAAAATTATCCGGATATGGGGCCGGCCCTGAACTGCCATGCCCAGTAGGCGAGTTTTTCTTGCGCGGTCTGGGCGCGCGTTTCCGCGGAGGAGAAGAGCCGTGTTGCGCGCGCGCGACTCTGCAGGCACGGTACGAGGAGGAGGAGGACCGGTCCGCACCGTTCAGTATTGGTCCGTGTCCCCAGGCGGGCGGGGTGGGCGCAGACACTCCTGCACTGTCCTCAATTCCGCCGGTGGATCAACTGTGTAGACAGGAGAGACTGCAGTAGACCCGTTCTCGTTCCGGTGCAGCCATGGGCTGTTTGTGCACAGAGCCTCGGGGACGCTGTGTCGTCGTGTTGTTGGAAGACGATTGTTGGTGGCAGCCGCAGTGGTGACGTCACTGCTCGCGGACAGAGCCGGCACTATTTCATGGAAAGTTGGCGATATCTACCCCGTCGCCGCGTGACGACAGCGTGCTGACATCAAAGGCGAGCCGCCGTCCGGCGAGACAGGGCGGTGTCCCTGGGTGAGGTCGATGGCCGCTACCGAGCTCTATTGATAGCGATCAGCCGTTGCACTTTCAAACGATAATTGTAATCTATGAAGGGTGGTTGAGTCGAGTGAGATTGCTGATTGCTGCAGTTTGTAGCTGTCGATGCTGCGGGATCAGCAGTTCAGGGCGCGTGGTGCTGGCGATGTTTTGTGGCCGTCTGCGAAGAAACATATCTGGTGTACTGAAACCTTACCCGTGGCCCATCTGTAACCAATAGTCCAAAGTGTATGCGTCTTTCCTAGCCATTCAGCTGAAGCCGCTCTTTTTGTATGCATGTATGAACACCTGAATTAATTTCGGGTCGTTTTATTCAGACTTGGTACCTCTAAACGCCCCATCTCCTCTTACCCTTTTTTCTCACACAGACCTTTGCTCCGCACCATCCATCATCTTTGACATGGGCCGTATAAGGACTGGGAGCTGCCGCTATCAGTAAAGCCCGACGCCGTGTTAAAGGTGAAGCTGTAGTGGGCTAGGCGCGTGCAAAGCTGCAGCATTGATTACGGTGTGGTGGGACGTATCGGTGACCGTCCTATTTCGGTCGGTGGAGTGCGGTGTGGAGTTCGGATTGCCGCCGGCCGAAATACGGCCGCTGTGGTAGAGTTCAGCGGCTGCCCACCAGAGAGGGATGCGATCAACTGCGAGCCCTGTATGGCTGGGCTATCAGGAGTCCGGTCGGGCAACCATCGGTGGGACCGTCAGTGCGCAGCGAATAGCCGATAGTTTGACTGCGCGCCGCAGCGCCGCAGCCGCCGAGCCGCGCAGTATCTTCCCCAGAGTGATGTGCAATGCCATCCATTAGTGAAAGAAAAGCAGCGATGTCGTCAGCTGACTGTGAGAAGTGTATCGGGTTGCTGGGGCCCAACCTGGGCTCGCTGCCCATTGGGCTGCGGCAGCACTTCCACAGTAAGCACGCCGGAAGTCCAGCGAACGGCCTTCCCCCGAACCAGAAGACACCGGAGGTGGTGCGCGCTGCTGTGGAGTTCAGTGCTGCTTCGCCCGAGGTGCGTTCTCAGTTTAGACCAATGATTGGTGTTCTGATGAAGGTAATCGTATCGGTCGTTTACGGGCGGCTCATTATGTATGTTGGTGAGTTTCAAGCCGCTTGCATTATATGAGGCTGTATTCACAAAACGTGCTCGCTTATACTCCTATGCTCGGGATATTCCCTCCCTACAGATGTCCCTCCCTAGGTAGAAGGGATTTCGCTGCATCCAGCGGTGGAATATGTGCAAGTTATACGCATTTGTAATCGAAAATACCAAAACCATATTTAGGGCGTGGTTTTTAAAGACTTTCAAGTAATGCAAGCTTGTTCGTGCAGCACGCGCAGTTAGACTTGAGCATGACCTATTTTTCCTAAGATCGCCTCATAGCACATGAGCACCTGGGGAAGACGGGGTCGGAAGGGCGTGAGTTTTTACTTTTTCCGCGAACAGAAGTTGCTGGTACAAATGAAAAATGGATCAAGTGGTTTCTTGGTATGCTCTATTACATGGTTATCTCAGGTCAAATGCCATTATGAAGGTGCCACCTTCCCTTAAAAAACGTCTATCCTTATTCCCTTATTTTGTTCTGCAAATGTATATTAGTCATACTGCATGGCAAGAAAAAGGGCCTTCTTTTCAGTGGTTGCAGTCCTTGTGTGGAGAGCTCCACGATATACCGCTCGACTTTCGCTGTTTAATATGCAGTACAGGTAGAACCAATCGCTTCTTCAGTCTCTCAGTACTCTTCTCTGCAGTTTTGCTGAGGCCACTATTCTTTACCTTTTCTGTACTGCCCAAATAGCTCGCGTGAAGTTTAAATCACTGTCTGGCTCTAAGTCAAGTTAAGTACGTATGCGTAAGTTCTGTGTGCGTATATTGGCACTTTGTATTCACGGCGAGCTCGCTACACGCATTCTCCTGCATGTGAATATGAAACACCATTACATACTGAAGAGGCAGGTTGAGCAAGCCTACCTGGGTAGCGTCTGGGTATTCTCCAGCTGGGTAACGTTTGGGTATTCTCCAGCTGGGTAACGTCTGGTTACTCTCCAGCTGGGTAACGTCTGAGTATTCTCCAGCTGGGTAACGTCTGGGTATTATCCAGCTGGGTAACGTCTGGGTATTCTCCAGCTGGGTAACGTCTGGATATTATCCAGCTGGGTAACGTCTGGGTATTATCCAGCTGGGTAACGTCTGGTTATTCTCCAGCTGGGTAACGTCTGGATATTATCCAGCTGGGTAACGACTGGGTATTCTCCAGCTGGGTAAAGTCTAGATATTCTCTTGCTAGGTAACGTTTGGATATTTTCCCTGCTAGGGAACCTCTGAGTATTCTCCTGCTGGGCAACGTCTCGTTTAGTATGGGGGCAGTCAACAAACCATCAAATCATCAGCAGAGTTATATGAGAACGGTTAGACTGATACTGTTCCAGTTAGCCTAATTTGAGTCGAGCACGACATTCTGGAATGTGTGAAAGGCAGGCAAATTACAATATGCGATAGGTATGGGTATCGAATTAATTCATGTCAACATTTCTATTGACACAAAATTTGTGTCATCTTTTTCCGAGACACAGTTGCCATGTGAGCATCCCCTCTTGGGATATTCGTGCGACAAGTACCATTCAGTAAAATTTTAGCAGCTTAGTTTCCCAAATACAAACACTTGTGTAGACGTATTCTACAGAACTATTGCATACAATTCTGAGTTGATAACCTCCACGTGGTCGTCCTGCTGAGCAGTACGACGTACCCACCAATTCAGAACCTCCGGCGCCCGCTCCGCTGTCCGCTTGTGCAATCTCGCGTTGTCGCAACGGATCGAAGTGTAAGCCCAATCACACACTCCCGCAGCCGCCATTACGTGCTCACGGAGAGCCTGGGGGCGGGCCTGGTGCAGTGGGAGGCTGGCCAGGGTGTACCCCGAGGACGGTGGACTGGCTGGCTGGACCCAGGCAGCGGCCAGGTGAACAGGGTCGGCAGACGCCCGAGTCGGCCTGTTGCATATAGTAAAGCAATTCGTTCCTGGAATAATACCCGACCCTGACCTTCGATCCGAGTGGCGTTATAAATTTGTTTTGCTGTTTTATTAAAAACTGGATCCAAATTATGAAAGGCAATTAGCCGATAATCCAGGGTCTCTGGACGTTTCCGATTTAACTTGGCCGGTTTTGTTTTTTGTTTGGAGGGGGGCGTTATAATGTAGCACTCAATAATTCTAGACGCAAGTATTGACTATTATTTTAGGCCTGACCAACAGTCACGTCTACATATACGAGAAAATGTATGCTGAGGGTTGTGATGGGAGCACTCCCCTGAACCCCGGAGAAACACTTCTATTGTTGCCGCTTTCTGAGCCTGACATGGCAAGCAAAACTCGAAGAACCTGAAATTACCTACGTTTTGTGTTGATTTTAGAGTTCATCACGGATTTTATGTCCAGATGGATGCTTCAATTGGTGGGGGATTGTTTGCTTTGGGTAGAGACTACAGCTTGCTTTGGATTTGGATGGACTTATTTTTTTCTAGATCGAAACATATTTTTCACAGGGATTAAATTTGGATTGAAAATCATGGCTTGCAGACAGATTAAACCGGATTTGTCGAGGAGACTCTGGTTGTAGACCATACCTGATCCGTATTTCCTTGGCCATGACACACTGACTAGTTTTGTTATAAATCTGTCGGTGTGCACTGTCGATTTTAGCTCCTGCTAGCGAAAGCCGTGTTACAGTTTACTGTTATTTACGGTATCTAAATGAAACTAGATATTAAGCGTGCCCGGGCAAATGACCTGCCGTGCCACCCAGAAGCCTGCTCTACGGCATTTGCACGCCCTGTTACCTAGCGACAGGCTTATAGCCTTACCAGTGGCGGTGACCGCTAACCGGGGCGGAAGATAACAATCACGGAAGAGGTCTGCAGCGGGGTGCGGACGTTGGGGTTGGTGCTGGGTACACAGAGCGTGCAGAGCAGATGGCGCTGATAGAGCGCTAACATCGGAAACGCGGAGGGCTTATAATCGGACAGGTGAGCAAGGTCTGAATGAAGATTGTGCTGCTTAAGTTACTCTGAGCGGCAGTGACCTCTATATCGCCGCCCCGATAGTATGAATGAATGAATTTCTGAATGTCTGAATAAAAATGGGGCTACTTGATTCACTATGAGTAGCGGCGACCTCTATATCACTACTCTGATAGTGCAAGGTCTGAATGGACGCGGGGCTACTTGATTCACTCTGTGTAGCAGTAACCTCTATATCGCTGTTTGGGTGGTCGGACGTCGGGGCGTCTGCTGTAAGGAGGCCTTTCTCGTGCATTGATTGATTTGTTACTGGCAGTATAATTTGCAAGCGTGCAACGTCGTGCCATGCACGGAAACTCTACAATGCTGGCTGTGCTGGGTTTCAGGGTTAACCAGTGGGGGTGGATTCTATCCCCCTCCCGTCGGTTTTTCACTTATTATTCCGAGCTGATTTGAATGAGAGTTTCGGCGCTTTGCGTACCTGTCAGATGATAAACTTATGGCCGAAATTTGGCATCAGGTCAGGTCACGTTAACGAGTTATGATGTCATATCTAGCCCCATGTAAGGCGATTTCCCTCTTCCTAATAAGGTCGACAAAATCAGGGCGTACCTAGTCTTCTGAAGAGCTAGATCAAGTTTCTCCTCGTTATTTGAAAGCTCTTAGACAGATCGTTGCGATACAACCATTTTAGGCAACGCCAATAATGAGGCTGCTAGAGGTTTCCAAAGGTAGTGCTTTTCGAAACTATTTGTGTCTATAACTTTTGAAGGAGACGAGATTCAGAAACCAAAATGGATATAGTGACGAGCATGATCTAAAGCGGCGAATGACATGCAACATGACTTTGAAGGTCCTTAATTGAGGTCAAGGTCACCAATTGACCTGAAAAGGTAATTCCGCAGGTCATTCGAATACTTGGGTCGTAACGAACATGTGTATAGCTTTATAATGGTTATGGCTAATGGTTCCCGAGTTACAAGGGATTTCCTTAATTGACCCAAATTTGACCCGTTTTGACCGTATGTGATGTTAGTTTGACGGAAAAGGTTCAAACGTTGTTCAAGAGTAAATCACAGTATGTGCTTTCAGTGCCGTTCCAATTTTTTTCGTATCACTGTTGGTTCCCGAGGTCCTAGGGGGAGGGTCAGATCAGATCCCCATTTTGTGGTAGGTACGGGAAGGGCCCAGATGGTGCCGAGATATCGTTTCTGAGCTGCGCTGCTAGTTGAGCCCAGAATTTCTGAGTAAATGCAGATCAGATCAGAAGTGGTTGGCGCCTGAAGTTTCGACTAAGGCTATGCATCGTTGAGTGGCACTGGTACGGGGCTGCCGCAGACCCCTTGTGCTTGTCGCCGGTAACAGAGGTGAAGCCCCTCATGACAAAGTGTTTCTTGGCACTGGGTAAATCAAATCACCGGAATATTGTTTCATGACTGTTGGAGTTTTCTGGAACCTGTATTTCAATTCTGACCAGTTCAGATGGCACAAACGAAGACGTCGGTAGCTCGTTGAAACATTGCCGATCCGGAAGCATCGCAGGGGTGAAATAGCCAGTGTCAAACAGAAGCTTACACCGTAAGCTGACGGGATTCCGAGTTTCACGGAGATCGAATTGATTGTCTTTTGCATGCAGGGTGCAGAGCTAGTGGTTGCCGGGTGGCTATAAAAGACAATCTGGCATCAAAGGCTCTGCAGCTTTCTGCGGGCTAGGTATCACCTGTCACATGTCCGTTCTAAAGGACAGTGCTGCGATTAATCAGCGACTTCACATTTTCAAAGGACACCGGGGTCTTCTGCGTTATGCAGTGGTCAGCCTGTTTGCCAGGAGAGAACGAGTCCCTGGGGCTAGTCAAGGTTCGGAACAGTTTGTAGAAACCATAAAATGCAGGCGAAGTGATGCCGACTTACTCCCTGGATATATTTATAGCATCCCCGTGTTCTCTGTTTGAGTAGAATAAATATTCAAAGTTATGTCTAAAACAAGTGTGTTTATCATTCGATGATTGATGACTCGTTTTCTTTGAAGATTTAGGGTATAGCTTATGAAGTAATCTTGTTTTGTCATGCTGTCCTATCACTTGGCTCCTAGCAAAATGCTCTTCGTCAATTCGTCCTATCATTCCCTTCTGGAATCCTTTGGTTTAATAGGCTAATCAAGCAATCTAAGTTTGCGGGCATTTTTTAAAGGCGGTGGTGCAAGAGTCTGCTGACAAATTGGGCTGCCTTGCGCCCCAAGTGATGCCATGCAGACGGCAAGGTGAACTTTTTATCTCAAAGTCCCTAGCCTTCCAATGGAGTACTTCATTGCAAGACATCTTACTTCCGGTAGAGCTGGCGACAGGGCATGCCTGTTCCGTCCCATTCAAAACAGCCAGCGCCGCCATCTGGCCGCTCTGTGACGTCACACAACTGCGCCACCATGACGTCATCGTTTCGCAACGGTCGTCTGGCGCCGAGATTCGCCACGGGTCACGAATCTGGTGGGCACGTGGATCTGTGCCAGACCGGCTGGGCTGAGGGTGCCATCATGGGCCAGTACAGGAGCCAGGGGTGCTTATGGACCACGTCTCCGCTTGGCCTGGGGTATCAAGCACAGTTGTCTGTATGATTTGTTGTAACCAGGGTGGTTGTCGTGTATGTACAGTCCCCGCAATTGAAATTGCCATAACTAGGCTCGACCGGTTTAGGATGGATATCTTGCATCCTATGGTGCCTATAGGTTTAGAAACGGGTGCATCATGTGCATTTTTTCAAGAGCTTTCCAGTGGTCACCATTATTTACTAATCTGACATCTGGGTGAGAAAATATTACACAATTACTGATTTTGCTGCTTTCTGACGGGGTAGTCTTCGGCTGACTTGCCACCGCCTCTGATAATCCCTGACCCTCTCGCCCATACCTGGACCACGTGACCTCACAGATGAATGGGCGGTTGGCATTGTGCCAGCTCATTCATCCCTCTCACAAATCTTGTCGTGTCTGAGGGGCACTCGTATTGCAATTGCTCCCACTGTGTTGCTGTGTGCTGGACAACTGGCGTCACTGACCTGGGGCCCCGGTCAGTGGCAGAAACCACGCAATGCAGTGGCAGAACCACGAGTTGCTTTTTGAGGGGGAGCAATATCCAATAAGATGGGCACAGATGGGGCAAACCATCGGAATATATTTTGCTGCGGGGAAGCACACGAATTTTCCCTCCTATATCCGTCCTTGTGCTTGGGTTGCGAAACATGTAAGCTGTCATTGGCTGCCGGGCTCCCCTCACCTGCATGTTTATTTAGACAGGATTCTGGTAAAACGGCTGATACAGTGATACAACTTTGTTTGGAGGTTTCATTAAAATAATATTTTCAGATACTCGTCAGAAGACGGGACAGTTAGAGCCATAGGTGGATCCAAGGGTAAAGGAATGCAGGTCCCCCTCATTGACCCTCGGCGTCCCTAAAATGATCACAGCATTCCTCTAAACGGTCGATGGCACTTCCTGAAATGTCACTTCCACCCCTCCCCAGGATGCGAAAATCGGCACCCCGCCATAGGATTTGGCACCCACCTGAAAGCTTTTACCGGCCAAAAGTGGCACCCAATTTGTACGGATGACGTCCCACCCCCCCGGCAAGGTGACTCCCATCGGTGATCCTGGATCCCCTATGGTGGGGGCAGGCCCCCAATTTTCATTAAACATCGCGATTTAAGAAACAATAGGAAAATCGGGCATTGTGTGGGCAGCATTTTGCGAAGGTCTCAAGAAGCCTGAACCTGACGAGGTTTTGTTTTTAGATGGGAAATTTTCTTGTCAAGGGTGACGGTTCACTGGCTCTATCACTGTTTCGTCGGTGGCGGCGATTATTTATTATGGGACAATTGCTTCCAACTAAATGAGCTTAAATCCGTCCACAGAGAATTTTTATATTTCCAGCTTGAGAACCTTTGTAGAGTCTATTTCTCGGGAGCATAAAACTGTGCCCTCGCTTGACTAAAATCACGCAGTCGTCTCCCCTCAACGAACGGCAACCATTGCTTTAACTGGGGAGGATTGAGTTTCCATGAACTGGCCTCTAGACTGACATCACACGGTGCAAGCTTGGCATAGCGTTTGCGATAGTCTCTAACAAAAATTGTTGGGGTTAGACGACGCTCCAGCTCTCAAAGTTATATGGCGTTACCAACTCTCACCCTGTAAGGAGAGATTTGGTGCATTTGATCATCATACCTATTCAGAGAATCTGCCTGGACATGAACCCAAGGAGTTGAACTCGGGGAGTTGAGCCAGGGAATCAGCGCTAGGTTTCTTGCGGCCTTTTGGCAGCACCCTCACTTGTCGGAAGGATATGATCATATTTTATGCTGAAAATATTAGATAATTTGTAGCAGTATTACAAAGGTATAAAAGCCTATGTAGCAGCTTTAGCGGTGATAGTGATCGTTGTTGAGAGTATCATTAGCGGTAAAATTGGTCAGTGATGGATCTAGGCGGTAGTTTTGGTGGGACAAACAAAAATCGCAACGCAAGAAAAAATGTCGCGCAGTGAAAGCTTTTGCAACAATCTAACTAGCCGGCAGGTTGGGGAGGCGGGGAGTGGGGAGTAAATATAAGTCGAAAAGCAAAACAAACAGGCGTCACTGGGTGAAATATGTGGCTACAAAATGCTTGCTTTCGATATCCAAGGATCATTCATCCAAATACGATTTTAAATATCAAGAGGACCAGGCTCCAATATTTACACCGAAGTTAACTGGTTCTGTTTGAAAATGATTTCTTAAGTTAAAGCACCAACACCTTGCTTATGAACTTAAAAGGAGCCGGGGTAAAGGTCGACAGCTTGGGGAGGGGGATAACATTATGGTTTTGCTCCGAGCTTTTTTGTTCGGGGAGAAAATACGTATTGTCCCCCTCCCCTTGGGTCCTCCATTAGAACTGGGTGCTGTTTGAGGGGTCTCGTTGCCACGTGCGACCACCGAGGGTAAAAGGGCAGTGAATAGTGGATGTTTCTCTGATGAAATCCACCAACTCGAGAGCTACTACTCTTCGAAATTTAGCACGACATTGGTTCCAGCTATTATTGATGTTAAAATTGTTCGATGTGTCGCTGAAATGAAAATATTTTAGGATAAATATTGTTTACGTTTTCTGGTTGGGCCAAACCAGAATATTACCCGGGGACCTTGTAACCAAAGCCTACCTTTGGCGGACGCAGGGGGCATTCCGGTCATGGCCCCCAAAGCGCTGGAGGGGGCCAAACTATCTTTCCCCCAAAACGCCGGAGAAATTTTTGAAAAAGGTGTGTACACTAAGCCTGTAGAGGGGGCGCGGTAGTGGAGTGGTCAGCGTAGCTGACTTCCATTCAGCCGACCCGGGTTCAAGGCCCGGCGGCTTCCCTGAACAAGGAGCAAGCTGGCTCCCGAGAAACCCTTCCAACAGGGAAAGAGTTGGCGACGCCATATGACCCTGGCAGTTGGTGCGTCGATAAGCCCCAAAAATTATTAAGCCTGTAGAGCAAAAAATATTCGCTTCCCCCCCCCCGGAGAGCAATCATGCACTTGGAGAGGTAGCTTATACTAGATCTGTCGAGCACTGAAAAAAGGTGTTTACAATAGGTATGTAGAGCAAAAATTTTCGCTCCCACCCCCTTCCCCCCACAGGAGGACAGGCAGACATGGGTTTGCCCCCAAAACTCGGGTCTGCGTACGCCCCTGAAGCCTACGCTGCTCCCTTGACCTGAGAGGGTATATTACCAACAAGACTAAAATTGGACTGGAAACGAATGTTAAGCTGGTCTGATTCTGGTTTAGCCCGAGAGATTATTATCGGTATATTGTTTTGGGATTTCATTGAGTTTAAATCTTTAGCCTCGATAAATTTTTGAGAACTCCCGCAGCCTAATATTGAGCCCCTTGGGCTAAAGGGTGTTTTAAGCTCGTGCAATCTTTCGAAAGCCTAGCTGGCTCAGAGGCCCCTAACTATCGTGCATCCTTAGCTGCCATCTCAACTTAACGTATCTGCATTGGTTTTGGTCGCCCGGAAAGAGGCACATAAGCATTTATCACTAACTTTAAGAATTGTTGGGGTTTAACGACGCACCAACTGCCAGGGTCATACGGCGTCCCAAACTCTCACCCTGTTGGAAGGGATTTTGGGGATCAAATCGACTTATTCAGAGGCTCCGCCGGGACTTGAACCCGGGACCGGTGGCTTAGAAGACAAGGGTGCTATCCACTAAGCCACCTCATCCCCTTATCACTAACTTTATACGATATTATACGTAATAAATAATTTTTGGGCTTATCGATGCACCAACTGCCAGTGTCATATGGTGTCGCCAACTTTTTTACTGTTGTAAAGATATCCCGGGAACCAGCTTGCTCCTTGTTCAGGGAAACCGCCGGGCCTTGAACCCGGGTCGGCTGGGTGGAATCCAGCTACGCTGACCACTCCAATACAGCGTCTCTAGCATTTAATTGGAATTGAAGACATCCCTCTATCTGAATACTGATTTGTGCAAATCAGGATATATTTAAATATAAGCTGATGACCATTGTTGGTTGGCAGCCCCTACCAATGGTCCCCAGCCTTTGGAATTTTTTCCCTAAATGGCAAACAGTACCCCTCTAGCTCGAAATACCTGAAGGCCTTTCCCGTTTGGCAAGGGCTAATGTGACCTTTGAGGAAGGTCGTTATGAGCACATAACCAGGCAAGCAAGGGCAAGGTAGGAAACCGAAGAGCCTAATAAAGAAAACAATAGCTCTTTTTTCGATTCATGTAATGTTCCCTTTGTGCCCATCTCCCAGCAACATGAGAGTTGGCGACACTATATAGCCTCAACAGTCGGTGTGTGTAAACCCCCAAAGCTGCTTTGAACCCATTTTCTTCCTTTGTCCCTGGAAAAATGCGAAAACAAGCAAGACCTCAATGTGTGTATTTCGCTCTGAACACATGAGCAACAAGAAAACAGTGGAATAAAATTCAGGCAGAATATCTGCTCCTAATTTCGAAACATTTCAAATAAATATGAGGATTCAGTACTTGCAAGTCGATAGTTTTAGTCATTTTTAGTGTAGTGGCAGGTTTCGACTCATTACCTCATGCATTTATCTACCATTTTTTGTGATTGAGACCCCATTAGTCAAACGGCACTTTTTCATGCTCCCTTCTTGTTCTTCATAAGGAGTTTTAGCGACCTAGCGTTCATGAATTGTAGCCAAATATGTTAATCATTTTCATTTTAACCATTTTCTGGTCCATAAGTCCTGATTACCATATAATAAAGAGATATTTATTTATTTATTTTGCAGCACAATGGTGACAATACTATCAGCATAATTCACAACAGGAACAGACACCCATGGAACAGGCATATATGTTAAACCTGATAAACAATTTGAATTCAAACTTACCCCACAACCCCAGGCCATTCCATTGATAAGCTAAGCGGGGAATATAAAGGAAAAAATATGCCCATATACATAATTTTAATCGCCTTGGTGCTCTTCCCGGGCCCCATCCTCATTTTTGGCGAGTTATTCGGAGCCGATTTAAATGAGAGACTAGTCGACTTACACCAATTTATGGTTATCAGCCTGACAACTTATAACTGTAAATTGATAACAGTTCAGGTAAGGTGAACGAGTTTTAACGTGATTTCCACGCTCATGTGGGTCATTTTTGTTTTTCTTAGGTAAGAACGACAAAGCAAGGGAAAAACGCGACTCCTACAGCAGGCCATGGTCGAGTTTCCTCCTCATTCAAAAGCTCTTCGAAATAAAAATTTCCCAGAAATCGTCTAGTTATTTTGAGATCACGTCAGTAAAGACGCTACCAGGGATCACCGGAGGTCATAGTTTCGAGCTTGTTTGTGCTCATATCTTTAGAACAAGACGGCAAGGAGCTTCCAGCGCCATTTCTATTTTTCGTATCACCTTTGCCTCTTGAGTTAACAAGGGAAAGGGAGATGGACTGACGCCCCACGTCGTACTGGGTGCGAAAAGAGGCCAGGTGGTGTCTGGTTGACATACTTGGCTTTTCCCATTATTATCCCTTGCACCTGACTGGATTCAGCCAAATCAAAAATTTATTGGCGTCGTCTTCACCCCTCCCCCGGAGGGAGGGGGTCTGAACACCCTCCCTCAGATTTTTCCGACTGTGCATAAAAATGCCGGCGCGAAGCGCCGCCGTAATTGGCGCACCCTATCCGTAATTAATTCTTCAACATTTTCTAGAATTTTACGTTTGCACCATCTCAGGTCAGGTCAACAGTGCAGGTCAAGTTACCTCAAGTCCAAAAAGTTTAAGATTTCATGAGTAGGAACGGTGTGAATCTGTCTTCTTAAAACTCATATCACATAATAGCCCCATCAATTAGCGCAAAACATATTCCGGGATTTTACATATCGGTGACCTAGGATCAAATACAGATCATGACCTCTGCATTGGAAATGCATGGGAAAACAAAAATTGAGGGAAATGGTTTTATTTCTGTTGATATGTAGTTGAATACCTTCACATTCTCCAAATCGTAGTAGCTTAAGCCCCTCTCCAGGCTCATGGTGCAAGTTTGGACCTGTGATCTCTGAGAGGTCATCTTGGATTGCTTAAACCGCGCCCCAGTGGGCCTACGAGCCATCTTTGCCCTGGTGGGAGGGGGGTGTTTGAACACCCCTCGAACTCGGCCTCTACGTGGGATAGCGAAAAAAGCGAACGCTGTTGGATAGTTCATACAAATTCATGAAGAAATTATATTTGTCACTTTTTGGCTCAGGTCAATTTTGAGGTCATGACAGGTCAAAGGAAGTAGGATTTTGAGTAGAGTTTTTGGTATCTGGCGTCTGGAGAGTTGAGTGAGACACCATTCGCTTCCTCTCGTCACGGAAAATCGAATGATGAATCAAATCGGAAAATCGAACGAGCCATACTAGGTCAAAACTTAAAAATGACCAGACCTCAGCTCAGGGTCACTTTTTAACCTAGCATAGTCAATATGCAATCAATCGACTCGCAATAGCAATCTGAACGCAATGATATCAAAATAAAAGCTGGATCATTTCATGCAGTTATTGACATAAGTCTGAAAACTGCTTAAATAGCCCCAGATGACCTCTTAGAGGTCACAGGTCAAAAATTGCAACAGGAGCCTGGAAAGGGTCCCAGGATACTACGATTTAGGGAATATTGAGGTTTTCTCAGCTGTTGAGTACACAAATACAGCCCAATTTCTGTTTTCCCATGTATTTACAATAGCGAGGTCATGGTCCGTAGTTGACCTTAGGTCATCGATATGAAAAAAATCCCGGAATATATGTTGTAGCACTCGGTGGGCCCATTATATGGAATAAGTTTTAATTCGATAAATTCACCCATTTCTTACTTATGCCGCTTAAACATTTTTGGAGGTGAGGTCACCTGCACTGGTGACCTGAACTGAGATGACCCAACCTTAAAATTTTGGGAAAAGTTGCGGAATCAATCAAGGATAAAGTGTGCTAAGTACGGCGGCGCCTCGCGCCGCCGTTTTTCGTGCCGCCGGAAAACACCCGAGGGGGTGTTTAAGCACCTTCCACCGGGGCGAGGGTTAAACAGGTAGACTTGGGTCAATAATTTCGCAGGAAATGATGAAAAAGTTTTTTATTTTGATACCATTACGTTTGGATTGTTATTGCAAGTTGATTGATATGCATATTGATTATGCTAGATCAGATAAAGACCTTGTCCCAGCTTTAGGTCACGTTACTTTTATGATTTCATGTAGTATAGTCATATTATACATGGTTTCCGTAAAAAGAGGAATTTTCCGTAAAAGAGGAAGCCAATGGCGCCATACAGTTTATACTAACTGAATTCAGTCAGACGATAGGCCCCATAAACTCCTCTACACCCTATCACATTTTTTACCTGTCATGACCTAAATATTGACCTGAAACAAAAAGTGAGTAATGTAGTTTCGCGATAAATTCTGATGAACCATCTACCAGTGTTCGCGTTTCCCTCTATCCTGCATAGGAGCCGGGTTCGAGGGAAGTGTTCTCCCTACAGCAAAAGATGGCTCGGACACCCACCGGGGCGGGTGTTAAATAACAAAATTCGGCCACAGGGTGCCGTTTTAAACCCCATGAACTCTAATCCCCCAGAAAAAAAATTTCAGCAGTGATCCTGTGAGCCTTATGAGGCTGGAAACATTGTTTGAAGCCATAACTCAGACATACCCAGTCTTGGACTCTCGTGCCCAGGCGCCTCGGTCACTGGACGGACCGCCTGGGGCTAGACACCTGCGAGACAGTACTGATCACCTCGGTTCAAAACACTGTGCCCCCTGCCTGCCACACACTATTTACTACGTGTGGCCTTGCACCTGTCGTTGTAAACACGTAGTAATCACGTGACCCAGGTATGCGTGCCAGTCGAGCGAAGGGTCGGGGATTATCAGGGCGGTGGCAAGTCAGCCGAAGACTACCCCGTCAAAATGCAGCAAAATCAGTAATTGTGTAATATTTTCTCACGCAGATGTCAGATTAGGAAATAATGGTAACCACTGGAAAGCTCTTGCAAAAATACATAAGAAGAACCCGTTTATAAAGCTATAGACGCCATAGGTTGCGAGATATTCATCCTAAACCGGTCGAGCCTAGTCATGGCAATTTCAATTGCGGGGGACTGTACCTAAGTCGGTGTACTGCATGGTGATGCCGGCGGGCCGGCACGATTGCGCCAGGACGCCGGCACTGTGCGCTGCATGTCAATCAGTTGTATTCCAGGGGCGTTCACCAAGCGCACCGGGCCATCCCAAGAAGAGGGTGGTGTGTTTTCTTATGTAAGACTTGGTGGAAACTGGAAGTGATTTCTCCCCTGCGGATTTTTTTTGTGCCATGTTAGTCTGTCCTTACGGGTCAATTCAGCAACAAATAGGAGCGACACTACGACCCTGCTCGCTTGGCTTGCTGCGTCTTGTCCGTCACTGCCAGGATCTGGAAATGACAGAGCCTGCACTTGCTGCAACCTTTGGGCTTTGCGTGAAGGATGCGTATGATGGATGAGTCAGAGAGTCATTGACTGATCGGCAGTTGCACAATTTTCCTTTGCGTCTGAGCGGCCAGATTGACTGAGCACCCTCTGTATGTCGTCCAACACCGCAGCAGCAGGATTAACCCTCGCCAATAGAGGCGTCTGATTTTGAACACCCTTCCCTCCTCCGGGTTTTCCGTAGTGGGCGTAAAACGGCGGTGTGCAACACCGTCGTACTTGACCTAAATTATTATTTATAGTTCTCGCAACTGTTTGTCAACCTTTCAGGCTTAGGTCATCACGTTCAAAAGTGAACTCCAACCCTCCACTTTTGACCGGGCGTATCGTTGGCATTTTGCGTTCGAAAATGTTCCCTTCTGCTATTTTGATGAGACTGCATGGGTGTCGAATACGACAGAAATATTGCGCTCCCATCTATCCGATCAAACATAGGGACAGATGGACGTAGGCTTCCATCACTGGGTCCGCCCATCCCCCCTCCTTGCTCAAAAATCAGTGGCGACACCCTTGCAGTTTCATATATTATTTTTTAGCTTCATTTTTAACAGGGACACTTGCCTAATTACAGGGAGTATTGGCATGGGTGCTTAAGGATCCTGTCCACCGGGTCAGATCGGACATGGAAGGCGGTTTCCTACCGTGGGGACTGAACCCATGTTAGTTCATGCTGTCCAATCTGAAGACAGGCAATGGAGCCACTAGGTCACCCGGCTCCACTAGCGTAAAGCTGCATCCCAGGATCAACTTGAAAATTTTGGCCCCAACCTCTGAGACATCTTCTAGAACCAGATTATCAACTTTCAGGCTCAGATAAAAAACTTCACAAAAATGAGGAAGGTCTAGTTTTGTTATCGGCTTATTTTGTATCCGGCCGTAATTAAATCGAGATTTTCATTATGACCGTGCTATGTCACAACGGGAGCTTGGCTTGACTTTGAGTCTGGTTATCATTATTTTTTGACTGACTGGGGTCCTTATCCGTTGATCTGTGACGTTACAGTGGGCTAAAATTGCTCAAATTTAGACCCATTTAGAAAATCCATTATAACTCGGGAATCATGAAACCTATAAAAAACAAAAATTAACGTATTTGTCGTAAACGATGCGGCATGTGATATCAAATTTAACACTGTATCTTGTTTCGTTCAAAAGTTATAGACGCAAACAATATCGAAAATATTGACCTTTTTACCTCTGGTAACTTTGGTATTGGCCTGACCTCAAAATGGATGGCAGCATGCAGATTTTTAGGTCCATGGCCTTCCGAACGATGTTTAAAAACTTGATCTAGGCTCTTCTAAAAGCCTAGTTACACCCTGGTTTTGCCAGCCTCTTTTTAGAAAAACAGAATCGCTTTACATGGGTATAGAAATGAAGTCATAACTCATTGGCCCGACCTGACCTGATCCCAATATTTTATCATAAGCTGTCACAGTGATTACCCTAGAGGCCTGCCGAGTGACGTGCGTCTCATTTGAATCGGCTTAGATTCATTCCCGAAATCCTAGTGTGGGGGGGACGATCGGACCCCAGGCGGCGATGGGTTAACCTTCCATGACCCAAATGCAGGCTTGAGCTTTAAAGTAACTATGCTAATTTTATAACCACTCCCGCACAAACGTGTTAACCCCATTCACTTTTAAGCACTCTTAGTAACGGAATCGAGGGATCCTGGAGAAGGGTGTCGAATCCCTCGGTCCCACTGGGACAGATTAACCAAAGGCCCAATGGGGCGAGGGTCAGATGTCTCAGAGCCAAATCCAGTCCTTCTGACTCAACACAGCTGATAACTCAGATGTGGGGAACTCCGATTCCGAGAGCTGACTGAGTGGTGACGTTCTGTGGCTGCAGCGTGGCCTGCAGCAGCAGCAGCAGCAGCAGAGGATGCCGGCTCTCAGGACGGTGCGCAGGGTGTCACGTGTCGTCAGCCGTGCGTCCGGCCTCACTGCCCCGTCAGCCGTCAGCCGTCAGCGCCGCGATCGCCGCGCCGCGCGCTGATTTATGCGACACATGTCGGCTGCACGTCACGGCAGACAGCCGCAGGGCCGCGTCCAGGCCCGCTTCGGGTGGGGCCCGAACTCGGGGCAACTGAAGATCACCGCTGAACTCTAATTTTGCAAAAAGCTGAGTAGTTGTCTCTGTGTTTCACTTTACTTGTTCACAAGCTGTACCTCCGGCTTTCGTCAACCTTGGCGTGGCCCTGACGCAGGGGTGGAACCAGGGGGAGAGCCGCTCCTCTGACGCTGCCCTGGCGGCGTGAGTCAGCCCCCACTACCGATCCCCCGCCGGCTCTGTTCTCGGGTAGGAGTGGTGCCCCAACAGCGGACTGTTGATTCAGTTTCAGTGTTACACAGAGGGCGCGGCGGTACGGTGGTGCGAGTCGACGCGATTGAGACGCCCGATAACGAAATCTGCTGCGGTGAGAGCGCCACTGGCTCAGATCTCAACGTCGACACTACCGGCGAGTGGAAGAGTTGCAATTGCTGTCTTGCCGCCGTTACCAGTGGTGCGGATTTCAGACGCGGAGAAACTCGAGTCGTGAAAGAATCCGTGCTTAGGCCGCAGCGTTCTCTTTTAAAAAGAGAATCCGCTTGTGTGAGTGATTTACCTCTGAGAGAAAATAATCAGCTTGGTGTTGCCATTAACAGTGATCTGACGTGCTGGAGAATTAAGCACACCTGTGCAGCGCCGGAGTGTGCAGGGATAAGGATCGGACTGTACCCCTGCAGGGATGCCTGGTGACGTCATGTCTAAAGTCAGCCGGCATGAAATTCGGGTAAGCATCCAACTCGGCTTTGAGGAAATCTCACAGATCGTACCAGGTGCTTCTATTTTTTTTTTTTTTAACAAGAAGAAATGCTAGAACGAGTGGAAGCACCAGCTGTTTTTTTCCTTTTAAGGTTCCTCCAGCTGTGATTGAACACATATTTCATGTACAGAACAGCTGTGCTTGTATGACTCACTGAGCCCGTTTTTCGAGTTGAATTTACGCTTTTCTGTTATTGACTGTTATATTACAGTGATCATAATTACACATGGAGAAGTGGTATAACTGAAAAGTCAGTAGAAAATAACTGTCTATTAGGGTTTATATTTCCTCGGCTGTGAGGCTGTGAAAATCACTTAACAAATGCCTTGTGATGTTATTTGAAGACCATAGAAGGGCAAGAGAAAGCAGGGGAGAAATACAGTCCTTGTATTATATAAACAGCATCATCATCTCTGGGAACTGCGGTGCGACATATCTTGGGTGTGATCGTGCCTGGTATGATCCCGTATTGGTTTGAGCAGCTGCTTGTTCTCCAATCTGGCGGCGTTCATGCTCTCCTGGCTGTCATTGTTTTGTTCTCATCCACAATTTTTTATTGTAGATGCCCTTTTAAGTGCGTTCCCGCTCGTTACAGGGGGAGGCAGCTCAGACGCCTAACTTTCCGCTGTCTGTGACACTCACCTGTAAAGCTGGCATGACAGTTAACGAAAAATGTGCAAACCGCCATGGCCTGCAATGCCGTGCTGCAGTATTTGCGAGTCTGCAACGTATTGCTGTCAAACCAGAGGCCCGCGTGGAGCTCCAAACCCACACGTGCATTCCCGGGCCGTGAGGGAGCCAGTGGCTAATTTTGCCACCTTTATTACGATGCTGATGCGGCAGCACCCCAACGGCGTTCCTCGTTTCCACGTAGCCGCAGCTGCGACGGGCTCGATTGCGTCACATCTCATATTTGCATTTCAACTCCGGTGTTTGACTTAGAAGTGAAAATGTATCCACTTCAGTTGTTGAACACAGATCATTTGGCCATGTCTAGCCATTCCGGTGACTAGACACCTTTCTTAAATACTTGGGTCATTAATACCATTATCACTCTTCGCTTGATATCAGTTGCTTCATTAATAACATTGGGGTTATGCACAGTAATATTCATTTAGCAGCGTTCACCTTGATTCCCAATCACCTCTGCAGTGCAGCGCCGGTCTCCGTTGCATGCACGGACGGTAGCGCGTGTCGGCCAAAGACGAGCTACTGAGCTGTGTCGCTGGATCGTGGAGAGCGCTGGAGCGGTGTGAGAAATCTGACCCGGATCCCCAGCGGCGGTCCGGCACAGGATCAGAGAGCGCTGCCGAACAGAGCTCACGTGAAACTGGGCGGAATGGCAAACTAGTAGTGAACATTGTCCGCCATTCATCTTGCTTGGTTTTCCGACAGACCGTCGACAGTGCAAAGTCTAGCAGGTGTCCAAGTTAAAAATGAATGATTTCTGTGAAATATTTCAGTTTTAAGGTTATTTTCAAATGTGAAATCATTTATTTGACGTCAAAATAACAACTATACCATCAAATAAAATATTAACCCTCGCCCCACCGGGGGGCCATCGATGGCCCCCCTAAGGTTTTTCCGGGATAGCCGAAAAACGACGAGGCGCAGCACCGCGGTTGAGGGCTCTACCTCTCCCTGCAACATTTTCCCATCATCCCTGAAATTTTTTACCCCGGGTCACCCAAGGTCAGGTCACCAGACGAGGTCAACCAAGGTCACCTCACTTCACCTTTAGAGCTCTGTAAGAGCTACATTTCAAACTCGATCGATTTGAAACTTCCTACACTTCATGACCCCTCCAGGGTCTACAAGGTGTATATCCGGGATTTTTCGATTTCGTGCCCTGAGGTCAGGTCACGAGGCGACCTCTCCCATTGGAAAAGCATGGGGAAAAGTTATTTCATGATATAAAACCCACAAAAATGATTGAAAATACTCAGACTGCTCAGAACAACGTTTTTGGACACCCTTTCACGGATCCCAGGGGTCATATTTGCCCTTTGACTTTTCCAAGGTCATCCAAAGGTCACCAGAGGTCAAAAACAGTATTTTGACAATAACTTTTGACCTAATTGAGCTAGAGCGGTGAAACAAACACTATCGTGTTTGTCTTGTCACTGGCTTTCATTTGATATACGGCAAGGTCACTTTTTGACCTTTCGTGACCTCAGGTCATATTAGGTCACGAGGTGACCTCTGGCGGTCAAACCACTGGCGGGAGGTCTTAACGTTCCACATAGCGGAAAAGTACTGGCAATTTGCTATCAAATGTACTTTACCAGGCCTCAATAGCTCTAATGACATAAGAGTTATGCCCAGTTTGCTTAATCATTGCATATTTGAGTGAAAATAGCCGATCTTGACCTAATTTGACCTCTGGAGGTCAAACCATTGACCTGAGCACTAAAACATGCGAAGTAATTTCTTACTGAATTCACGCTAGCTTTCTATTGCACTTTGCAGATTTGCGCTAACGCCCATATTTTCGGAGTTAGAGGGGGGGCCATCGATGGCCCCCCGGTGGGGCGAAGGTGGCGCCGGACCCCCGGTGGGGCGCGGGTTAAACCGACGTGTCAGTTTTACTAGAAAGACATTCTTTCTCTCGGCTGTATCTATTGTAGGCACGCAGTTCAGATGTCTGAGAGTGGCCCATTGTTGAAGCACATTTAAGGTTAAGATGTTATCATAGCGAGTGAATTATCTGAGCTGTAGCTCTGAAATTGTATAACCATGCAACAATCGTTTTCTGTCGTTTATAGCATTATCAGCTCTATTGATTCCATGTCTGAATAATGGTTTCTTTAAATCACGGGGTTTGTCATTACTTTGGTATGTATGGACACGGTAGGTACTTGTCAAATACCGAAATAACTAGTAAACTAAAAACATAAGACTCATACAACCACAAAAACATCCAAATTATTGTCCCATTGCAACACCTAGATAGTGCGTGCCTTTGTGCCATGTGAGTGCATTGGCGCTGTTCTCGATGCTGTGGGGCGCTGTCATTAAGGCGGAGGGCGGCGTGTCGAAACGGCCCCGCTCCAGCTGAAAGGCCCGGGCGCCGGAGGAATTCAATACCGGAGAGCCTTCGGTCACGGCACTCGGTCCCCTCCTCTCCCGCACCCCTCTCGCAGGGGCGATCGATGCAGACGCGTCTGTGTTTGAGTCCCGTTGCTGGAGGATTACAGGGAGCTTGGTGTTCTTACCTCTTCTTTACAGTAAGGCTAGCTTTATGAGACTAGCTGCAATGGCCTATCAGGGGAGCGGTCAGCAGGTGCCTGAGAAATCCTCGCTGCCGTTTTACCCTCCCTGGTGCCGCCTGGTTTCTGAACGACTTTAGGCGGAGAAACGGCTGTGGGCGAAAGAGTTCTGAACGGCTGGAATGGTGGTTATGACTGCTGGACCCAACCATACAAAGAATTTGTTTAAAAGTTCTGTCCAAGTTATAGCATGGTCGGCTGGTGGGATCCAAGCCTTTCTAAAGTCATCAAAGGACTTGTCACGGAAGATTCGACCCCGCGATCCGAAGGAGCAAACGTGACTCGACAACGAGCAAATTGTCTTGTTTCCACGAAGGGGGAGTGAGAGTGAGTGTTCTTGGCCCTGCCAGAATCACCAATAGTTCTTGAATCCCCGGTACCAATGCATATTGTCGCTCAATACAATGGCTTTGAGGAGTCATAGTCAAATGTAGTTTTCGCCAAGTGGCTCGTTTGAAGAGCGTGTTCTTTCCCATGTTATCATTGTTTCCGAACCTGGACGTGCTGGACAATGTTTCATGAATAGAATGGAAGAACTATTGTCATCTAGACCAGTGTTCGATTTATCGAAAATCTTCACACAAGCTGAGTGCCTGCGTGCCATCACTTTGCCTTGTGTCTATTCACAGCCAGTGGCGGTTCCAGACCAGGCAAATTGAGGGGTAAAATGGCAAAACAGGGGAAACAATTTTTGGGGGTTATCGACGCACCAACTGACAGGGTCATATTGCGTCGCCAATTCTTTCCCTGTTGGAAGGGTTTCTCAGGAGCCAGCTTGCTCCTTGTTCAGGGAAGCCGCTGGGCCTTGAACCTGGGTCGGCTGCGTGGCAGACAGCTACGCTGACCACTCCACTACCACGCACCCGCAAAATAAGGTAAATACCACCTTTAAATCAAAGCAATAATTTGTGTGCACTAGTTTTATGTTGAGATTTTGTCCATGCAGCTTCACTGTACCGTCTGACAGTTTGTACACTGTCACGTCTGACAGTTTGTACACTGTCACTGATTTCTACACTCCGGTGTACACCGTCATTCACTTGCACACCCCGGTCGATTTTTTGCTCGTAACTTATTTCTGAATCAGTAGGCCAAGTGCTTTCCTCGTGTCTATCCAAGAAAAATGGTTGCGTGTTTTTTTTACACTAGGACGCACAAATAGGGACCCAAAATCTTTCGGGTATTCATCAGTGCAAGTTTTACTGCAAACCCCACAGACCGTAGATTAGGCACGCGGAACGGCCATCCATCAAATAGAGGAAAATTGCGGTGTCAAAGATGTCGTGAACCGGACATGTCAAACATGCTCTGGGTGCGGCCGTGCCAAAGTAATCAGCAAATTCCGCCCCCCCAAATAGCCGTGATTTTCACCCGCACTCTGAAACTGGGTAGACTGCCGAAGTACGCGCTGCGGAATGTGCCGTTTTTGCTGGGTGCTTCTGCCGGTCCCGACCGGCCCAGGTAGGCGCCGTCGTCACCCTTCGCACAAATTCTCATTACGTGCGGCGACGCAAGGGCGGGCTCAGGGCGGCAAGGAAGGGGAGGCTCTGTTGGACTCGTCTTTGTGGACAGCAATGACTGACATTGTTGGGTGAGCATTATCTGAGGGGGAAAGTTGAATGGTGGTAACAAACACACTTTTTACTCCTCATCGTTATTTATCGGCAGTGTTTACAGTCTTTTGAAGTTGTGAGTTATATTTGCTGTAATTTATATTTTCGTCTTTTTCTTCATATGATGAGTGATAGTGTATGTCCCTGCCAGTTATTTGGCCGTCCAAGATCAACTTGTTTCTATGGCAAAGTTTTACATGCAACCCCTTTTAATTTTTGCTCGCACGGATAATGCTTCAAGACAGGAACCGAATGAGGAAAATAGTTTCATTAACTATATAAACTTATAAGGCATGTCAATAGATATACAGAAACGATTGTGTCCGTCAGGCTGTGTTTTCCGTCAGGAATACCGTCAGAATTTATACATGACCTTGCTGCCTGATTCCATATAATGAATTGAAAAGAGGACTGTAGTGGTGTTGGGAGCGAATTCGTCTTCCATGCTGCTGACCTGTGTTCAGATCTCGGGCGGGTGTTTCGCATATCCCCACAATTCCGATCCCCACAATAGTCTGTCGATAAGGTGAGAGTGAGCGGTGCCATGTGGCCTCAGCTTTCAGTGCGGCGTAAAGCTCCAAGGCACTGACGAAACGGACTAGACACGCCATTACTAACGATATATACATCCGCCGGCCTTGCCCTGGATGTTTCTGCTACAAAAACAGGAAAGCCGTATGAGTAATCGCACGTTTTGTACAGCTTGCCAGTGGGCTGGGATCCACAGCGCTTCTTTCGTCGGCAATGTGCACAAAGAGCAGCGTCTGCACCGCTCGTTTGGCAACGGCCCGGGGTTTGTCGCAAGGCGGGGCTGTCGGCCCGTCAGAGACTGGAGAACAGGCAACCATAGCGGCGACGCTGCACACTGCTATTCCACGCTCTGTGTTATCGAATGATAGTGCTTTGTGCCCAGTGTTGGTCCACTAATCGACGCGCCAACTTGATTGTTCAGTGCTGCCATACTTTGTGGTCAGTGTTTTTCCCGTGTCCGATCGGACACTCTCCGCGCGCCTGGTCTGAGGTGTCCGCGCCGCAGCTGTGTCCGCGCTCTGTCCGATCGGACACTCCGCACGCCTGGTCTGAGGTGTCCGCGCCGCTGGCGTGTGTCCGTAGTCGTGTCCGCGCTCTGTGCCGCGCTGGACAATCTCTCCGGGAGGATTTACCAACGAGCGGGTTAGCTCCCAGAGGCTGCGCGCGGTGGCCTTATATGGCTGCTACTTGGGCCGTATAGAGCTTCCCGTGGAGCGGGGCGGCCGCACGACAGTGAGGAGTGGAGGAGCGGTGGTGTCGCTGGCAACGGGTGTTTTTAACGGACAGGATGGAGTGCGAACGGGTGTCAACGCACGCGCTGGTGAGGTCAAACTGACTGTGTTAGTGGTGCTGTTGTGCTGGATTTGAACTTATGTTTTAATATCTGAGTCCTACTTTGAATACTTTGGTGACTCATCCTCTCTGGGTAAACAGTGGAAATGCCGTCACTGACGTATCATATATAAAACGTTCTAAAATTATTGGAAAGACATGCTCGTTCTTAAAAAAAATTGTATCCCATTTTGTTTTATCGCGGGTTTCCTTTGTTTTGTCCCATATATCATTATTCAACGCCGTATATTAAAACGTGGAATTTTACCGCAAATTATTATTTTTGTTAGCGTCAGGAGAAGTAACAATTGGGCATAATTTCGATGCAAAATTTTATGACAGAGCCTTAATCGATTTAATAACCGTCATGATGGTCGAAATATTTTTGGGCTCGAGTTGCCAATAGTACTCAGTTATCGCTTCATCCGTAAGCGAATTCTAAAATCAGATCAGTATTTCGAAAATATTGCAATTCGTACTCAAATATTTAATTGGATATCATATAACTAATACTTCGGCATAACGTTTTGTATATGCGGAAAAGACCGACCAGGCTTACCAGCTTGAGAGACGACGTGTTTATATATATGTTAAATCACCTGACCTTACCACTCACCTGTTCTATCGAGACGGAATAAGGGAGTGCAGTGGTAGCACGTTAGAATTCCGCTGCGCTGATCCGGGCTTAGGTCCGGACGGGAACCTCGTTGGATTATATCCTGATCCCCAATATATCCTCCCAACAGAGCATGGGTGGAGATCCGGGGGGCTGGGGGGTCAGAACTCCCTGGATTTTGGGTCTCCCATAGGCTTTGTATAGGGCTTGTATTGCCGTGCCAGCGTTAACCCATCCAGACTCCCCCCTCCTGGGTCGAGAAGAGATATTAAGCCTTGCAACAGAGTGAGAGTTGGTGACGCCATATGACCCCAACAGTTGCTGCGTTGTAAAGCCGCTAAGCTTGAAGACGAAATAACAGGTTTTTGTCCGGCACCCCCCCCAAGTTTGGCAGCTTGTAAGAGTATCGGGTAGCAAGTGTGAGGCAAACATCTACATTTACACTCTGACATGTCAAGCGTTGGGAAGTTGTCCCGTGTATCGTGGGAGGGACCACGCTTCTCGTACAAGCTTGTCGTTCAAAGTCTAGCACAACTTTTTTCAAAGTCTAGTCAACTCTTATCAGGTATTTCTAGCTTGCTATTTGCCCTTTCACCACCGTCTCTCTTTAGCGCGGCATCTTCAGTTGAAGTTTGCTGTTAAACACCATTATGCGGTATAGTCGTACTTTTACTAGCGTAAGCTGTTATAACTTTGGTTCTCGTACTTCTGCATGCTGATCAGAGTATACCATGGTCAATAAAATTCGGAACCAACCCTTGCTTCTGAGACATTTCTCCAGCCCACTCCTTCAGAAACCAAAGTTATCAACCCGAATCCAGGCCCATATCCAAAAGTTCACTATTCGTACATTTCCTGAGCATATTCAAGAATGTGCTGTTTTTTTAAGTTCGGCGAACACCGGTTACTTGCAAATCACCAGCAAATAATTCTGGAATGCCTCCAGAAAACATTTTATTGAAGGCATGTCAAGATGGAAGAAAGAGAATGAATTTGAATCCATATCATATACAATTTGTTCCCAATCTCCGGGCAAATTTCATCCATTCCGCCAAGGTTTGGAGAATCGGATATACTATATCTAACCTCTGAAACCCTCTATCGCGCTAACGATCGCCAACGTGTTTTCATCGGCTATGCATCAGCCTCTCCATGTGCAATTTTCCAGGAGCAATACTCGTTGCCGCCTGTCTTGTTGGATTTCTCATCCTCGAATGTGTCGCTTCGGACGACAGTGCGATAACCCTCAACGTCACCCGAGTCGCCCCAGCGGGCCGCATGTGCGAGCGCTGATGTTTACGATGTAAGCACAAATGTGTTCACGACACCCGCTACTATAAACAAACCGAGCCGAATATCTGCACGCGTGCTGTCTTACGCAACGCGTAATCGGAACAGTGTGCGTGTGGGTGCGCGTGCGGCTGCGTGTTTCGGTACTCGCAGTGGAGGGCTTTATTGTCGCACATTTTTCTTCCTCAAGAAGATGAGTATGACTGGCCAGAGTAAAGGACAAAAGCAGTGTAATATGTTTTAAGGAATAAATTAGCGCTTACGTTCCGTGGGACTTCAATATTTTTCATTGGCAACGTACTTTATGCAATTGTGTGTGCGTGTGTGTCTGGGCGGGCCCAGAGGAACAGCCTATGTGTAAATAAAGCAAGCAAATTGACTCCAAACGTTGTGGATTCAGGTTTGTCCTGGGTGGGATCTATGACACACCACCGAGGAGCCCGGATCTAGTCTCCTGCACCGAATACCAGTAGATCGTCTCATTCATCGCGTCCCAAGCTCGAAAAATATTTTTAAGCTCCGATATCTTCCTTAGTCCATCTCGTTCCCGGACCACGACTAGAGAAGTGTTCTGGACGCACCAGAAGCGTCCCATTCTGATTCGTTCTCTCTAGGCAGCCCCTTGGCCGACCTCTGTCTGACCTGTGTCCGACCCTTTGACCTCTGTGCGTGCATGCTGGTGAGCTCCGTCATTAAAGGTGCGCGAGACATCAGTTCGTAGAAGTGAGGCCCTACAGATGCGTGTTCTGGATCGCCAGTATTTCTCGCCGCATCTGATTAAGCAGCAGAGAAACAATATCGGTGAAAATATCGTTTAGCAATGCGGAATTTATCACAACACCTCCTAAGAACTTCAAATAGATGCGTAACTGAATTGAATCGAACTGAGTCTGAATGTTGAACAATGAAGCGAGTTATTACGTTTGCTGAGGTGTGTTTCCGTCGGAGATTTTCCGTGGACCTGTGGGTGACCACCCTGTTGTGGACTGTTCCAGCTACAGAACAAACGTGAAATGTTCTTCCGCGGCGAGTCAGCGGAGGCGGCCAAGAAGGCGGCGTCGACAGCGGGCCCCATCGGCGCGTCGAAACCGTCAGCGGCATCTCCGCCCCCAGTGGCGCCCGTCACCCCCGTCAGTCGGGTGGCGCCCTCCTCCGCCTCTTCTGCGCCTCTGAAGGAGGGCCGTCCACAGGTTGGTCGTGTAGTCCTCTGTAGTAGCGTTAGACGTTGGTCGTGGTCGTTGGTTGGTTGGTTGGTTGGTTGGTTGGTTGGTCGTGTAGTCCTCTGTAGCGTTAGGCGTCGGCTTGATCTGTTCAAAAGGGTGCATGTTGAACATTAAGACAGATGCAGTGGAAGACGAAGTGTTGATAGTGAAAAAGACGCTGGGCCACGAAAGGTAGGTTTTCAAAGACTAGGATACACCCACTAGCATATACAATTGGGGGCTAGGGGCTCAAGCCCCCGCCCCCCGCCAAAATGTCAGAGTGCCTATAGTAAATGCATAGCCGGAGGCTGACCCGAGGCAATGGCGGTGGAAGCTCGGGCCCCCGTAGCCCCTCCGAAATGAAGTCCTGGATCCGCCACTTGATACATCAGTCTCTGACCACCACCAAGAAGTGACGTTTGCTGACATTATCTTGGCGCGACAAAAGCATCTAACGCAAGTCTTATTGACATTAAGTATTACGATTGACAAGTTTGGTATTCTTCTAAATGGGTCCTCGGTACTCGGATGCTGACAAAATTTCCCCCACGTCATTAGGGGCGGATCCAGTCGGTCGGTTCTGGGGGGGAGGCAGAAGAGTTAATCTGGTGCAGTGCATCAGTTTTTAATCTTCGAGGAAGTGAGCCTTGCAAACGGGACAAAAACTATTAATGTGTTTTACTATCGAACAGGTCCTCCCCAATTGATCAATTGTGGAACACTAGTTTTCTGGGGGAGGGGGAAGAGGGCATGGAGTCCCTCTTTTTCGTCTTTTTCGTTTTGGAGGGCATAACTGGATTACCCCTTCCCGGATCCGCCACTGCACGCCGAGAGGTTGCATGTTAAATGCCGGATGAGGTTGCGCGCTGCGAACTTCCGAGTGTTTTTCTTAGGTGGTTTCACTTTGGTCAGTGCGCGCGGGCCGGGCTATGATCTTTTATCAAATGGAAAGTACACACGTCGGCACTGGAAAAGCAACCTCATATGTGGAAGTGTACGCAGCTAATCAATAAATAAAAATTCCCGGACTCCAACTCAGTATGCAGTGCTTGATCTGACCCATGGGCGAAAGTAACAGCATATGCCGGGCACCATATGGCAAGAATCAAGCTAAAACGAATGTCGAGAGAAAAGAAAAACAAGGGACTCCTAAAGGCCTAAAAATGTAATGAAGCAGTATGGTTATGTGAAAGAAGTTCAAGAAATTGCGGGCATTTTTGCACTACCCACCTTGCAATCACTGGCGGCGGAACTGGGGTGGGGGCGCCGGAGCACGGTGTCCCTGTTAAATCAGAAATTTTAACACTAGCCCTATGGCGTTGACGATAAATAAATGGGTTTGAAAGTTCATAGTGGCCCCCGAAATTCGGACGTTTCACCGCTACTGCTTGCAATAGCACCCTGTTTTTGCAGGTTATGGTGTCCAACATTTCCTGGTTTCTGCTTGAATCTAAATATGATTGTCTAAATTGTGAAACTATAAGACTGCACCTTGACTTACACCGGCCGAATTTTGTATGTCGTGTTTGCATCAAAGTCGTTGACGTCTGCTATTATCAAGATAAGCGTCGTGGACCCTAGAATCTGACCTCGTATGGCATGGCTTCCAGGGGGATACACTTCCTGTGTTTTGGCAGACTGATTGAGACGGAACAGTCTTTCCTCAGACGTTTAAAAGTAGACTGGAAAGTTGATGACAGGAATTTGCGGATGACATCTTGAATTAGAGGAAATTGGGGATGGTCGGGTACAGTGGCGGATACAAGGGTGCTGGGTTGGGCTCAAGCCCCCCCCTTCCCCGAAAAGTCAAAGTGCCTAAAGTAAGTAACAGCATAGCCAGAGGCTGTTCCGAGGCAATGGCGGGAAAGGTTCGAGCTGCCTAGCCTCCCCCCGCCCCACCTAAATGAAGTCCTGGAACCGCCACTGGTCGGGGTAATACAAGGAGCTGCACGAGACATCCTTAGAATACGTTAGTTAATCAGAAATGGAAAAAAAACTATTAAGGCCTGGCCAGTTACGTTAGGTTGTCAGACAGTTCAGGGTGCGTAGGCATGCCCCAGTAACACCCATAATGGAATCCACGTGTTGTATAGTAAAATGCTAAGGCAAGGTAATGCTAAGGTTTTTCTTCGCCCACGATAGAAAAAATACAGTTAATGTCCGTATCTAGATATACTGGGACATTCAATGCATGGAAGGCAATTCAAAGAGTTTTATGAGCTAAATTATTTGAATTAGATAATATGCCCACTGGTATTGGGATGCGACACACCGAAATGAACATATAGCTGCTCGATTGACCAGGATTCTGAATGTAGAAACCGTTTGGTTTTTGTAACTATTTGTTGTAAAAAGAAAGTACGCTTCTGCCGCGCCGGGTCCCAAAGTGAAATATAAGGCTGTTAAAAACGGACCCGAATCCGGAGCTTTATCCCTGACTGACTGAATTTTCTTTCCTCTGTAGCTATTTTAAACAGAATATGTTGCCAGTGCTGAGATGCATTTTCTAGTCTGGGAGACTCAGAAAACTGAACAGTTGAGCTGGACGACCCTTTGTGGCGCCGTGGTCACCGGGCGTGGTCGATGTTTTACCGCAGAACGGACTCGTAATTTCACGCCCTGCGCTTGACACAGTTGTGGTGAACGCTGCACTGCGGCTAAAACTTGCACTCTGTGCAAGGCTGCACATCGCGCCGTCTTCTGTGGAGTGACGATCTAGTAATGTTCTGCTTTTGTTAGGAAAAGTGTGGATTTACTCCGGCATGAAGTCTCATCTAATTCTGGATCAGATGATAACCATTCTTGTCGTTTGATATCGGTTAATTGATGAATCCTACATCGTATGAAAATAATTGACCATTCCACTATTTGACTCATCGACTTTATCTCGTGCTTGGGTTAAATTCTGAGGCGCAAATGATCTCGTCTCACTTCATCTCGCTGGGCCTTCCATCAGACCCGCAACCTCGTCATTATAAGGTGGTGAAATATTTCTGGGATTTTGTTTTGCAGTAGATTCGGCTCATCGACGTCAAATTTTTATGAGCATATTTCTTAGCTCGTTCCTGGGGGTAGATCGGAAAATGTATCTATGACTTTTGAATCCAAGGCCGCGTTGGCGACGCCCAAGGTTTTTACGCAGCCCTAGCCGTGGCAGCAGGGGCCTCAACATATCAGATCATTGAACGCTACATCCATGACATAGCATGAATCAACGTAAAATTACCCGTACTCCCTCCCTTCAATGCTCTTGACATTCGTGCGTTTCAGCCTGATCCCAACGGTCTATAGTCGGGTACTTTTGCTCTTCCAGTAATGCCGCATATTTACTTGTTGCTTAGAGCGATGGATAGCGAGCAGCCATACAGAGTTTAAAAACGGCCCAAACTTACCAACTCTGTCGCAAACAAATTTTGGAGAGTCACTTAAAGGGAATGTGGCACCTTGGTCGAATTCTGGAATTTAGTGAAATTAGGCGTACTTTTAGCCAAAAATAATGAAACCACTCATAATTTCTCTGAAAAATGTACAATAAGCTCAATATTTTGTTTTTAAAAATACTCCTCTAGAAAAAGAAATAAATATCAGCCTGTGGATGATGTCACGATCTGGCAACCACTACAATACTTAAAACGCTTCAAGGGCTTCGATTGGCTGATGCTCATCATGACGTCAGCATATGTCGTCACACCAGCAGCTCACAACAATGGCCGCCCGGCGACGGGCTGATGGGGGCTGGTGTCAGGTAGGTGTTAGCTCTTTTCTACGGAGATATCGAGTTCCAAGACAAACGAAATATAGAGTACCGGGTTTTCCGACTTGCTTTACAACTTGGCTATCTCAGTTAAAATCACGTTGTGAAGGTGCCACATTCCCTTTAAGTGCACTGTTGGGCATCGTTCATCCAGTTTGGAATGATAGTGCCCTATTGAAAGGTGCGCTATCCCATCGTTATTTTGCCCTAGTTTTTCCTCTTTCACCCGCCTCGAGCTGTTTGTTCTTTTTGAGGCCCTTTTTACTCTAGACACAAGTCAATTGTGTGTGGAAGACAAACCATGGCATTACGCGACGACATACTGTCCCAATGCTTTCAGTGAAATCACATCATACCCAAAATTTCCACCGACTTACCTCCTGCTGGCTAGAAATAAAAATATAACCACTTAAGATGCTCTCACTTTCGATAAGAGTAATACAGCGGCAGTGGCGGATCTAGCCGGTTGGTTTGGGAGGGGCAAACCAAAGTCGAAAAGCAAAAAAAACGTCACGGGGTGAAAAATATGGGCTCAAGATACATTTTTTCCTATCCAAGCCCCAATATTTACACTATACTTCTCTAATTCTGTTTGAAGTTGAGAGTTGAAGCACCAAAATTTTGCTTACAAGCTAAAAAGGAGTCGGGGGAAAAGGAGGTCGATCGCTTTGGGGGGGCAAAAGCACAGTTTTGCTCCGAGCTTTTCCCTTTGGGGGGCAATTGCCTTTTTGCCCCCCTGGATCCGGCACTGTACAGCGGTGATGTGGGATTTAGATGTAGACGTGTGAATAGCTGTTTTAGTGGCTGGCGTGCGCCTAGTGTAGACCGCCCTTGTCCCAACAATCGCGGGCCCAAAGCCGAGGTGTTTCCGTTAATAAAACCTCCGCCTGATTTCCCTCTCGGACGGCCAATGGTGTGACGGCAGACGGTGCTACCTGAACAAAGCGTAAAAAAGATGGCCACTCTTCATCTTGAACAGCAGATCGTGTGCAACCAGATTTGCAGCGCTATCATTGCACAGACTTGTATTTGCATCACGGCGCAGCGTGAAGGCCGTGCCATCGAAGGGAGTGACCACCAGTTGGGAGGATGCCAAACGTCCTTTAGTTCGTGCTCAGATGCCAGGAAGGGTTGCTGCGCCAGCTTTTAGCTGTTTTTGGTCGCATGGCCAGTGACCGCGATTGAGTGTCTGCAAATGTGTTTTTTTGTGGTTGAACTCTTGTGTGTTTTTTGTGGTTAAACTCTGAAGTGCCGTCGCCTTGAATATTCCGTAACTCCTTTTGCTGTGCCATTTCTGTCTGCTCTGAGAGCTGGTTTTCGAGATCAGGCCTCTGTCTCTTGGACGTATTGTGTGGATGAGCGGTCAGCTGGTTTCCATGGTGACATACGAATGGTTGGAGGAATTTAGATGTCATGCGGTAAGTCACCTGATCAGTTGCTTTCCAGTGCTTCCAATTTATCCCGGTGTCTCCACGACTAAGGCATCGTCAATTGTGTTTTTCTATTGTATCCAGGTTGAAGAATGCAATGCCCTCAAATACAATGACTAGCCATGTTTACCAAATTGCTGATAAATACTAATCTGCAGTATTTCCACGTAGAGAACTGTCGTGTCACTAAGGCATTTGTCAATCGCTTTTAAGTCCGAGCAAGGAAGCATGTCATTCAAGACTACGAACTTTAAAAGGTGCAAATCTGTTATTTTAAGCCCCAAACAACGTCGAAGTAGGTGTAGGGAGTGACCTAATTTATACTCTCCAGTGGTAGAATAAAAGCACATCTTATTTGTTAGATTTGCGCACCATTCTGACGATGAGGTGGTAAGGATTGGAAACACCAGGAAAGCATGAGCACTTATGGGGGAAAACTGAAGCTGAAACCCCCTTTGACCCGGACTTGCCTTATTTATCATTCTCTCCAGATAAATACGGTTTAAAAATAGCAAAGTCGCCTTGATTCGTAATATAACAGGAATTTTGTACTGTTTTATTATTATTAGTAGTTTAGTATTCAACTCGTGTTTATTATAAGATACTGTTCCCACGGTCGTAGTTCATTCGTTCCTATAGATACAGCGTTCACACCTACATATGGTGAAGTTTATATTTTATTGCATTATCGATGCATCAACTGCCAGGGTCATATGGCGTCGCCAGCTCTTTCCCTGTTGGAACGGTTTCTCGGGAGCCAACTTGCTCCTTGTTCAGGGAAGCTGCAGGGCCTTGAACCTAGGTTGGCCGCATGGAATCCAGCTGCGCGAACACGCCCCCCATGCTGGCCTGGTATTTGAAGCTCAATATTGATGCCTTTGTTCATCGTTGCTTGAACAGTCATCATAAAAATTGTCGATTGCTCAGACTGATCGAACTCCTGATTTCACCACTTGTGACATGGTGCGGTTTCCTGTGAATCATGTTTCCCATGCACCATGCATTTGACTTTGGCCCTCTCTAACTCGGCGTTCTCCCGGTAGGTGGCTCCAAAACCGGAGCATTCACCGCGGGAGCCTCCCCCAGCGGTGCCGCGGGACCCGCCGCCGACGGCTCCCCGGGAGCCGCCTCCCCGGCCCCGGGGCGTTCCCCGGCGCCCGAGCCTCCCAGACGTGCCGACGAACAGAACAGGTAGCAATGACGAAGCTGCGTGCCTGCGTGCGTGCTCATATGTTTGGTCAGAGGGGAACTGAGTTGGGTGGAGGAAAACTATGAACCAGATGTGTGGACACAGGTGCGCCTAGTTACATTAGTTCGACTTGCCATAACACTTAACAAGCTGAGCTGTCAGTACTAGGCTTTTATTGGTTTCGTTGACTGCTTGATTAGTTTTGCACTCCATAATGTGTTTCTTGTCAAAGCCTTCCTACAGGGAATAACGTGATGTTTTTGTTTCCCACTTCAGAGACCAGCAACTGCGTGGCCGGCGCACGAGGCAACTGGATGGATACGTCGGCTTTGCCAACCTTCCCAACCAGGTGTACCGCAGGGCGGTCAAGAAGGGCTTCCACTTCACTCTTATGGTTGTCGGTAAGCTTTTTTGTTTCGTTGTTTGATCAGTACTTCTTCAGCACGGAAGTCGTATCACTACACGAACCTTTCCTGGCTCTAATTTTTCCATCTACTGCTTGCTGCTGATGCTCATAAATAGGATTGGGTGGTCGATCATCTGTTATTAAGACTTCAGTAAAACATATGACATTCTCACTTTGAGTAAATGCCTTTCGTGTCTAATTTAGCTCGTCAAGCAGAAGTGTTCTGCTGAAGCCAAGAATATATATTAAGCACCATGCGCGTGTGACGTTGCCTTCAAGAGAGGTGGGCATGTCCTGCACAGGTGTGTCTGATACAGAAACAAGCACACGTGTATTTTAATGTAACCCATTCATTAGGAAAGGACTCGTTTTAGAGCTAAACGGTCGAGAAGGGTCATTCAGAATTCCTCAACAGTTTTCATGACTTAACCCGCGCCCCACCGGGGGTCCGGGGCCACCTTCGCCCCACCGGGGGCCGTTGATGGCCCCCTCTAACTCCGACAATATGGGGTTAGCGCAAATCTGCAAAGTGCATTAGAAAGCTCGCGTGAATTCAGTAGGAAATTAATTCGTATGTTTAAGCGCTCATATCAATGGTTTGACCTCCAGAAGTCAAATTAGGTCAATATCGGCTATTTTCACTCAAATATGCAATGCTTAAGCAAACTGGGCATAACTCTTATGCCATTAGAGCTATTGAGAATTGATAAAGTAAATTTGATAGGAAAATGCCAAACTTTTTTCCGCTATGTGAAAACGTAAAGACCTCCCGCCATTGGTTTGACCTCCAGAGGTCACCTCGTGACCTAATATGACCTGAGGTCACGAAAGGTCAGAAAGTGACCTTGCCGTATATCAAATGAAAGCCAGTGACGAGACATGCACGATGGTGTTTGATTCAGCGCTCTAGCTTAATTAGGTCAAAAGCTATTGTCAAAACTGTTTTTGACCCCGGGTGACCTTGGATGACCTTGGAGAGGTCAAAGGGCAAATATGGCCCCTGGGATCCGTGAAAGGGCGTCCAAGAACGCTTTTCTGAGCAAATTGAGCATTTTCAATAGTTCTGTGACTTTTAGATCATAAGACAGCTTTTCCCCATGCTTTTACAATGGGAGAGGTCACCTCGTGACCTGACCTCAGGTCACGAAATCGAAAAATCCCGGACATACACCTTGTAGACCCTTGAGGGGTCATGAAGTGTAGGAAGTTCAAATCGATCGACTTCGAAATGTAGCTCTTATAGAGCTCAGAAATTAAAGTGAGGTGACCTTGGTTTACCTCGTCTAGTGACCTGTCTTTGCGTGACTTGGGATAAAAAACTTCAGGAATGGTGAGAGAAAATGATGGGGTGAGAGGTAGAACCCTCAACCGCTGTGCTACGCCGCGACGTTGTTCTGCTATCCCGGAAAAACCTTAGGGGTAGGCCATCGATGCCCCCCTTGGGGCGAGGGATAAAGAAGGGCTGTTTTACGCAACTCAGGTCAAGTTGTTTTCAAAAGCAAACTTATTGATCTTTCATTTTGTAAGTTTTGTGATATTGGCGGAAAAACGGAGGCGCTGAGTGTCTCAATCAGGAGAGATTTGTGTATTGCGCCCGCTTAACCCTTGCCCCGGTGGCGGGTACGAGCCACCTTCGCCCTGGTGGGGGGGCTAAAAAAGACCCCACGATCTCAAAAACTAAGAGAGCTAGAAAAAAGCGCAAAACGTCAATCGAAAGCTCTTCGAAAATGATATCAAAAATACTTCGGTCATTTTTCTTGTCAGGTCAATATCAAGGTCACCAGAGGTCAAATTAGGTCAAACTCGCTAATATGAGGTGTACTAAGAAAACCTCCTATATCTCAGAAACTGTGATAGCTAGAAACATTTTTCTAACACCATTCAAAAGCTCTTGAGATGCGCTTTCATTACAGTGGCATTCATTTTCGTGTCAGGTCAAAGCCTAGGGAGCTACATGTCACTAAATATTGGGCATATTCTTGGGAATGTCCATAGCCACCCATGCATAAGGGCGTTTACTTTTTCGCTAATAGCTTCCAAACCAAACAAGATACAGCCATAGTTTATGCACCATTGCAATCCTCTCGTCAATACGAATCGAATGATATATGATATTGCTATGCCAGGTCAAATTTAAGAATTTGACCTGACCCAGGTCAACGGTCTGACCCAACTTGACCTGGTATAGTCATGATGTATATCATTTGACTTCCAGTGACTATACAAACACTTTGGTGACAAAATAAAAGCTCTATCTTAGTTAATTCAAAATTTATAGAGAAAAACACCAAAAATGTTTATTTGACCTAAGGTGACCTTTTAAAGGTCACAAGTCAAAAATTTTGGTATCAGCTTCAAAAATGTGCTAAGAACAAGTCGCAACCGATGTTTGAAGTTGATTCCATCCATACTTACTGAGAAAAGCTCATTTCGTGAATTTCCCCATGCATTGTCAATGGGGAGGTCATGCTCTGCACATGACCTTAGGTCACCAATATCAAAAATCCCGGAACAAATGTTGTAGCTCCTGGTGGGCCCAAGATGTGGTATGAGTTTCAACTTGATCAATTAACCCTTCTTTTAGTTATGCCGTCCTAAGTATTTTTTGAGGTGGGGTCACTTCACCTGACCTGGTGACCTGACCTGATATGACCTTGAGCCAAAATTTTCAGGAAAGATGTAAAAATGATGATGGAACAGCTAGACTAAGTTTGGCGGCGCTGCGCGCCGCCGTTTTTTGGTCACTTCGGAAAAACCCGAAGGGGGTCTAAAAGACCCCCATCCGGGCGAAGGTTAAGGAAGGCCGCTTGTGGTAGGTATAAAGTATAGTTCCCGGGTGATTGGAAGGCTTCTATCACAAATTTTGATCAATTCTGCAATATTTTAATGCATTTTTAGGCCTGAACTTTGCTTATTCATAGAATGACCACGGATTTGGTAAATCATTGCAAAAGGCGCATTTCACTCAGGCCTAGTTTAGTTTAGTTTAGTTTATTAAACATATCACCAACGGGTCAGTAAAACCCACTTATAGATGAAGTCGATAAGATAAAAGCAGTACACTGGATCAAACAAACAAAACGATAAAATGTAAATAACGCTAAAAACATCCACTCTCGTCGAGCACACTGTATACACCTTAGACAGTAAAGGAAAAGGCGATCACTCGCTTCTTAAAATCTCCTAAGCTCGTGTGCCAGATATCAACGTCCCTATTTGCATTTAAAAACCTGTTACAGACACGGGGAATTCTGGTAAACATGCTCGACCTTACAGTGTTAGTTCTGGCGTAGGGAACGTTGAAAAGCAACCAGTTTCGAAGTGCACGGGGAGGCGCTGCCAATGGGAAGCATTCCAAAAGAAAATGTGAATCAATTTTGTGATTATGAATGTTTCTGATGAACATAATATCATACTGTAACCTTCTCGCGGATAAGGATTCCAACCCAAAATGACGGAGAAGGTCAGCATACTCCAGTGAAACGTTTTGAACACGACACCTTGCGCAGAGCCAAATAAGAAACTTGTGCTGAATTTTGTCCGCACGTTTCAGATGTGTGTCGGCAGCTCCTCCCCATATCACACAGCCATATTCCAAAATACTCCGAACGTTGGCGCAAAAAGTCACAATCATACTTTTATGATCTATCCCCTGCAGTGATGGACCATTCTTCCCTGTCTGGAAAGACCTTATTAAAAGCCCTAGAGCCCTATTGGCCTTTCGCACCATGTCATCGATGTGGGACTGAAACGTTAATTTCGAGTCTATGATCACTCCAAGATCGCGCATCTCACTCACTCTCTCAATCTCCGAGTTGCCTATGTGGTACGTTTCTAAAATGGGCTTTGTACGAAGTGTCAGAGTTAAATATTTACACTTTGAAGGATTCAGTGACAGTTGCCACTTCATTGACCACGCGCATAATCGATCTACGTCTACCTGCAGTTGTGTGGCATCAGCTGTACTGTCAACTCTGCGATACAGTTTACAGTCGTCGGCGAAAATTATACAATCCGAGTGGACAGCAGTCGGTAGGTCGTTAATAAAACAGACGAAGAGGAGGGGCGAGAGATGTCCCCCCTCAGGTGTGCCTGAGGTAACCGAGATCCACGAAGAGCATTGGCCATTCACAACTACCCGTTGCTCTCTTCCAGAAAGGTATGATTTTAGCCATGACAATGATGTCCCGGTGATATTAAATGATTTTTCCATTTTATGAATCAGAAGTTTGTGACTTACGCTTTGAAAGGCTGAACTAAAGTCTGTATAAATTATATCAGTTTGTGAGCCAGCGGATATGTTGCTCCAGGCCACGCTCAACATCGATCCCAGGTTCGTAACGCACGAACGTCCAGACATAAAACCATGCTGTTGATCAGCTAAAACAGGGCGCACATGAGACAGCAATGAAGTAAAAACCACTTTTTCGAGTACTTTACTAAAAAAGTGGGGTCAAACTCACACTCCTATAGTTGGATGCACATGACTTCGCACCCTTCTTAAATATTGGGACAATGTTCGCACGCTTCCAGCGAGATGGAAAGACACCCTGCTCGAGGGAAAGACGACAGAGTTTCGCTACTGGTGTTGTCAGTTCATCAGCACATTCATGGATTATGCGCGCGCTTATGTCATCGGGGCCGCAAGCCTTATGTTTGTTTGTGGACAATAAAGTTGCACGGATGATTTCCTCTGACATTTCGAACGTAGCCAGGCTGTCAATGGCGTGTTCACGAACAGGAGGCAGCGTCGTCACATTTGGGTCAGAAAACTTAGCTGCGAACGTGCGATTCAGCAGTTCAGCTTTTGCGTGGTCACTTTCTATCCTTTGGTCTCCATCCACCAATGAATGAATCGCGAGATTCTTACCCCTTAAACATTTCAGGAAACTCCAAAATCTTTTTGGGTTGGATTTTAGGTCGCACATTAGTCCTTTCAGATAGTCTGTAAACTTTGCACCCGCCAGTCGTTTGAAATTTCTTCGTTTCTCTCCAAAAAGTCGTTCGTTTTCTTCGCTCCGGTTCATCTTCAGCCTGCGGTGAGTCGCCTCCTTTTCTTTCAGGATAGTCCGCAGCTCGGCATCAAACCAGGGAGCGTAACGTCGACTCAGAGTAACTCGAGGGATATTGTCTTGGATTGTCGATGTCAGGAGGTCGTAGAAAAGGTCCACTGCTTCATCTACCGGCAGCCCGTCAAGCAGGTTCCAGGGAAGCAGCCTCAGCGTTTGTCGCATGCCCTCCCAGTCGGCTCGCCGGTAGTTAAACGCCGTCTTTCTTGAAACCAGTGGAGGTGCTTGAGTTGAAGCACTGATGTCACAGGACACCTCCAAATGGTCCGAAGGGATAAGGCTGGGTCTGACCATAGCGGTTGCTTCAATTCCCTTTCCCATCACCAGGTCGAGATAATTCCGCCCACGAGTCGGTTGAGTTATATACTGGGTAAATCCAGCAATGTGGTAACCATCCAGAAATTCTGTGGTTCTTGCTGAGCGGCGGGTGACTGTCGGGATGGCTCCCAGTCCGTCAGCAGCTCTCCAAATGATGTCTGGAACATTGAAGTCCCCTAACTACTGTTAATACTGCCTACTGTTAATTGCGCCAGGAAGGGGGCGCAATTATGCATGCCCAATAAAATGACCTTCTATAATTTTTTCGGGCTTATCGAACTACCAATTGCCAGTATCATATGGCGCGCATTTAACCGTGGTGCATTTGAAATTTCAGAACAAAGACAAACATGACTACATATTGGGACACTTTCTTCACAGAAATGGCTAGTATAAGGCTGAAAATATAGGCAAATGTGCCTAGTGTAGAATGCAAGTCCTCACACAAAATTAATTGAATTAGTATTTTAATATATTTCTTAACCTTACATATCGTAAGGAACCTAGTCATATATGATAATAGCAGGCCAAGCTCAGCTGGAACCCACCAGCAGTGGCTGCGCATCGGAAAGAGGAAGTGCCTAGTGATGGAAAGGAGATGGTATTGCGTAAAATGAATACCACTTCTAGATTCCTGTGGAGGGTGGAGGGCGCAATTAGTCGCATGGGCACAATACACCCAATTTCCCCACCAAGCTGTCTTGTGAACTTCGTGCTCAATAATTGTAACTGCGACTGATAATTGTAACTTGTAACTGTAATTTTTTTGTAAGATAAAGGGCACATCACATTTTCAGCCGCCCTATGTACATGTGGAATTCCACTCGGTTGTTGAGTTGGATTTGCAGTCACATGAGCGTGAGGCCGAGAGCACCAGTCACAAGTCACGTCTGTGCCGCCCCCGCATGTCTCCTTTATGAGCGTGAATCTGAAGGTCTACAAACCGAGCCACCGGTGTTGCTTCTGTTACCTCGTTCTGGCTTCACGTTACTAAACCGCTTTTCATTGGGTGATAACCCATCCCTCAGCATTCGTCGCTCATCTCTTGGGGCCAATCATCTTTCTGAGAATACTACTAAAAACAACACATATTCTGCGGTGGGTATAACATGCACGCTGAGAGCGCAAGTCCGCTGGGAAAACGTTATCTCATCTGCGGCATACGAAAATAAAGCGCCAGCGACCCGCCGGAGCAGAGTTAGAAGCGTCGGTTGTGATAGCCGGTAGTGCTGAAGGCTCGTGTCTCGTCACTCGGTGCAGGACATGTATCTGCTGGTATGTTTCTGGGATCTGTTCAGTTTATTTAACAGCGGTAGGTCTTGGCAGCTATTTATGATAGGAGGCGTACCAGCTGTGTCCACCGCGGCTAGCAGCGAGAACGCTCATGAGCTAATTTGCCACGGTCGAATAGCATGAACTGAGCCATCAATCCTGCCAGTGTGAGCACTGGTTTCAGCGCGCGCAGCTGAAACAGAGCAGCAGCTGGGCATGTGGCGCTGCTCTTCCGCCACAGACCTGAAGTCTCGGATCGGGGCAGCCACTTCCTGGAGCTGCTCACCGCGCTGAAGTGCTTTTGTTTTGCTGAATAGTGGCTTTTGTCCCCCAGTTTCCCGTAGGTAATTTATCTGAGGAATTAGAAATGGCTGCACTCGCGGTCCTGAACGAACTGATCCCTTCTGGGTCTGCGGGGGACTGCAGGCGCGTGTGCGTGTACCCCCAGCGGTTGTAGACCATGGCGCCCGCCGGAGTACGCTCTGCAGAAGGCCGCTTGCCCCAGATGCATTAGCAGTCTCAAAACGTAGTATCCGGGTGTCCAGTACCTTTGTGTTGGTCGTTTTCAAGAAGAAATGATCTTTAGTCTGCTTTACGTCCGTTCCCTGTACAGAGTACCTTCTCATACATCCCAGGTAGCTGTGTCGTTACGTCTATGTTTGACATGGTGTCTCCGGCATACGCAGCGTTAGTCGTTGACCTCACGGTTAATGACGTGTCGTCACCTATGTGTTGTCACTGCTTGTGTGGAGCCTTAGACTGTTCACCAGCCTTTCAAGTCCAATTCAGAGTGTTTGCGAAAGGTCTATGGGCCGGAGTGATGTCTCTCGCAATTTCTCAACCCTCAGCGCTAAGAGATAGCTGACAACGGGTTTAAGAGCGTTACAATAAGCTAGTGTAATTTTCCTGGCGTCTTGGACGTGTGTTTTTCAAGCCCTCGAGGTCATGCTGGATGGAAATATGAATTTGCAAGTTTGCCTTAAGATTTTTTAATGACTGCTGTTTGGTACTGCTCCAAAGACTACAGCCTATTGCAGTCTTGCAATTTTTTTAATGACTGCCCCAAAACCGCAGCACTGACCTGCCCTCAGCCGTCAGTCACTTACGGCGGTTGAGTATACCTGCACCCATCCCATCGACTTCTGGAGAGCAGCTCTCTGGGACCCTACGGGAGCTGGTCAGCGTTAACTAGGCATCTCTATCGCCGTCCACGGGCGGATGTGACTCACCTCTGATTGTCATCACATTCGCCTGAGTCAGAGCTCGGAGAACTGCCACTCCGGCTTACCACAGCATCACTGTGTGATTCCTTACTTGACGAATGAGAAACAGATGCTTAGCTAAGTTGAAGGCTCAAAGCAACGCTTTTGGGACATTGAACCATTTTTCTGATAAAACAGAAAGATAAAGAATTACGAGAATGGGAAGCCATCTTGTCTCGAGCGCTCAATTCAGTAATTGTGATGAGAGTGTTATTTTCACTCGCGTGAAAGGCAGTATACCATATCAATACACTGGCATTTCATCGACTGTATATTAACAAACAAAAAACTTTAGTTATCTTCCTCTGGAAGTAGTATTATGGCTACAAATTTCTGGAATGAAAAAAGCTCGGGTCAGTCTGACATCATTGTTTACGAATTCGGATGTCTCCTCAAATGTTTAGATGCGAGATAGCTATGGCTTCGGACATTTGCTGAATGTAGCGGGAAGCAAGGTTTACTTGAGTTGAAGCAGTCAACCGAACTTCGTCTCTCTGCGCCTGAATGAGATTGGGTTCTGTACGTGTATGACTAGGGATTGTAAGATTTTCATGGCGTGTCCGCTGCAGCAAGCAAAACAGTAAATTTTTCATGAAAAAATGAAATCGTCGGTCAACTGGTAAAGCATGCCTGTCATGACCGGGGGTGTTAGCAGAAAGCTAAGCACAATGGATGCTGTTATTGGGAGTAAGATATTATTGGTTATGGTTATTGTGATTAATGGTTATTGGGCCGCCGATATTACCTGTAATTGGGCAAGTGTGCCTATTGAGAGTTTCCCTAAAAAGATACAATGATGTTGGACTTGGGCCGCAATACATTTTTTGGCAGAAATCTAAACTTTGACCACGCTGGTTTAGCTGCCTTGCTGACTTACTATTTTCAACTGCAAGCGTACGGAGTGTTTGGGATTTTGGGGCCCTCAAATGTCATTCAGCTAGGGAATGCGTGGCTGAGTGGGTAGTGTGTCCGCCTCCCGAGCCCAAGGTCCCGGGTTCAAACCCTGGGGACTTTTCTGGATAAATGTAGCCTGATACCCAAAACGCTCCCAACTGGGTGGGTTTCGCAACGGCGTGCGACCTTCTGCAGTTGGTGCATCGATAAACCCCAACAGTGATCAACCATTCGCTAGTTCAACTTCTAGTTCACTCAGGCCATCGATGCTGCGGTGGCCAGCTTGTTACCCTCTTATCACATATTTTTATTTTTGTTTTATTTGGGTAAACTTGGTAAGATAGATAAAGGCCGTGTCGGAATTTGGAGGCTTACACCATTAGGTAACGATACCGTGAGCACAGTTTCAATACGTGTATGTCTTCTAGGAGTTGACGGTACACTTATCAGTTAAGAGTGAATTATTCATTGGCAGCGCCCACTCGTCTCCTCACCGTTAGTCACCACAGTCGACTCTGATTGGGGTGCCTGTTGTACTGTATTTCTCGTCCATCGCACGCAGCACCAGAGTGGCCTCCAAATCACGATCCGCCGCGTGAGCCGAACACGGCACAGTCGTCAATAATTTTTTTTTTTTTTTTTTTTTTTTTTTTACCTTTTTCCCCCTTTTAATGGTTTTTTGGGTTTTTTTTTTTTTTTTTTTTTTGGGTTTTTTTTTTTTTTTTTATTTTTTTAGTTTTTTTTTTTTTTTTTTTTTTTTTTTTTTTTTTTTTTTTTAATTTATAGGGTTTTTTATTGGATTAACCAACGAGAGGGGGGGTTTTTTTTATTTTTTTTTCCCCAGAGTGGGAAGGTTTTTTTTGTGGCTGAAGACCTTAAATTTGTCCGCTTTTGCGGCGAATTAACCGCAGCTCAGGCCCCCGGGAGCACGCGGCTGCGACGATGGCGCCCTTCTGGCCGTCGAGGACGGGGAAATCACGGCTGCGTCTACTCAAGGCCAGGCCCCGCGTGGTCACCGCTGCCAGCGTATCCCCACCCGAGCGTTACGGGCCGCGTCAGTGGGGCGTAGTTCCTGCCTCTGCCCATCGTACGCCGGAATTTACTGAAAATGTATATGTTCAGCTTGGGGACTGATATTATTGTGCGGAAGACATTATTCAACTGACTGACTTCATTGTGCGAGCATTCAATGTGTGATATACGGAGGATTACTAGGCCATGCGTTGTAGCGCCGCTACGCTGTACGGAGGATTATTAGACCATGTAGTGTGGAAGTAAGCTTGTGCAGATGATCCCGCACATGTAAAGTATCAAGCTATTGTTTGCGCCTTCGATACCAAGCCCCAGTTGTTCCAGTGCGTCCTAGAATGGATATTCGCGCCTGATGGATTTCTGATACATGTTCTCCCGCAGGTGAGTCTGGTCTGGGAAAGTCGACGCTAGTCAACTCCATGTTTATGACAGATATCTACAACAACGAACACCCCGGCCCCTCACACCGCATCAAGAAGACTGTGGCGGTAAGTGGGCATGGGTGTCGAAATCGGGGGGTGTGTGCCCCAGCTGGCTCACCGGCGGTAACGTTCTCACCAAATTTTGGAACCCTACCTAGGGTTTTTTCCCCACTACTTGCGTGAAGTCACGTAAAATTACAGCATTGGAGAAGTGCATCGGCTGCGTGTTCAAGAATATGATGTGCAAACTTTGCCTGCTCTCCCCAGTAATGAAAAATATTGAATCCCTTCCCCCTTCCGTCTCTAGAAGCATCAAGTTTATGGCGTCAGTTTATTGATACCCTGGAAAGTGAACCGGAAGAGAGAAAACTTAATAATTTGGAGCTAAAGCGCCAAAATAGGTGAACGCGGGTTTTCAGTCGGTGACTGAAATCGTACCTTGGGTTAAACTGGTTTTATATGTTTTTTGTGGTCGGGGAAGGCTCTGGTGTGGTGCTCTGGTGGCTGAAATACCTACGTTTGGGTACATTAGGCACATGATGGGTATTAAAGAGAGAAGCTAAAAGTAATACCACAACGTAGAAACTATACTATATACTCCATTCTAACACCAATATTTTGGCACTGTTCTGCTACGAAGCATTGAAACAATTCATCGCTTTTGATGAATTTCTCATGTTGTGTACAAAGCATACCACGGACGTACGTCTTTATTCTCTAGTTACCCCGCGCAACAAATGTGTTCAGTGCTGCCACCTTGTGGGCTGATTGTAAGCTCTGATCTGTGCTGCAGGTTGAGAAGACTGTCGTAAATATGAAGGAGAACGGTGTGAACCTGAGCTTAACTGTAGTTGACACCCCCGGCTTCGGAGATGCCGTCGACAACAGCAATTGGTAAGATGCGTGAAATTGTCTTTGCTTCTCTTGCGTCTGATGGAATGCAGTAATATTTAGAGTTGTATTTGTCGTAAACTTGTGAGTTGTCCTCGGAGAGATGGGTTTCATAGCCGAAGACATTTACGACGTTTTTGCAGATCTGCATGATTTGAAGCATAATGGCCCGAAGCCTCTGGACTGAACTTTTCAGGGTTGTCTGGTACCTACCAGATCGCGCAATGTATGTACGATGAGTTCAGTGATTTGGGGTGGAGTACGTCATTGGCTAGGTATCTGTGTGGACATCCAATCCAATCCAATCTATGGACTGGATTGGATTGACCGGAACATTAGCAATCTTGGGTGCATTCCTAACACTTTCATCCACCGAGGGGTCGATTTGGGTGACACTGACACTCGTTGCAGGACCCCGGTGTCTCGTTACTGCTCCCCAGTGTCTCGTTATTGTATCTCGGTGTCTCGTTTTTTGGGTCTCGGTGTCTCGTTGCAGGACCCCGGTGCCTCGTTTCTGCTCCCCGGTGTGTTGTTACTGCTCCCCGGTGTCTCGTTGCGGGGCCCCCGGTGTCTCGTTATTGTCTCTCGGTGTCTCGTTTCGAGGTCTCGGTGTCTCGTTGCTGCTCCCCGGTGTCTCGTTGCAGGACCCCGGTGTCTCGTTACTGGGCCCTGGTGTGTTGTTGCCCGGCCCCAGTCTTTGTTTGCTGCACCAGGTGTGATGATGATGATTTTAGCTTTCGTATTGTCAGTGCTACATCAGGCGCTGTATGACCGAAAGGCTAGCGCGCCTAAGCCCAAATCACCGGCTCCTTGCTGGGCCCATGGGTAACACTTCCACGCTCTGTGCGCCTTAGCTGGCAGCCCGTGATCCAGTACATCGAGTCCAGGTATGAAGAATACCTCAACGCCGAGAGCAGGGTACATCGACAGGAGGTGCTGGACACGCGCGTGCACTGCTGCCTCCACTTCATCGCACCCTCAGGTAATACCCACACCGCCACACAGTGTTACAAGGAGGGCCTAAAACGGTACGAAAATCAATAACTTGCGTTCTGTCAAAGGTATTGCCTTGAAATTTGGACCACAGTATGCTGCTACCCTGAACATTATTGCGGTCGAGCTGCAAGTTTCAGTCAGGTCCGGTCTTTGACCTAGGTCAAGTTGAATTCTTATGTTCGGAAATGCGCTATCAGTTTCTCATTTATTCAGGTTAAAAAAACTTCATCGCAAGTATCTGATCTTACGAAATTGCATTGTTTGTGTGTTGATGCCCTGCAAATGCATATTTTCTAGTTGACCTGAACCTAGGTCAGATGTTTCAGTGCAAAATTCTGGCTGTTTCGGTGGGAACATTCAAATTACATCGGATGTCTAAGTTGTTCATCCTACTTTCAGATGAGCAGCTGCTAGACCTACTTTTGTTCTCCTAAAATGGGCTTTCTCAGGCTGACCTCAAATGAGGTCAGATGATTTGATGGTTGAGTTGTAGGATTTAGCATCAGAAATTGAATTCCGAATAAGTATAGTTCAACAGCATTCTGAGGAAAAAATGTTCAAAAAACATTCTGAGCAAAATGTATTTCAGCTACTGCAGGCACTACCAATGAGTTGTAAACACCGTGTCGAATTCAAGTAATTGGGCAGCTTGCCCAAGTAAAAAAACGTTTCGCTAGCCTTTGGTAACAGCTCACTTGGCCCAAACTTATGAATCACAAAAATTGCATCCAGCAAGCTCACTCAATATAACTATAGACAAAACCCCATCAATATCAGAGGCATTAAAAAAGGCATCAGGTGGAAGCAAACAGCGAAATTAAGGAGCTTCACATACCCAAAGACTTCTTAAGAACTATGAAGTAGGTTGGGAGACAGACATGCACTTCAAACAGACAAATGTAACTTATGGCCCAGTCCGCTTTTTATGAATCCAAATCGCTAGCTGAACTATGGGATGTATCCGAGTCTCCGGGTTGAGTGCCGGGAGCAACCAGAAGCGCGGAGATGTCATGATGGTGCTCTCCAGAGGACGATCGGATGCCACGTCTGGGTCGTTCCAAGTCTTTTTGGATTGCTTTCACGATCACAGGATCGCTGGACACCGTCAAGTGATGCAACTGGTCTTGGATTGTCGCTTTTCGGGAGGTTTTTCTGGCATGGATGGTGCTCGCGTGCATACCTTGTCTTTGTTCCTCCGCTCCCGTGCCTCCTAACTGAGCATACCGATTGGAAGGAGAAGTGACCGGATACATTCACCCCCGTGCACGAGGAGTTTGTGGACTGAGGCTGGCAGGTAAAACCACGGATATAAGCTAACGAATAGCTGTGCTGTCTCTAAAGCATACAGGTCAAACTTGTCCGGGTCAATTACCTGATCAGAGGTATTCACACCCGAAAGGATCGTGCCAAATCTCCTGATAAGTTCCACACCCACACCAGTAATTTCAGAGAATATGGCGGGGCTCTGGAAGGTGCGGCGAGATGCGTTGCCGTCATTTGAGGTTCCGGAGCCGCCAGGCCATGGTCGGTCAACCACTAGGCCAAGCTTCCGATGGAACTGACGCTGGATGACCTTAAAATCCTTACTTTATTTGTATTTTCATCCCACCGCTTTGTTTGCCGTCCATGGCTACACCACGCGCCCCAACAGAGGCGGCCGGGCCGTGCCCTGACGGCGCGGCGACCCGGCGGCGGGCGGGGGACAGCGCGCGGGCCGACGACATACCCTTACATAATCGGTCATAAATCACGGAAATGCTACTAAATGCAGCTGAAACTTCCTGCACGCATTGCCAACATGTGTGCAGCTGCCACTGTGGTGTTCTCATGTTGTGGGAAGCTGTGGGATTTTTTGCCGGCTTAATCAAGTTACTCGGTAATGGAAATATCTGAGTTGTAAATCATGAAAATACATAAAATGAAAAAATACTTTTGGAGATATAATAACTTTCAAAAACATATAATTTTGCGGCAAACAAGTCAAAGTTTTTTGAAAAAATCACTCAGTGTGTTTCGGAGATGTGAAAGCATGTTTGCGAGCGCTCCAATTTCCGGTACGTTCTGACAGTCGCAAGCAATCTTTGTTGTCTGATCGGAAACGTCACCTTTACCCCATCTAAAATGGGACAAACAGACATTTTGTCGGAGAGTGAGATATGCTCCTGGATGGTCTGGAATGCTGCCCTTTGATATAAAGGCTTCTTAAGGCATTCAGTGTTGGTCAAAAATTGATTTTCGTACCATTTTAGGCCCTCCTTGTAACACAGTGCGCCAGCGTGCCGGTCTGGCACGGGGTAGAAAGGTACTAGGTACGAAATAGTAAGGGAGACACCACTGTGCGCGGACAGTGTTGCTGTTTCAAGTATGGAACGGTTTTGGCAACAACCCGCCCGGACCCCTAGGTAGCAACATCAGTTTTGACAATTGGTATGAATAATGAAACGTAATCTTTTTTTGTGCCGAGGTTCTGTTTTGCGCTGAAGCATCCGAGACACACATTTGATCTGAGTACATATTATGTCAGCACCTGAGAGGTACTCTTCTGCGCGACAGTCTTCATTATCATTCTAATGGCTCCCGTCTTGAGAGTCTGTAAGGGTTCATTATTTGTGTTAAAGTATTCTGTCGTTGACAGCCAAAAGATTCTTGCTTGCAATCTGTTGGTTAGGTTTATTGTGTGAGGCAAGAATAAAAAAGTCATTTAAAGAAAACAACAGTTACCTTTGGAGTACTGAAATGTGTCCCTTAAAGTCTGGATAGTGTTATTTTTATTGGTTGGCTCTCAACAAAAGTTAAGACAATAACTGCGCTGCTGACGGTCGACTGACCCTGGTGACACCCGCATGACGTCAGGACATGGCCTGAAGCCACTAGATGTGGAGTTTATGAAGCGGCTACATGACAAGGTCAACATAGTCCCTGTCATCGCCAAGGCGGACACGATGACACCAGAAGAGGTGACCAGGTTCAAAAAGCAGGTCAGTGCGTAGTGGTAAACGCCGTTCATTACGCTATTGATCCTGTGAATGAGAAGGTGAGCCAACAGCCTCGAAATGTCAGTATCCCGGTTGGCTTTAGTATGTCTGTTGACTTTTCAAGTTCAATATAATATATCAGGCATTGACCAATTTACTGACAGCCCGTTACTTTCGCTGTATGCCCTGTAACTCCTTCAAAATGACAGCGCCTGTATGCTTCGGTCAGATCCTGAACGAGATTGCGCAGCACAAGATTCGCATCTACGAGTTCCCAGATGGCGACGACGAGGAGGAGAGCCGGGCGCAGAGGGCGCTGCGATCGCGCGTGCCATTCGCTGTTGTCGGCGCCAACACTGTTCTCGAGGTATTGCGACAGTCCAATAACCATACTTACACCCCTACAATGTCTGCGAACAGGCATAACGAAATGACAGGAAAAGGTGTTGAAGGTATTCCTACAATTTGTTTTAAAAATTGGGAGGGTTCTGAAGCAGCCCATTCATGTAGAACCTGTCCGAATAATTTGCATTGTTATCGTTTTTTATTTCATCGTTTTCTTATTCCCCTCCTAGACACCTTACTTCACATATCACTCGGATCAGTCAACATCCAAAAATTGCCGACTAAGCGTTGGAGCGGTGAGGAGGCCAGGCGACGGCCCGGCTCTCCACTGTTTGTCCGGGAACTGCCCAATTTCATGTACATTGGAAAAAATCGGACACTTTTGTTAGCGGTATCAGCGATAGCCAACGGAAAGTGCTGAACCGTGCTTGTGGATTTTGGGGTAGTGTGTTTTTAATCAGTGAGAGGCTGAAACTCACAGCCTCCTACACTTCTTCCCTACTGTCTTCCGACGGCCACCCTCGTACATTGAATTGTGGACGCCCCAAGAACAAAAGTGTCGGGAAAGAAGGCGTGTAATAACTACATATTGAAGTAAATACATTGTTGAAGGCAGAATGGTATCGCGCGGAGTTCAATACTCTCTTTTCAGCATACCTCTAGCGGCCAAACCATCATGTATTATATGTGATTTTACACCCAGAGCCGAGGATTTTTCATCCAGGTTTTCAGGTTGTAGTAGGTCTCTCAGAGTGACGATTCCTATTCGGCAGTTTGTATTCATTTGAAAAGCTTATTCGTCACTTCCTTTAAACCAACTCACCGGTAACAACGCTACCCACTCCCACTATTTTGAAAACACAAAGCGCACCCACCCCACTCCCACCCACTTTTAGTATAAAGCGCTACCAAAGCCTACCAAAAGTCAGGTCGATCTAAATAAATTCCACAGACAGCCAACTTTATTATATTGGACCAAACCAATCCAGCCCAAAGCATGCACCAACACAATCATTCACACAATCTTCTTCGTTGGACCTCCCCAGTGGTTTGACCTCAGAGGTCACCTTGTACCTAATATGACCAGGTCACAAAAGTCATAAAGTGGCCTTGTGTATATCCAATGAAAGCCAGGACAAGACAAACACGATGGTGTTCGTTTCAGCGCCTAGCTAATTAGGTTAAAAGTTATTGTCAAAATACTCTTTTACCCGGTACCTGACCTAAAACAAAAAATATGACCTCTGGGATCCGTGAAAGGGTGTCCAAAAACGCTGTTCTGAGCAGTCTGAGTATTTTCAATCATTTTGTGGCTTTTAGATCATGAACAGCTTTTCCCCATGCTTTTCCAATGGAGAGGTCGCCTCGTGACCTGACCTCAGGTCACGAAATAAAAAATCCCGGATATACACGTTGTAGACCCTGGAAGGGCAAAGTTAGCAAGTTTCAAATCGATTAACTTAAAATGTAGCTCTTATAGACTCAAAGAGGGACCTGTTACCTCGCCTACCGACCTGGCACCTGGGATAAAAATTTTCAGGGATGGTGGGAAAATGATGAGGTGAGAATAGAGCCCTCAACCACGGTGCTGTGTTTCGTCGTTTTTCTGCTTTCTCGAAAAACCTAGGGGCATCATGGCCCCGGTGGGAGGTTAAAACAAAAAAAATATACTGAAACCACAAGTCAAAGACCTCAGAGGATTCTTATATATATTTACTCTTCCACCTTGTTGGCCTCCATACAGTCCCTGTAAATAATTACTATCTACTTTTGAGGACGTTTCTACCCAAACCACACATGAATCCCCTCGTGGCATAACCTTGTTTGTGTGCCTAATATTTAATTTAGGATACCTTAAAAACTGCGGTAGCGGTAGCGCTTTTAATTTTCTAGAGTCCGCTACCCCTACTCCGCTACTTTTGTAGAAGTCGCTACCGCTACTCCGCTACTATTTAGAGTCCGCAAGTTCGAGTAGCGGATGCGGACTAAATGCGGACCGCCCACCTCTGTTATTCGTCTATATCAATTTTTGTCAGATGGGAGAGAGAGAGAGAGAGAGAGAGAGAGAGAGAGAGAGAGAGAGAGAGAGAGAGAGAGAGGGGCTGATTGTTGATCCTTTTTCCTTACTTTTTCGTTATAAACCATCAGATGTTTTAGAGTGCTGGTGGCCGCATTGCGGATTTCTGTACTGACGCAACGGTAATATAATTAGTCCACAATTTCGCCGCCAGGTGGACGGCAAGAAGGTGCGCGGCCGGCGCTACCCCTGGGGAGTGGTTCAGATCGAGAGCATGGAGCACTCCGACTTCATTCCCCTGCGAAATATGCTGGTGAGACGGTTGTTCTGACGTTCCACGCCGGAGCGGTCTGTTCATGCTCGTGCGTGGTAGAAGGATGAATTCCATCCTTTTACATGGGTAGGGTGACACAGCGGGCTGTGCAATGGCCCAGGGAATAGTTACCTGCAGTAATTTGACTCGCATTAGCTTCAACACCAGGCGCGGATCTAAGGGAGGGTGCAGGGCGTCCCTCTCCCCATTAAGCTACCGGGGCGCGCCCGGCTGAAAGTGTCTGCGCGCGGTTGGTGAGCGCTCTCGCTCATCTGACCGAAGTCCCCTTGGTAGAAATCCTGGGTCCGCACCTGGACACTGACCGAGTTTTGTGATGAAGCTCATAAACACTGTTTTGATTTTTCCATGATACGAATGCTTCTCAGTGTCGAATTAATAACGCCAGGATTCCGTGAAACGACTACAAAAGTGGCTGTTAGGGAAGTGTTAAACTTTCCAGTATTTCCAATCGAATTGCCCATGTTCTTATTCAGCAGTTCACTCTTCTTATCCGGCACGCGGACGCTTCAATGAGCGCATAATGCAAAACGCAAAACTACTAACGCCCTTGACTTACGTCCATGTAGGTAGTCAGATTCTCTAAATTCCAATGAGTTCATTGCACGCGTGTAGCACATTTCTATGATCTGTGCTTTGCTGACTTGTGTTATTGCCCAAAAGTTATATCTTGATCTGTTACTTTTAGCTCCCCCTGTGTCGTCACTTTGTTGTGCAGTTCTGCAGACCCCGATTCGTGGCGACCAACTGGTGTCCCTTTTCTCTCTAAAAAAAAAACGCTGAATGAAAAGGGGCTAATAATAGGGGCGTGGCTGATATCTTGAAAGTTTAGCCATTGACCCCAGCAAAGGTGTCTTCAATAATGTACATTTCCGTTTTATTTGATGTCCCATGGTATATGAAGATGAATGTGACATTTGGGATTTAATTTTCCTTTCTAAAATTCATATAGATTAGCTGTGCTTGTTAAGTATTTCGGACTTTGGGGCGCTTTGGTGTCCAGTGAACAGTCAGTAATGTACTTATTGGTGCAATCATCAGATTCGCACCCACATGATGGACCTTCGTGACGTCACAAGCTCCGTTCACTACGAGAACTACCGTTGCAAGAAGCTGGCAGGAATGGGAACGGATGGAAAGCCGGCCAAAATAGTCAACAAGTAAGTCGATAGTTGGCTTGAAATTGATATATCCATGCAGACATCAATTCCACCCCAATGCTTTAGTTGTTTGGTTCTAACACCGTTCCAATACTCTAGTTATTTTGTCCTAACACCATTCCAATATTCTAGTCGTTTGTTCCTAACGCAATTCCAACACTCAGTCCAAACTTAAAAGTATCCGAACACTTGTGATTCCGTCATCAATCTGTGACGGCTATGGGGAAGCTGATCGAGATAGGTAAGTAAGCGAAATAAGGGTCGTACCTCCTTAACCTTCGTCGGCACTGGGTGGGGAACTTCTTATCGCAGTTGTTTTACATACAATATTCACTGTCTGTTTTCTCACTGATACAGCCAATGCCGAGCTCTTCTTCAGGAGTCTGACGCCGAAGCCGGCTCTTGTTGCGCAGAAACCCTCTGGCCCAGATGGAAGAGGAGAAACGGGAGCACCAGCAGAAGGTGAAGCAGATGGAGGCGGAAATGGAGGCGGTGTTCGACATGAAAGTCAAAGAGAAGCAGAATAAGCTCAAGGAATCTGAAGCCGATGTAAGTCGTGCCATATTGTAGGAGAAATCCAACGCTCGTTGTGCGCATGGACCGCTTCTACCCATCATCGCATGTGGCGGATTCTTACATGGCATTTCAGCCCAATGATAGAAGCATTCCAGTCAAAGAAATCACTGGGTTCCATCTATTTCTACTGTGTAATCATCCAACTACAGCAGGCTTAATTTCGGATAGACTATATCAATGACCTGGTAGTGATACTGGAGACACTGTTGAGACAGCGCCAGGATCATATGTTGGCACCTCTGTGACCTTGTCTGACCCTGAAGCTGCCGATGCCCCGCTGACCTTGCGTGACCCTTGGTGACCCGGCAGTTGAAGCGGCGGGAGGACCAGATGCTGGGACCGCTGGAGCAGCAGCGACAGGAGCTGGAGGAGAGGAAGACGGCCTTTCAGCGGGAGAAGGACGACTGGGAGAGAATCAGCGGCGTGACCATCGACGAGCTTCGACGCAGAGAGCTGGAGTCCAACAGCAAAGAGTGAGTCGGGATGTGTGCACTCAGGCGGGTTTGCTCTGTTCAAGGTATCCACGCTCTGGTTTCGTAAACGCGATGTTCCAAAAATGATAACGTCCTCATCCGAAGCAAGATGACAGGTCACGGTCCATGAAACTCATGAAACTGGAGTAGTGTTAAAATGAATATATACGTGCAGAACATGCAAAACAGCATATATATTGATCCCAAAACATAATTGCGACGGATAGAATAGCATCAAAATCGATGCCCGAATGCATGCCAACGATGGAGCCTCACTCCGACGTCGAAATAAACCGCAGTTGCTGGTATGACCAGTGGCTGCCCGTCTGTGACCTGGCTCCGCCTGTTCTGACCTCTGACCTTGGCCGGGACGGCAGCAGCGGGCTGGCTGAGAGCTGCGCCAGCCTCGCGCTGCCTCAAACGAGTGGTGTGGCCACTCTACGCCGCAGCCGCTCCGTCTCGGGCCGTAGTCGGCTCTCGATGCGGTTCTCGTCTCTCGTAGGCCGCCTAGCCCCCAGCGGAAACAGCGATCTGTTGTGATTTGGCGAGCTGTCGATGATTCACCGTGCTGTAGCAATATAAGCGACGGCTGACCCGCCGGAAAATGTTGGAGTCAGTTGTGGATTTGTTCCGGCTGCGATTCATGACATGCCCAGGCCCTGATTGGCCTTCAGTGCGCGGCTGCGTTTTGTTTTTGTGCGGCACCTGTGCGGCTGACTTATTTAATGCGACCCCGGGCAGAATATGAGCTTAAGAACCGAACCCCTCAGTCGAGACGGTCTCTTTCTGAAATTGTCGTTTTAACCCGGCATTGACGAGCTACTAGGAGTTTCTGTTTCTGAAATTGTCGTTTTAACCCGGCATTGATGAGGTACTAGGGGTTCCTATTTCACACATGTTCAGAATTTTGAATTTTGAAAAAGTCATTGAAAAGTAATCAAAAGGTGAAGTAATTATTCATTTTTGACTAGTAAGAACGCGATACAACCATAAGAAAGGTTCATTTCCTGACCCAACTCAGCACTTGCGCCTTCTCTTTCGTTTTTTACGTCTAAATGTGGACATACTTTTCATTTAGCCAAAAACTCTAGCTTGGGTGGAAATTTTTCCAAAATCAGGCAAATCATTGCGGGATTTTCTAAAATGCATTACGGGAACGGATAAAACTCCGAGCCATCCTCACCCGAAGTAAAAACTGAAATTGCCCTCTACACGTCGCTAACTCGCTCGTGTCGTGGCCATAGACTTGCACAGGAATTTTCAAAACGTTTTACACGGATCGAGTTCAACCAACCATGTGGTATATAAAATTGCTGTCCGTAAACTGAAAACTTTTTGTGTTTTGAGGACGGGAGAGGTCTAAAAGATTAAAAAAAGTCATGATTTTGGCAGAAATATCGATTATTTTGGCTTGGCACCCAGCGACCGATTGATGTTGCCAGGCAGCCGACACCCACCTTCATTTTGTGCTGAGAAGCGCCGTCAGTGCCGGGTAAAACTGACGATTACAGGGACGTGACCTAGGGTACAATGTCTTTGTTCGGATAGACCCCGTAAAAACAATTGAAAAGTTTGTAGCGTCTAAGCCCTTCGATCTAGCAACGGGATTTTGGTTAGGCTGTTTTGGTTTTTGGTTTAAGTGTCCAAAGTAGAACCTACGCCATCTATATATCTTTCTCTTCATTTTTCATCTTACTTGATGTGCCTCTGTACATTTACCTCCTTCTGCTTCTAAAGCCCCTTCAGCGCGGTGACAGGCTCTCTTAGTTAAGAAGCGCCACGTTAACAAAAGCTTGGCTCACTACTTCGTGTGGTGTTGGGACAATCGCCGTAAACTGTTTCTAGAGGTATTTTAGAGGTGTTCTATCTAAACTAACAGTGTTGCGTGCTTTCTCCATTGGCAGCAGTGGCAAGAGTCGGTGGAAAATGACCATTCCGCGCCTGCCAGGTGTGACAGAAAGAGCGAGTGTTTGTCGTCTGTTGTACAACTGCCTGCTGAGTGAATCTCTCCTATTTTATTTTCTGTAGAAACCCCGGTGTCATTATGCAGTTCTGACGTCATTGCTCCCCAAATTCTAAAGACGGTTTAGAATAGGCCAAAATGAATGCGATATAATCTGTTCTAAGCAAAGCGATCGAATGAGTCATTCAAGATTAACCTGAAATGAATCATGCATGCCACACATTCTGTTAGGTGCCCACTAAAATTTGTCCGGCAGTCACCACCACTCGGCGATTTCTTGAGACTTTTGTTTCCACTTCTATGCTTTGAATTTCCTTTCTGAAATATAGGGTCTTCAAATGTATTTTCATCATTATTGGCTTAAATAAATGAAAGAAAGTTTCCGTGACATCTACAAACATCGACCTTATGAGCCGACTAAACATAAAAGGCCCTCACCGTGTAGATTTTCACCACAATGGTGTCATCAATGGCTAGTCCGAATCTATTGATCGCTAATTTACAGGAAGTCGGTGGCTGATGCCTACAACACGAAAAATTGTTTATAATTGGTGTACAATCTGTTGTGAAATAGCGCGGTAACGTGACAGCGGGAGGCCTGGTAGAATTTCAGTGTGATATTTAAAGACTGGTTAGTTTTGCTCAGGTCGGGTTTCACTTTTTCAAAATTCTACAAGCTGCTTTTATGGACAAATGAAGTCAGAAAATCTGGAAATCACTGATTTCCCACGTGACCGAAGGGGATAGCGAACTTCATAGTGAACAAAATAGTTTATCACGTCGTCAAAATAACAGTTTCCGTCTGAAAAATTATAATCTTGATCAGAGACACAACAAAGACGTGCGATATTCCATATTCAATCCTAATTATGACATTGAAATCAATGTCGATCATTTTTATGCACACAGATCTCCAGTTTCTGGAGTTTACCGATATGTGAGGGTTGTAAATTAGGATACAACAAGCAAAGATTATGGACGGCTTCCTCACTAGCACGACATTTTCAATGAATACGAGGGATTTAGGGATTCGACCAATTAAGTTGCTGCAATCAGGTGGAAATAAATGTCCTCCCGTTTTGAATTGGGGCTTTAGCACACTTTATTTTAAATAATAAATTGTGCGTTGAGTCAATGCAGGAAACTTCGAGTGAAATGGTACGTACGACACGCTCTTCAAAATTATTTTTCACGCTTACTTTTTTGGTATCTGAGAGAGCAGTTCAAAATAGCCAAGTTCACCAACCAACACGATTTCGTAATGAACTAATAGCGACGTTTTTGTTTTTATATTGCAGCATCCAGATCCCATGCCCAGTATACTTCATCGCTAGCTTAATGCTCTGAAACGAACACGACTTTAATTGTTTTTTTATTTTGGTTTGCACGAATGTTTGCGTTTGCGAGCTGTGAGGCTGTGGTGCCAGGCTGCCTGCGTGAGTGTGAGTGTGCTTGTCTGCGGTGTAGTGGCGTTGTCGGCACCACTAACCTCTCTAGGTGACTGAGCAGCATCGTGCACAGCTTAGTTTGCCTCACAAAAGGTCTGGTCCAGACTCTCGTGCAAAAAAATCCGAGAGCTTTTGGTGCCAGGTGTTTTTTCAAGGATTACCCGAGATAAATGGCGCAGAATAATGTAACAAGTATGCTATAATTGTCATAATCAGGTACCAGAAAATAACAGCGTATTTTCGACACTCCTATACGTCATTTATCTTGGAATTTTTCAAGTCATATAGGTATTTTCTGAAAAAAGTTTGGCACCAAAAGCTCTCGGATTTTTCGCAATGGGGTTTCGACCAGACCCGTATTCTCACGCGGTGGCTCCGAAAACGTGAGCACACAGCACTTAGCACGTTAGGACGCTGATGGATGCAGGGTATTCAACCAGGCACTGTATCCATCTTTCACCTCCCCAAATGTTTGGAGAAAGTAAAGAAGTTGATTTGATGGACCAAAATGCATATTTCTCACCAATTGCAGTAGTCTCTCCTGTTTAAATGTTTGTCTCGCTTAGCCCTATTCCTCTCAGGCCAATTCCCGTCAGGGGGATTTGGAGCTCTGAAGATTTCAAGATGTACCCATCTGATTTTGAAAATTCAAATTGGGATCTGTTTTTCGCACGCAGAACTCCATAAAAATGCAAAATTACTATATTGTGAGCAAGAGTGTGCAAAATATGTTCAACATGTTTTTCAACTTAATAATCGATAACTTTTGGCCCTGTTGTTGGATTTTCACAAAACTAGTACGTATTGACACATAATTTATGGAAAATTGCAACATCTTCCAGTTGAGTAAAAATTCAAAAATCAGTGGCGGTTTCAGGGCCAGAACTATCTAGTGAAGTACATAAATATTACTACTTTCTTGTTGCATAGATAAGCGAACGTCATATACTGCGTGGCGTTTTTGACATCCAGGCAAATTGTATATCAAATGCATTATCAGAGGCGGATTCAGGAAATCCAAATAGTGGGACAAGTTGCACATGGCCAATGTTTAATGGACATGCACGTAAGTTCAATTTCAGAAAGTTTCAATACCTTAACTAAATTCGTTTTGGAGATATCCCTGAAAAACGTGAGGGGTGGGCGAAATCCGACCCCTCTTGACAGGAATGAGGTTAAATAAGTCAATTTGCGTCCCCCTAACCTGCCACATACAAACCAAAATATGGGTTCGGTTGGCCCTACCACAACTGCAGTTCTGGATTCGCCAGTTCAGTAGAGCACCCTGCTCTCCGATGCCTAATGCATAGACTATGGTCCGTAGGTCCAAGTGCGATAGGCCCATATATTTAGCATCAGAAGCTAAAAACTGTTTGTTGCTGAAGTCATAGGAGTTCCAATCCGGTTGTAGTGGGCAGGGGTCAAATGCGAAAACCCATAGACAGTCACCAGTGTTTTGTGAACTTTCAGTACCTTCAACCTCTCAGAATCATATCACCACCACTATTTTGTTTATGTTTTCTTTTCGTCGCGACGTATTCCTGGAACTCTCATTCTCCATGCCCTGTTCTCTATATTTTGAGCTTTGGGTCGGGACGATTCTGTCCTCCCTTCCCCCGCCATTTAATGAGATATGAATTACTCCAACCGTCCATGACTTTTACATAGTACCGACGTATATGGCTCGTTTTCTCTGATTAGATTATTATATTGCTATTTTTCATCATTTTTCATTTTATAAAAACCAGTAATAAATAATAATGCGTGCAGCATTGTCTCTGGACACCAAACCCACGAACGCGAAATCTTACTAACCCTTCGTGTGTTCTGTTTCTTTCAGGACAGTAGATGGGAAAGATGGGAAGAAGAAGAAAAAGGGTCTCTTCTAGTGTCTATCTCTTTTCTTGTCCTCTTCAACATGTGTGTTGGTCTATGGGGGACGGTCTTCGCTGGACGCTAAGGTCGATATTCGAACACTAAATGGTGGCAGTATCGGCTTTACGGGCACTGGTAAGGCAAGCGAACACGGATTTTCAACTTGTACTTATTATCAAAAACATGTAGCGACGGTTGCAGCTTAGTGACGGTAGTTGGAAAGCTGAGGAGACGGTCCAAGTAAGGCTGCGATATGCTTCGTACTGTTAAAGTAAGGTGAGAGTCAGGACCAATGGGATGCGTTGGTGGCGTGAACCTACCACATTTGTTGATATCGCATGACACTATGCATCGCAGTTCTTGTAAGTTGACCGATGTACCATGGCCTATGCTATATCTGCCTGTGACGTTTTGTGTCCTGATTAGTCCTGTTGGCACGCGAATGCCAAGTTTCAAACTTCGGGAGTTTCTGTTGATGTTTTGCTTGTGTTGCTTGAGCTAATGATGTATGTTCTGGGAGAATGTACGACAGTGTTTGGTTATGATTCTCAGAGTTAATGGATAAATGTTCGCTAAAGCGCCCCTAATTATTGAGTACGTGTACGGTTGGTATTTTTCAGGCAGAATGAATAAGGTTCCACACTATTAAAGACAAAGTTAGTATTCGCAGCGTATCGTCCGAAGCTTAGCTTCAAGCGGAACTTAATATTTATATTTTGATGACGTTCTATTTCTAGGTTTTCCTCGATGGCAACTCAAACAAGCATTGATTATGAAACGGAGGTCTACTCCTCATGGCGAATGCCTATCTTATAGTTCTGATTGATGAATATACGCATTTCAGTTATAAATTCAAAGCCGGTGGCTACTGTTTCTTTGAATAGAAACATACCTCAAGTCTTACCAGGTAGTCTGTAAAGCACGCTGCTAATCGCCTCTAAGAATTGATAAGCATCCCGTGCTACCTTGAGTAAAATATTTTCTGAACATAGAGGAGCAGACCACCTAGTCATATTTCCCTTTGTACTTTCCCTTTTTGTAGTTGAGTTCTGCACCTATTTTTTAGTATTGTGTGAATGTTTGCTCGCTTGCGGCGCATATTTCTGATCTACCGTCAGATTTACCAGGACTTAATGTCCGTTTTATCTTTATATTACTAGTTTGCCTGTGCTATATCGTCGTTATTTCAGCATCGCATTTTCCCCTATTGAACTGTACATATATTCATGCTTCTGATAAGCCAAAATATAAAGACAGTAAATCATTTTGTGAAACATGAGTCGCTAGGCTTCGTTAGTGCTTTGCGAAAAGTATTGTTTTCCATTACCTGTGTTTGCACTGCACTACAGCGCAGAAAAAGATCCACCGTCCCTGGAAAACACGGCCTCTGTATATGGCTTTCACTTCATCGGCGATGCGAAAGGTCGCAACAGGCGTTATGGACCTGCAATTTTGTCCCTTAAATTTTATTCATTGTTAACCTGCGTTTAGTAGTGGTGTTATTGTGCACTTTTAATTTCAAATCTGCGTAGACGCCGTCAAGCACGTTTGGCTTGCTTCCTGAATCGATGCTGCTTCGAATGATAGCTTAATTTGCCATCGCCTGGGTTCATGAGAGTTATCTTGTCGTCGTATTTTCCCATGTTTGTATTATACATTTTGTACAAATACATACTCAAAATCGAACGGTTCTCCTTCGCGTTGGCTACTGGGAAGCGAGTTTCGGACGATGCTGCTTATACTGTGCATCATGTCACGAGTATTCAGCTCGATTCAACGCAACAGGACAACACAGCAGAGAACAGTGTTAAACGCCAACGCCAGCAGAAAACAGCGATCCCACCTCGTTTTGTGAAGATCCGCTGGGTCAGTTCCTAAAATCCCTAGTTTAGGTTGGAGATAATACATGGCGCAGAGTTTCCACTGCATCAAAAAGAAGCCCTCGGTGTGTTTTTACCCCGCGTTAACAACAAGATTGGAAAGTTCCAAACATCCAACATATTCCTCAAAGCGTACTTTGCCTCATGTTTTCAAAACACAGACGGCGTGTCGTGTTATCATAAACACTCATACCGGAACCGTCGTATTTTCGTTAACGGTTTCTTCTTCTAGATGGGATATGATAACTACCCCTTCGACTTGGATAACTACCTCTCGTCGTACCAGACCCTGCACGGGAGCATACTGGAGTCTATCGGAGCTTACCGGAACCGTCGTATTTTCGTTACCGGTTTCTACCTCTCGACTTGGATATGGTAACCTCGTCTCGCCACTCAACGCTGTGGTAATACTCGGATACGGCACAGAATTAAAAACAGCGGCGTGGAATAACTATGGAGAACGCCGTTGCATTTACAAGGGAAGTCATGGTCTCTAAAAGGGAGCAGCCATTGACTTTTCGAACCATAAAACATTACAAACACAGTCTTGCAAGGAATGTGGTACCTTGCTGCAATTTGAGGCCGGGGTGGCCTAGTGGCTTCGTTGCCAGTCTTCGGATCGGATAGCATGGATTAACGTGGGTTCAATCCCCACGGCGGGAAACCGCCTTCCGTGTCCTATCTGACCCAGTGGAGAGGATCCTTAAACACCCACGCCAATACTCCCTGTATTTGGGCAAGTGTGCCTGTTGGGAGTGGCCCTAATAAAATAAAATAAATGAATAAATAAATAAATTCTAGCGTGGAGCGGTTTTAGGGTAAAATCGTACTAAAAATAATGGACTTTGGTTTATTCCTGATCAAAATGTATAATTAGCCTAATGTATCATTTTATTTTATTTTTTCATAGAAGTAAAAACTGTCCAAAGCGGCGTGCAATTTGGTAATGTTTCGTGTTGCGATAAGCATCTTCTTTTGGGCCAAAAATTAATATGAGTTCAAATAAAGCGTTTTTAGCTAAGCTGGCCTATTCCTGAGACCCAAAAGGACACTTATCAAATCTAAATATTTTTTTCAAGATAGAAAAACATTTAAAGTTTGAAACTAGTCCATAAAGCAAGTTTCACACGTTTATAATCGCCAGCAACGAAGTTACATTTAGCACAGGGATTTAAAGAGGTTCAGGTAAAACATTTATACCCAGCGTAACGTCAGCCTTAACCATTGAGGCTACCCTATTTCCGGCAAGGGGCAATATCGGCCCATAAGATCTCGTAATCTAACCGGCCGATTTTGAAAATTCAAAGTGCCATAGACCCCTCGCTAAACTTTATTTTGAAAAAGAAAATTTCAAAATTTTTATTTTTAGGAGAAGGTCGTGCAAAATATACAATTTTTGTATTTTTAGATTTTCCATAACCCTTGTCTCTGTTTACGATTTTCACAAAACTAGTTCAGATTTACAAATAATTGACCCAAAATTTCATATACTCGAGTTACGCAAAATTCAAATTCAATGGCAGTTCCAGGACAGGACTAAGGGAAATATAACAACCTAAAAGTTTTGTTACGCGGATTAGAAGCCGTCAATACTGCTGGCATCTTGACACATAAATAAATAGAAAAAGTGAAAAACCATCAGGGCGATGCAGTAAGGTAAAACAGTGGGGTAAAATACATACCAACAATATCCAATGGTATGCATGAGTATATTAGTCCCTCGACAGTGAAATTTAATTTCTGATAATTTTACCCTCATGGCACGGGAAAGGGGTGACATAGGCGGATCAAGGACTCGTCGGGGGGTGGGTGATTGGAAACACATTTTCAATATACAACGATATTGAGTCGCGGCGGTGATACTGGCTGGGAATATACATTTTGAAAATGTGTAGTGACTGGACACGCCTGGTAATCAGAATTGGGTTATAACTATTTAATTTTCATATACCCAATTGTATTCGCCCGCACGGCTGTAAGCAGTCTTCTCACACTAACGTTTAGTCCTTCGATAACATCCCCATTTTGAACTGCTTAACCGCCCATGAATACAAATATGACAATGTAATGCACTATCATCCCACATAAAAATGATATAATAAAACCATATAACTGGTATCAGGATCAGCAGAACGGCTTCCTTTACAAAACCCACCATACGATAATATGGTTGATAGAACCTCCAAAACCCATAGCTCCGCCCTGGTAAATATATAATCTTGAAAATTTCAGAAAACCGCCTGTACTAGTTTAGGAAAAGTCAGGAAGTTCAAAGTTCTATCGAAGCCGTTTCGAGATATTCTGAAAAACCTGAAGGGGGCAATAAGCCCCGCCGGAAATAGGGTTAAGAACTGTGTCATGATTAGCCATGGCGACGCGGCCACCCGGGGAGGAGGGGGTCGTTAGGCGGTGAATTGTTGCTCTGTTCTCCGCGAACGGTAAGTTCTGGGACAAATGTAATATCGACCAATTTGATTCTCGGCATGCTCTATCACATGCCTGTATCGGTTCAAGTCCCATTATGAAGGTACCACCTTCCCTTTAATTTGTCTTAAGACTAGATAGGCCGATGCCGACCTCTGCAAAGGTGGGCAGGGAGCATCAGCTGATCTGTGATGCTAATCTTTTGGATTCTCAGCCCTACTAGAGATGAAGGTTTATGAGGCACTGCGGAGCAATCGTTTGGGCGTCATTTGTTTGTTGCAGATGGGTCAAGGATGGCTAAGATCCCGTTTCTTTAAGGTAGGAGTTGACCTTTTCTAGCTTGAACTGGCAAAGGTACACCTGGGTTTCCTCACGTGGGGGAGGATGCGGCATTTGGACCAGAAAGTGGGGGAAGAACCTGACCTGGAAATGACCGGGGCAGGTAAATAAGGCAAAACTTAATGACTGTTTGGTGTAGTGCTATCATATTCACCAAATGGCGGACCTAGGATTTTCTTGTAAAGGGCCGAAGCCTCAGGGGGCGGCCTATAGGTATCACGAGTGGGTGGGAAGCAGTTTGTGTATTCTGAAGGGTACCCTCCCGATGCATTTTGCAATACCTTTCAAGGAGTAAGTGCTTTAGATTCTTACCAAGAAGAAATTTGGATAAAGAATCGTACCTGTCTGAAAAAGGCGGCCCATTGGTCTAGTGGAATTCCACACTTGTATTGGACGGGTGGTAGAGAATGGACCAGGGGGCAAACAAGGCATTTGCACCCCAAATGGAAACAACCCTCCGAAGTGGTCGGCCTCCTTTTTGCCCTGACTCTTTTTTAGTTCATAAGCAAGGTCTTGGTACTTCAACTCTCTTCAACTTCAAACAGAACCAGTCAACTTCAATGTAAACATCGGGCCTTGGATATAAAAAACAAGCATCTCGTGGCCACATCTTTCCCTCTTGACGTTTTTATTCGTTTCTTGTTTTGCTTTTTGACTTGGGTTGACCCCCAAAACCTACCGTCGAGTTAAATTTTGGCAAAATATTTCACCGCGTGACGGTTTTTTTCGTCTTTGGCTTGCCCCCAAACCTACCGGCTCAATCTGCCTCTGTATCCATGTCCCTCAGGGGCACGAGGTGTCTTCTCAGGAAGTTATGGCTGGTCATGTACGTACTTTCGTGTTGATTTGAATTTGCTATAGCATGTTCGAAGTACGCCCAGCATTTTAGCACCTTATTACCCGGCCTTGGTTACAGAGTGCAGTAGATAAAATCTAGGATTAGAACCTAGCTTGCTTGCTGGTTTCGAATTCAAGCAATTAAGAAACGGCAATAAAACTGGAAATTATAAACATACCATATTTTCCCAATTCGCCCTGAACGAGCAACAATTTTGCTAAGAAGGATTGTATGTTCTGGGGGAGTCCAGGACAAATCGACCAAGGCTTGGCACCACCATATCTAGAAAAAGTCTGAAACTTTGTCTCTGGGGCTGCTTTGGGCTATGAACACAGCTGTGAGAACCTTAGCGTCCTCCAAAAAACGGTGACCGCGTTATAGCCCGAGGCATTTTTGGAAGGTCACCTTGTAGATTATTTGATCTTTGATGCTTCATAACTCAAAGACGCATAGCCTGATCATATATTTGTGTATACTATTGAACTTGTCTTAAAACATACATTGTTTAAAAAAGAAGTAGTTTTTTAATTTTGACATTTTATGGTTTGACCCTTTCTTTCGTAACCTTGACCTTTTTGGAAGTTGAAATTGACGTTTCAGACAGCTCAAAAGTTTTACACCATAGATTATATTCAATGAAAAAATTACAGATAAATGCGTTCCTGCTATGAGTTCCGAATCTTTAGCAGCTAAGATAGGTATGCAGACGACCTGCAGAGCACTGCAGTAGTACAGCCTTATGTTAAATACGAGTACCATACCGCAAACAAACTAATTGATTTTGGAATCGGTTGAAAAGCATCCTGATCCAGAATGCAAAGATATTGCATTGTCTTCACGCAATTTTCATCGTGCAAAGTCAGAGCTTATGAAAATTAACACGCGCCGACACGAGGGGGCGGGTAACCACCCTCGTCAGGTTTCCACAGGTAGTAAAAAAACATCATCGCGCAGCGCAGCCGTACTTCATCTACGAGTACCTGTTACCCAACATATGTTTTTTTCAACTTCTAGCAAAATTTCAGGTCTGGGCCATATCAGGCCAGGCTGTCAGTCCAGGCCAAGAGTCCTAACAAAACAAAAACAAAATGTTGCAGGTGCATCAGTAAGATCAACCATAACCTATCAATCTTAGATTCACATCACATAGTAAAATCACCGAGCAAGATCATGTTTGTAGCAGTGTTTTTATATAAATAACCTGGGATAAGGTTAGGGTCACGATCTTTCCATTAGAAATGCATGGGGCAATTGGTAAAGTTGGATAACTTGCGAGAGTTGAGAATCGTCAAAAATTGTGATGGCGGTTTTCTTTTACGTTGTCGTGTCTGGCTTTCCGCTGCAGTCTGAGTACATATTCACTTTTACCATTCTGACCTTAGCCTGACTGTAGGTCAAAGCAGGTCAATTAAAAATTTGCCTAGACAAGATTATACGATATCATCCAATCGGGCTCGGCAAGAGTATTCAAATGGTACTGACAATTTTTCTACGGTTCTTCTCTGTCAGCTATTAGACCACAAGATTTAGGTTTCCACTGTGTTCTTATAATGAGTGCTTTGACCTTGAATGGCCCCGAAAGTGACCCGACCGAACAATTGTATACAACATTTTCGGTAGAGAATAGGACGGGCTACTTTACACCGTCGCTCCCAGTGTACTGTTCATTTTGCATGGTTTGCTGCACAGCGGAGATGACCAACATTTCGGCAACGGAACCTGTGTGATATCAGATGGCTCCCAACACAGCACTACGATGGCACGTACGTTTTTTCATAACTTATTATGCCTGGAGTAGGATAGCGAGAGAAATGACCGGAGGATGTACGTATGTATGTACCTACAGCTCCTTACGGAGAGCTATGCTGCACAATATAAAAGTAAATAAAAATATGTGTTGCAATTTTGGAACGTCGGATGTTAAACGGTTACCTTCATCAAATTGTGCCAACACGCACACGATTTGAAAGCAATGCAAAAGTTTGATCCCAGCGCAAAAGTTCTATTGAAGCAAAAATTCAATTATGTGAATTAATTGTTTTCGCTACTTCTCATAGCATGGGCGCCTCCGATTACATCGAGAGCACGGCCAAACTGGCAACATTTTACGACGGTTTAAAAAGCTCAGTGAAAGATCAGATACTTGACGCCAAAAGTACGGATGGTTTTCTTATGTCTAACTTTTTCAGTACGATTTACCACAATCAAGCATACCCAATGTTGGCAGATAGCTCCGAGGCCTGATCGCCAATGTGATTATGGGAAAATGCATCTACATTTCCATAGAATACCGTCAGTAAATAAGACATCCATCACTATTCATGAAATCTCTACAGACAAAGGACGAGATGTTTGGGTTTCGTATGCCTATGTTTGAACCAAATAGTATCGTGCTCTGCAAGCAGACTATCTGTTATGGGTGCTGCGTCAATGGTCGCAAAGTTAGTCATGGAGAATGTCGAATGCAAACGTAACTGTAACCATACTGTCATAAATTATTTATCTTAAGGTGAATGAATGCGTTAGCGTCAGTGGACGAAGTCTGGACGAGGTCAGTGTCAGTGTCGACGACATCTCAGTGCATTCCGTTGTCGTTATCAATTTGAGGGTGTCCGGCCGCACCTCCAGTGAAACGTCAAACAGTTGTAAAGGTGGTAACACATCCTTTAAATGTTCGCATTTTTTTCATTTCAAGTACTATTACTTGGTTAAATGCAGTTCAGCTGGCCTGTGGGAGGGCTAGAGCACACGATTTATTATTCTATTCATTTTCAACTGGAAGCTCTTGATATTATTTCAGAATTGGGCAACCAAATCACTAAAGAAATACACCCTGCTGGACGGACAGGGTAAGATTTTGTCCAGCACCTTGTCCAGCACCTACTGCAGTAGATCAAGCGGGGTAGTAGAGACTTGCGAATGAAAACTGTCATCGCTGAAAACATGTATGTTTGTAAAAAACATTTTTAAACACATACAAATATCTCAACAGTTTTTTATTTTTGTTCATGTCGTTGCAAGTTCAGTTTTTCGATTCGGAGCCTCACTAAAGTCATCAGTGGACTTGTCACGGAGACCCCGGCCTCACCATTCAATCGAGCAGCTCCTACAAAGAAGATTTAATTTAGAAGTCAAAGTTTAACTCGTGATTGGCCCCTAATTGACATAGAGCTCTGCCTTAAAAACCAGCGTTTTTGTCGTCACAAGTACTCGCGATTGATGCCCAATGTTTGACCTTAGGTTAGAAGTCAGGTCATTGACCTTATTTTTACCATTTTGCGGCTCATTTTGCCGTTCTGGCTACTTTTGACCGGAATTTCGGTAACAAATCACATTTGAATGATCATTAAATTAACAAACCGACGTTCACGCCTCGATCAACATGCTGTGCACCTATGTGACCCAAGGTAATGCAGGAGCTGAGGTCAAAGGCTGCTTCATCATCTGTTATTGTTTACACCTTCTTCAAGGTCAAATAAGGTGGAAAGTCGAAAAAGGTCAAGTCTGTATAGGATGCAAATAAACTTTTTCAGTGGCCATGTCATTCAATTTTACGAATCATAAGCCATTCTGCGTCACTTAAGCCAATAAAGTGTTTACCTCATTATCTGTCATTGCTTACATCCCTTTCAAGTTCAATTAAGGTCTCAGGTCGAGAAAGGGCTAGTCCTTATCGGAAGCAAATCAACTAATGTGGTGTCAATCTAATTTAGAAATACCGGTTTGAAGCACGCAATTATAGTCGTTATTCAACGCAGAGTTATCGCCGAGGTCACGCAAGATCAAATCAAGGTCAGTGGGTGTCAACAAAGATTATGAATGGTCTAACCTGAAGAAGTGGTCCTCGAAGGCTGGAATAAAATTATCTGGGCCAGTTCATTAACAAATGCTGAAAAGAACGATGCATGTCTGGAGCATTCACATGAAAACAGGTACAGGTGCCCAAATGACGCCCAACATGCGCCCAACATGCCTCCAGTCCTGAAGTCATAGTACAATGACCTTGAAAGGTAGGGATGAATTTATCTGCAGAACATGTTCAATGAATGCCCCAGAGGGTATGAAAAATTTCAAGACTCTTACTTAGAAAGCTCTCTTTCAATTATTGAAAAACAGTAGGGGTTGAAACAACCCTCCCACCTCTGCACGGCCGAAGGTTAAACATATTGTGTGAGGTGCAGAGGTGCAGAAAGTATGCTGGCTGTCACAAACTCAATGCGACATATGCCTCCTCTGTCACACAGAGCTGGAAATAATAATTGTATACTTGAATACTATTTCCAATATGCTGAATGTCCTCTACCTGTCCCTTACTTTTTGCAGCAGACAAGGTTCTAGCACCCAAACATTACAGCATGAAAGTAGTAAACTGAGTTTTCATAACTATTATTGGCAACTCTGACCGCAGTTTCCCCCAATGACATGCATTTCCCTTTTTGAAGAAGTTTCCATTTTGGAAGGAGTGTTTTGCAATTATAGTACTTTTCCACATGATTAAATGTAGCAATTATCATGAAAATAGTCATTATTGGGAACATACCTATCTATTAATGGGAGCGTACATGTACACACAATTGGGAACCCTAACCACAGCTTCCCCCCCCACTAAACTTCTATCTCACATATCAACAAAAGGGAAAAAAGTCAATGTCAACATAGTATTTGGATCTACCTAAAATGTGTTGGTAAAGTGGACCTTAGATAGCATTTTTATAAACACATCAAATGCTTAAAAGTTGCATCCCACTCACGATCATCACCTGCCTGGTCATTCCTTCTTGCAGTAAAAACTCTGAGGCAACTAGCCTGCATAGATGTAAAATTATGTCTATTGGCCTAATAGGTACAGAGGTATTGGAATTCACATACCAAAGAAAGATCCAGTGTAGTCAAAATCCTGCTTTAACTCCATGCAGTTCATGTCCTGTGCATTGCTTACCACCACTGGTAGTAAGCAACACACCCCCAACCAGCGTTTTTCGAAGTCTATTTCTTTCTGAGATTTGCTGTGATTTTTTTAGATAAGAAGGGGGTCTACTCGGCCCCCTCCAGTGCACGTCAGTTCCAGGCCCCTCTCCAGTGTGGGTGTTAACACTTTGTGGAGGACTGCATTAGCACACATTTGCTATCTGTACAATATTGATATGATAATTTGATCATGAAAACTCACCTGAATCACTGTTGTTGCCAGCCTGTTGCTGGCGCCAACTCTCCCAACTTCCTCCAGCTCCAAATCTATCTAACCAATCTAGGGCACAAATAAGCTAAGGCACAAGCAGGCTAAGGAATGAAAAACCAAGCTTGATATGGGAAAGCGCATCAGTCTTACAATAGCCTACATTCATCTTAGATTAGCCATGGGCAGCAATATTTATTCTAGCTAGTTTTAGCCTGCACTTATCTCAAATATACCTAATGAATATGCCCTCAAAATAAGTGGCTTCCCGCCTGTTTAAATTTTTGGCAGGCTCTACATCACATAAACATTTCGAACTTGTCTTGTCGCTGTTGCGCAGTTTAAGTAGAATTGCTGCCCAGCTATGTTTGTTTATTCACTCACTTAGTACTTTTATTAGTAGCTTTTAGGCGTACTTAATACTAAATTCGAAGAAATAGGGGCCGCTAAATCGAAGAGACTCAAACTGTAAATCTGATTTAACCTGAAAAAATGGACAGAGAAGTACTTGATAAGGTATCTGCGTTATCGTTAACGCCTTAAATATGCCCACAATCGTGTATTTCTCGAGAAAATTGACTGTCACATTTCCGGTATCTAGGCGACAACTTTCTGCAAACTACTAACAATCGGCACCATTGGGCTGCATGTTAAAATCTGGCAACTGTGACAGCGGTTTGCGGGTTTTCTGCAGCGGGGGTCCCTCGTTTTAGTAGAAACTGAACACAGTACCAATATTGTATCACTAATGGTACGCTGTGCAATTGAAGATCAGAGCTGCTAAGTTAAAATATTCCCTACACTCTCCATTCTCTATTTCGAAAATATGTGGTTTGATTTTGAGCTATGCAGTCAGGATCGCTATTTTGTCACAATTATGCACCTCAATTTTCGTAAATGTGTCACAAACTCCGGTAGCCGAGTTGGCAAGTTTCTGCACCTCTGGTGAGGTGACCTGTTCAAATGACCACGTCGAATACATTATGATTTTAGATCAACATTTTTTGCGCATAGATGAGCAGATTCCGTTTTTTACATTGTATGATGCCTCTCAAATCTATGTTGTGTGTTGCACTGGGTCACCTTGTATTGATGCTATTTTTCCATCTCCAGGAACGATGAAACTGCGTGAAATAGTGGTGCTTATAGGACAAGTTATACTCATTTTAACCGTTGATAAATTCGTTACACCTTTTGCCATTTTCGTTGATGGGTGCAAGGATATAGTAACCCATTAGTAATACGTTGCTTTGCCCTCTCACTCACGAAACAAGGGAGCATTTTCATATCATTTTTAATTAGGTACTGTTGTTTGATATGTATTCCAAAGTCTGATATTGTTGAAATTTCAGCGCCTTAAGCTAAACTTATGTGAAAAAAGTTTCTAATTTCATAGTTTACCGTCGTTTTGTTCTCATCCGGTGCTCCCACAATCGGTGGCTACATATGTGATGACAATGTCCCATAGGCCACCTACATATACGATGGTAAAATGTTGATGTTCATAGCCAGAACGCGTTTTATTATTTTGTTTACTAAAAGAGAAAAGGGAAAATTAAAATTGGGAAAGTACCTTAAAGGACAAGTCAAATTGCCAAAATTTCAAACTAGGTCACGAAAGAAAATATCAAATTGGTTAGAGGTTGAATGTTGAAAATTTTGGAAATTTTATTTTTCTCAGATAATTTTCATTTCGAGGTGAGTTCCATGATATATTGAATTTAAAGATCGGAAAATGTGCCTTTGAGTTAAGAAGTACCAAGGACGAGTCTACATCGTGACCTTACGAAAATTCCTCGGGGTATAACTCAGTCATTGTTGTTTTGGAGGGAGCTGAGATTTCCACTGCTGTGTTCAGTTCCCAAAACAACTCCGGAAACAAAGTTTCAGATTTTCCTTGATATGGCAGTGTCAAATTTAAACATTTTAGCTCGTTTTGTCCTGGAGTGCCTCCCCTGTCACACTGCACAGCGGTGGACTGGTGGACGACAGAGACGGGCTACGTCGAGGAAGGACTTTTACCTAGCCGAAGCTTTGAAAATATAGCGTAACCTGACTGATCGCTATCCGAAATCAATTACCGCGCCAAATTTTGGCACGCCGCGCCGTGCGGCGAAGAATGCATTTTGTGGCACAATTTTCTTTTCGCAAGCTTCATTGTCATAGAAAAGCCGTGTTTCTCTCTTGGATGGCAAATATTTCATCTTCATTAAAATCTCACCGCAGATGGTTGTTAACTGTGTTAGAATGAAGTGCATCAGACTTTGGATTGTCCGGATTTTTTTACACGCGCCCCACGTGGGGGCGACCTCCCCAACCCAGAAACAAATTCCAGTAAGCCGTGTCGTCTGTTCTGCCAAGTTGATTGCAATCGACGCTTAGAAACAAACACCTTTGGACATTGGACACGCGGCACTAAAACGGAGTGACTTGGGTACCTGTGACAACTCACATGGGCGTACAGGGGGGGTTGACAGTTCCTCCCCTTCCTCCTAAGGGGGTCTCCTAAATTTTGCGACTGGGCCCAGGATGTGTCTTTTCTCCTAACCTTTTCCACAGACCTATGCAGATGTTCTTATTTCTAGTGCTGGTGAAGTGTATTGGAGATGTCTTCAAACCGCTTTGCCCAGGGCATCATCAACCCGGGGCCCTTCTCCCTCGGTAAACATCCATGGAAATGCCTCTATACATGATATTCGTTCTGGCTCAATGCGATTGAGCTGTAAAGAGTTTGGAAGCGATTCCACTCGATTAAAGAAGTCTGGCATGGAGAGCAATTCAGCAAACTCGACCGATAAAATAATTAATGAAAATGAACCGATTCCACCAAATTTCTACCGAATCAAACGAAGTATTTGTGGATCATAAGTGCTAAATTCGCCAACGAATCATGTGGTACCAAATTCAAGGTGGATGCAAGATTTGCCTTGTTAACTTTCGATCGTCAAAAGCCGTGCCCGTGGGACTCTGTTTCCGTTGTACAGTTAACACTCGCACTGGAAAGGTGTCTAGCACTAACGCGCACTGGAGGGGGAGTCTGGAAGGCCCCCTCAGATCTTAGAAACTGGGATGCGTAGAAAAACGCAGTTTGGGACGGGTGGGGATTATGATGATCTACATCACAGCCAGTTTTGGTTGACCTAGGTCAATATTTTCAAGGTCAAATGAGGTTGTTAAGGTTAAGGCGTCGCGTCGTTCATGGTATGGGATCTGCACTGAAAAAATATGTGTATTGATGTTGAGCCGTTCCTGATGATGTGTGCCGAGATGGATTGTCCCCTCCACCCAGCCCTCGGACGCCGGAATGCTCCCCCTCGTTATCCGGTCTCGTGCGCCATTAACGAGGCCATCCGCCCCCGGCGTCGAGCTTCCTCCGCCGCTGCGCCGCGCTCCCTCCGCCGCTTCGCCGCGCTCCTCCGCCGCTTCGCCGCGCTCCCGCCGCCGCTGCGTCGCGCTCCCTTTGCCGCTACGTCTCTTCGCCGCTGCGTCGCGTTCCCTCCGCCGCCGATGGGCTGGGCGCGCTCCGCTGCGCCCCTGGCCCCGTTGCCGTCTCGATTCTGGTGTCCCTGTCCACGTCGTCCTCCCTCACGAATGTCGCCACCTCGCAGCTCTGCCCAGGTTTTTCTGACCCTAATGTCCCGAGGATTGTCCTCTTTGCATTTATAGATTTGTAGTGGGGGAAACGTTTGGATTCTTCGCATTTCGATGTGTACGTGTGTAATAAACGTGTACGGTATCAAATATTGGCCGTGCTTGGGACCTGTTAGGAAATATCGTAATTATGCGGGAAAACGTCGATAATATGCTAATGACGGACCAGGGTCATAGCGAGAAGTTCAAAAAAATATTTCCTTAAGTTTTGGGGTTAAGATCTTTCAAAGTCATTGACCTATGCTGTCATACTGTGGCACATACCCTAAAATGTGCACTATAACTAGCACTATAGCAACCGTTGGGCGGGAAACGAGGATTTACCTTTACCCATGATCTTTTCCTTTGACCTTTGACGTTGACCTTAACCTTGAGTTACCTTAACTATGATGTCATAGCGTAATATACGTCAGACTGGATAACGCTATTTGGCCGGAAGCACTGTGGCCAATGGCCTTGGAAGTGCTGATATGACCCTGAATGACCCTTGGCCTTGGCATTCATGTGAGGTTATTCTGACATCATCTCGCTAATATGGCGTTATGACGTCACAGCTCTGTCTCAAATGCAAGTGAGCTGGTCTGACCGCGCGATTGTGGCGATCTCAAAATGTAGGTCTGACTTTGAAGGCCTACAAGTCAACATATTATCGACAGATTTTCAACAAATGTTCAATCGACGCGCCGTTAGATTCTGTTAAAACTGGCAGAATATCGTCTTTCGGCTACGAGTGGTTCTCCGGCCACCTTAAAAAAATAGGTGGGAGGGGGGACTTCAAGGCACCCTCTATTGTGCGTGTTAATAGAACATCTTCAGAGCATAATTGATGGTTTTCGTGGAGTTGAAACCAAACGTGCCCAATGAGACTGTGGCGGTTATGTGTAAGATCCCGTTCGCTGAATATTGGATGACGTATTATCAAGGCGAGCGATGGCCATGCGCCTGTTTTAACACGCGCCCCGATGGGGGGGTGAAATTCGCCCCTCTCCCCTCCTGGTTTTCCCCAGGTAACGCAAAAACAAAGGGACACAGAACAATGAAATTGAGACTACCTCATTCCTGATCAATTTTTTGCATCTGGTCAAATTTTTTAGGTCAGGTCACGTCAGGTCAAGGAGCTATTTAAGGTCAAGTAACCTGACCTCAAAACCCAAAATCACGAGTTTGATGCAGTGCCTAAGGAGCATCTGTCAACCGATCAGTTTGAAATCTTCACAATATGATGAAGTCATAAGGGTCTACAAATCTACTATCTCGGAATTTTGATATTGTTGACCTAAGGTGGGGTAATATTTTTGGTCACCCCAATTTAAGTCTATGGTGAAAAATAGAATGGGCTCATTTTCAGTAAATACTGAATAGATAAAGCTGAAAATCCTAAAACCGTCTATTCTTACCATCATCTTGACCATGAAGTTGAGTTTTTGACCATCTGACCTCTCAAAGGTCATGTCAGGTCACAGGAGCATGGAGTGATTGTTTTGCTAATAACTTCTCACTGAATTGAGATTAAGTTCCCATTTGCTTGCATTGTACTTAAAATGTCACGGGGAGTCGATTGATATGCAACATGACCATACCAAGTCACTCTGTGACCCTGACCTACCTCGAGGTCAGGTCATTTTCACCATTTGACCTAAAAAGGTCATATTATATATCATTCGATTAGCCGCGATGAGAAGAATCCAATTATGCATGAATATTTGATCCAGCTCCACTGAGTAAAAATATACATGGGTAAACGTACACCGCCCTGTTGTAAGCCTATGTAGCCTTCTTTGACCTGTGCTGACCTCAATACTGACCTGACATAAAAATACTCCTTATAATTTCTCTTCGTCTTGTCGAGAGCTTTTGAACGCCGTCCTTTAACTTTCCTAGAAAATGAGATACGGAGGGGGAAGAGGCCGAAATTCGCCCCCCAGCGGGGCGTGTCGTGCCAGGAACCCAGCGGGGCGCGTGTTAAACCACATTCCAGTTTATATAAGAGACTGCTGAGACGCTCCGGTGTCATTCCGCCGGTCTCTCGTCGTAGCAACTGGCCCCCAGCTATTGGACGTGCTCGACATGACGAAGAAGACTTACAAGGTCCGGGGACAGAGTGCCTCTGGAGTTTTTCAACACCGAAAGACTGTAAGTATGTCGCTCAGAACCTAGACTGGATATTTTTAGCGATCCAGGTGGGGGGGGAGGATCCTGGATGGGTTAATGCTGACATTGTAATACAAGCCCCATACAAAGGAAAAACCAAAATCCGGGGGTCCTGACCCCATCTCCCATGATCTGAACAAAGGAACAAAAGAAACATTTTTGGGGCATTCCAACACCACTGTACGGCTCTGTAACCATGCTAGCAATAGAGCACTCTATCTTATACGGGCCAAAATCCAGTGCATTCAACCCTGCTTTGATGTGATGATTATCATGTCAAATCTAGAGCGTGGTAGACTATCCATGGTTATGGTGAGAGTCCTAGGTGTATTTCCGTTTTTAGATGGAGGGGGCTTTGACAGGACAAAATGATTCTGCACAGCTAGAACGAATTTTTAATATACTTACCCATGGGATGTACTTTTATCCATTTACCAAATCCAGACAGTGCAAAGCCCCTGAGAATTCCTGATCAGAAATAAAACAGTGTGCACTCAATTGTTAGCTACCAAGAAATAACTGAGTGGAAATTTCGCCTTGCGTCCAGGATGACAAGAAATGTGACGATAAATAAACTTGGTGTTAGGATTTCTTAAGTCTTATAAAAAGGGAGAAGGGGGGGGGAGGGAATTATTTATAAATAGGGGGGGAAGCTCGTCGCCGCCGTCCGGACCAACGGTGCGGCCACTCCATATCCCTCAGTTCTCTGATTCTGCCATTTGGGATGAAACTCAACACTTTTATCAGAAACGGGGTCGAACGCTAGAGGGACCTAGAAATCTGACGAGCTCTAAGTTCTGGACTGGGTAGTTTTTTTTCCTGAAGATGCTTAGGAATAAATTAAGAATTCAACGATCGCAACCGCCCCTTCTCCACTCTTAAGTTTAGTGGTTCCCAATTACAGGACATGATGACCCCTTTTTCCAAGTGATAGGACCAGGGCTGCCATGCTGGCGATTTTGAAGCCAAATATCCCGAATTTGACCTTTTTTGTTGTGTTTGGGCCGCGATTTTTTCGGTTGGCCCTTTCTTTGAACCTGGCGTTTTCTTACCCTTTTTCTAGCAGCTGGCACTTGAGCTGTTTTGTGTTTGTCTCTTGCATAAACATGACTTTTTGTCGTCTTTTGCGCTCTTCAATGAGATGTTCTGACACCAAGAAGGCAACAGAGCAGCAAAAAAACTGTTATGGCTGTTATACTGAACTGTCCAAACTGTTATATGCTAAAAACATCATCCACGAAAGCCTGGCGCGAAGGATGCGGTACTATAGGCACCCTTTGGGTGAAAAGTTAACGGCAAAGTGCGTCCTCTGAGACACCGTCCTCTCCCCACTTACCAAAATCCTAGATCCGCCACTGTTCCGCCAAAGCAAAAAATTCACCATTGGAAAAGCAGGAGATATGTCAAATGTTAGCGGGAAGTGGAGCGGCCAAGATAATTGATGATGCTAACAAATTTTCTAGTCTCGAATAAAATTATTTGATGACCACTCAGGATTGGAAGGGCACTCCTGGCTTGCTATCAAATTAGTAGTGTGCTAAAATAATAGCATAGAATAAGATAAAGAATAATAGAATGGTTCATTTGGTTCCACTTACCGGTGCATGTAGGAACCAAACTATTCGTCCTGTTATCTCTTATTCTTAACCCGATGATAGAACTCCATGATCCAAGCGCATGCATGTTTTCCTTGGCGTACATACATGTAGCCGTTTTGCCGAAACTTATTACTATGCTACGGCATACGATGATAAAGCGTACAGAATAGGCCCCGTTAAATAGTTTGGAAGCATTGTGTAAAGTAGGCTGGGGTGGGGTGCATCAAATTATAATGTAGCATATTGGAGAAAATGAGCGCATACAGAGCTCTAAAATGTTTATTTAACAGCAGGATAGAGAGGAGAGTTTGGTGCTTGAATGGACAAGTAATAAATTGTTATCTTTGAAATCGTTAAACCTACGTTTAACTCAAATTTCAATGAAGAGTGCTTCATTTCAAAATTTCCAGAGAGCGTCAAGCTAAAAGCAAGGTCGGCACAGTCAGCTGTTAAGAACTAATCCGGCACATCAGTGAGTGCCATTGCTTGGCAGCAGTGATCAAACAACCAGTCTCCTGGGGCGTGGTATAGATACTTGTAAACTTGAGTTACCTGATTGATGAGTAATAACGGTGTGTTTTTGCTGGTTATTCCTATTTTGGTCTCAGGGATTAGGTATAACGAGTTTGCAGGTTTTCATATTATGTCGATGTTATTTTTGTTCCTATTAGCCAGAGGCGTCACCACGGAATTTTTACTGGGGGGACGGATCCCAAGCGGGCGATCCAACGGGGAGGGGATGAGAGGCAAGTTATTAGAATTTTGCTGCATATGAAACACTATCAATAATGCGCTTCACCAGCTTCACGCAGGTAACGGAGAGAAAATGCAAACACTTGAATTAAGGTCCAACTCGCGAGTATGGAGTACGCGTCCCTCCTTCGACACCCATACTATTTGCCAATGCATGTACAGTCTTGAGAAATATCGTAAAATCTAAGCTTCATGTACGTGAATTCCAATGACTTGCGGCCGCGCACAACTTCGTCCTACACAAAATGTATATTGTATTTTTGGAACAAGCAGCCTAGTTTTTGAGAATATGTAGGTGTTGATAAGTTGATTTCAAACGATGGCAGTTATGCCAAGCTGTTTAAAATATTCTGCTGCCATCATCTTTTACGATTTTAGATAATTCCCGCGAGACTGGTTGACAGATTCCCTTCTCCAGCAGACATTTCGAGGAAGTATCAGTTTCTTTCTAGTTAAAACCATAGAGCTATCTAATTTAAAATCACAATGCATGTCAAATGTAAATTGTTACCCTGAAAACTGTTTGTACCACTTAATAAGCCACCCCTTCTCCCTGCGCAGTTGCTGGCGGTACTCATCACCGGAATGACATTCCTGGCGATTGGATTCAACATCGCTCTTCACAGCATCACCATCATCCAGGTCCCACAAGATCCTGAAAACGACCTCAGTGAGGACCAGCTGAACTGGACAATCGCCGTGTGCCCCCTGGCGGTGTTTTTGGGCAACTTTGTGGGTATGCCTCTGTCACCGCTGCTCGGCACCAAGCGCCTTCTGGTACTCACCCAGCCCATCTACGCCTTGTCGTCTGTGATGGCCACTCAGGGTCCCGGCTTTGTCTGGCTGCTGCTCGGTCGATCCTCCATGTTTGCCATGCTCGGCCTGCAAGAAAGCGCCATCAGAAGCTATGTGTCTGAAATTGTGCCGCCAAACAGCAGGACATTTTACACTGCTCTGCTCAACAGTCTCGTCTGGATAACCCAGTGCTCAGCTACCCTTGCGGGCTCACTTCTGCCCTGGAGGTACATCATGCTCGTGGGTGGTCTGCTGCCACCTTTTCTTTGCCTGCTCGGCATCGGTTTCATACCAAACTCTGCTAAATGGCTTCTCTCGCGTGGTCATTCTAAAAACGAAGCAACCAAGTCGATAAAATTCTTCCAGGGCGATTCAGTTGACGCGGAACAAAAGCTTCAAGAAATTCAGGCCTCGTTACAGCATTCACATCCCGATGGTGCTGCTGTGTCTATGTGGAAGCTTGTGCTTCAATGGGAGACGCTTAAACCTCTCTTGTTGTGTTCTTGCCAGTTCTTCTTTTTTATCTGGACTGGAGGGCTCAGCATTAACTACATCGCATCTTTCGTCTTAGCACCCATCAAACTTCCACTGAACGAGTACCAGAGCTCAGTTCTTCCGATGGCTGTCGGCACTGTCTTTGCCATCCCCATGAGCTTAGTCACCGAGCGCTTCGGTCGGTTGCCTCTTCTTCGAGCAAGTGGTCTTCTGTCTGCCGCAGGATGTGGTGCGGTCGCCGCCTACTTCTACCTGCCGACAGACGTTCAACACAGCTGGGGATGGCTGGCACTGCTGGGAGCTGCTTTCACCCAGATCGCCTTCACAGGTGTAATTGTACAAATATCATTCACTTATCTTACCGAACTGCTACCCACCAGAACACGAATGGTGGGTACCAACTTTCTCATGGGCGGATTGAATGCGGGAATTTTCGCTCTGGTCAAAGTGTCGCCAGTGCTCAGAGACGCTATGGGATTTGGTAACCTGTTTGTGCTGCACGCTGTGTTGAGCATTTTCCAAGTCGTGTTCACGTTCTGTCTGCCTGAGACGAAAGGGATGACCTTGGAGAAAATTCAACACACGCTTACGAGTAGGGGAAAGAAGGCAGTGCTGGTACCTGCCGATACTGTTTCCAATCCACAAACAAAGCAAGGAGTGGACCATTACTAATTTTATGTGAGTCTACTTGCTGAAAAGACAATAATAGCCTCTTTCTAGTCGAATAAATTATTGTTATTGTGAAGTTTGCCATCTACTTCAGCTGACGGTTGTAGACAGAAGTCTGGCCAAGCAATGCAGTCTTTATTATTCAAATGAATGTTGTTTGTATGAAAACATATGAGCTAGACCATTGTCTGCAAAGCGAATAGGTTCAACCCACTCATTCACGCCCGTGCTACAGACATCAGCACATATTAAAAAAATGTATATGATGATCTGAGCGAGCCGTAGATGCAGACAAACACATGTGTACACGTGGATTGATTTTGAACCATGACGCATGTTTTAACGGACACGGAATAAAACTGCAGGGATCAATTTCGACGACTGTTTGAAGGAAACGTTCGCGGAATAAGAGCAGCGGAAGGGAAGGCGACTTTCTAAACAAAGCGAAAGAAACACCCCTAAGTGTGCTGGATCAGCTCCGGGACATCGCCACGGCCGGCTCCTTCGCTGAAATCGAAGCTAACCGTCCCCTGTCCAAGGAGTACGAACGGCAGAACATTAGGTTCTAGGAGCATAAGCAAGGCTTACTTCTGGTGACGATGAACTGGAACGAAAAATATTCCAAGGCCAAAGTGAAGCAGCAGCTCTCCCGAGAGTAGATTGCGAACACTGACTGCTTCATGGAAGAAATTCACTCATCCAGTATGCCGTCAGAGTGCACACTTCTTATGAGAGAAGGGAGCCAAAAGTATAAGTCAGACTTTTCCGCCATTTTCTGCTAGCATCCGATGCCCCCGAGGCTGGTGACCGGTTTCACACCCGGGCACAGGTGCTTACAATAACAGAAGAGGTATGTATGTACATACATACCAGCTGCAAAGGCTGCACAGCCCGCGTTTCCACAGGAGGGGGAAGGGGGTGGTCAGTGGAGCACGGCGAAATGCCTGACCCACGCGTTTGGGGTGATGTTTGGGTTCCTCCCTCAAGAGGAGTGCACGCTGACAGGACGCTGACAGAGTGAGTTTGTTTCCATTCAGTAATCACCGCTCGCAGTTTATGCTTTTAGTTAGTGGTGGATACAAGGGGGGGCTAGGGGGTTCAAGCAGGGGCGGACGCAGACCCGAGTTTGGGGGGCAAACCCATGCCTGCCTCTCCTCCTGGGGGGAGCGAAGATTTTTTGCTCTACAGACCTAGTGTAAATACCTTTTTTCAAAAAAATTCCGGCGTTTGGGGGCCAAAAGATAGTTTGGCCCTCCCTCCAGCGCTTTGGGGGGCCATGGCCGTAATGCCCCCCCCTGCGTCCGCCAATAGGCTCAAGCCTCCCCGTAATGTCAGATGTTTGTAATAAAAGCGCTCAATGGAGCGCTTTACTACAATAAATGTCTGGCGTCAACGTGCAGTGAGGGGTCCTTAAGTCCCCCCCTGAGATCTCAAGAACCAAGAGGGTTAGAAAAAAGCCTGTTTGGTTGTGTGTAGGAACGACGTGATCTACATTATATGTAAGTTTCATTGGCCTAGGTCAATTTTTGTTAAACGGGGTCGTAAAGATCACATCTGGGCCGTACTGGCGACCTATCGGGAAATGCCGTCATCATGCGGCAAAAAGACGCCAATAGGTACACTAAAATTGGACTAAATTCATATAGTAATAAACCATAGTAATAGAGGGAAGCTCCCACACAATGTTCTCTGAAAGTTTTTGGTCAAAGCCATTCAAGGTCAATGACCTATGACGCAAAAATATGACATGTTCCTAATAATGTACTATATAACTGGCACTAAAACAACATTTGGGCAAGAAATGAGGGTTTGGCCTTGAAAAATACATTTAACCTGACCTGGGCCATTGGTCCTGACATTGGTTAGCCTTAACCATGAAGTCATAGCATAGCATACGTCATACTGAATAATGCCATCTGAATGGAATACCGGGATCAAAGACCTTGACCTGTGACATTATATTACGTTATTACGTCACCACTCAGTCTACAGTGCAGGTGAGTAGGTGCGACCGCGCGATTGCGACGGTCTCAAAATATAGGTCTGAATTTGAAAGTCTATAAGTTGAAAAATTATTTCCTGATTTTCAAAATTACTTCACCAGTTGACGCGCCCTTGAAATATGTCAAATGGAGTAAATAAGCGTTTCCCGGCAGCGAACGGCTCTTCGGCCACATTGGACAAATAGGTAGAGGGCACTTTAGGAGCCCCTCTCTACTGCGCGTGTTAATGCGTAGCCGAAGAGCTGTTCCGAAGGGATGGCGGAGGAGGCTCGAGACGCCCCCCCTCGAAATGAGGTCCTGGATCGCCACTGCTTTCATCGGTGGCCTCTGTAGCTGAGGTTGACTTACAGAAGCTAACTGTTCTCACCCGGGATGTTATGACTATCCTCGTTCTGCTTTTCTCCCGGAAGGTCCTGCACTCCTCACTCAACTTCGCCAGTCGTGTGAACTGTGCTAATATTTGTGAAACATATCGGTGGGGGGTCGAGATCAGCCGATCCCCTCCCTCAGCTGGGTACATGCTGACTACAGTGTGGAGTTACGACTGTGACTGTGACTGAACGATCACCCCGGGGGACGGAATCACAAAATTTCGATGATGGATCTTCGAAAGTGTGAAGCTCCAGCACTAGCAAAGGAGATAAGGCCACTTTCCCGCTTCACTTTTTTTGTATTTTAATAATAATTTTGGGGCTTATCGACGCACCAACTGCCAGGTCATATGGCGTCGCCAACTCTTTCCCTGTTGGAAGGGTTTCTCGGGAGCCAGCTGCTCCTTGTTCAGGGAAGCCGCCGGGCCTTGAACCCGGGTCGGCTGCGTGGCAGACAGCTATGCTGACCACTCCACTACCGCGCCCCTTTTTGTATTTTCTGCTTCAGGCAAGTGTGAACACAAAGACAAGCTCCAGCATCCTCATCCCCCACCCCGCACAACTAGCCTGTATAGGCACAAATAAGATACGTGGGAAGAGTGTCCGACAACGGGGAGCGCATGCCCCGAAGGTGACCGAACTGACAATGTATATGTTCTTCAGCAGTCACCAATAGGACAGACACCCCCCACCGTCCAACCCCGTCCCCACTCAGAATTCCACCATGGTTAAACGTTGCGGCCTCGTCACACCGCGCCTGTTATCACCCTATATTGCCTCTTTATGCCTATCACCACCACCGTATTGACAATTGTGGCGGGCTGCACTATCGCTCCCATATCCATTGACGTAGTACAGGAAATCACCAGTGCCGCCGCTGCAAGGCACCCCGTATTTCGTCTCAATAGTCTTTCTAAATCCAACTGCACCCTGTATTTGGGCCCTTTAGCACACAGCTGGCTACCAACATAAGCATAATATCACAGCTAGAATTTGTTACGGACGACATGATCCCTTCCTTTTTCATTGAAATGGTATAGGAAAACCAATAGAGGAGGTAACACACAATGACTGTCGTTTCAGGCAATACTCTCATCCCCTTACTCACTGAAAGTACAACACCTCACCGGTGGTGTCGCTGCAGGCACCCGCATTTCCCTTGTATGTACGCCAGCATTTAAAATTGCGGCACCATAACATTTTCAGGTATTCACAGCACACGTCTAGTACCCAACAGAGAACGTAAGCAATGTATCCTTCCTCGTTGTGTCATCGAACATTGACAGCATCGGTGATTTCGTAATTTTTTTTATTGTAGTGTTAAATCATTAAATCCTATAATATCCAAACCTACATATTTTAATTATCGACCATGCCGAGTCTGGCCTTCTGTTTTCCACTGACATTTTAACTAAGTGAAATTTACGTGGGTCGGCTCAGTTGAGTGACATGCATGACACGCTGTGGCCGCTCCAGTAGACACATTATCACGTTTAAGGAAGATGGCATTATCACATTACATCACATTATATCAATTTATCACTCCAGCAGGCACTTTATCGCGTCGGTAATGTTGCGCTCAGCGGCGCTCCGCCTGGAAGTGCGCCCGCTACGCGAACAGCTGGACGCGCGTTTCAATGGAGGCAACCAGCACCGTGCCGGTCAGTAGGTATCTCCCCTAATCCGACCGAGAACCAACCCAGAGCTGGGTTGGTTGGGGATCTCAGGATCGCCCACAGCCGGTTTATGCTCACGGCCCGCACCAGCTCGCGCGCGGTCGGTTGGTGCAGGTCTTTTGTCATCTAATGAGCAGTGGTTGGGATAAGGATAGCTGTGTTTGGACAGGGGGCCTGTGTAGAGGTTGTGAATCGATACCACAAGTGCTGGCACGGACAAATCAGCTGCGGCTTTTCATCGTGACTGCGGCGTGAAGCTGTCACATTTCTGCGTCCACAAGTGTTTGGTGAGCGTACAGGATATACCATTGTGAATACCAGCATCTATATAAAACTAAATGAACGCTTTCGTGGATCAATTGTATTTAAATAATGTTTTCTGAACATGTGTGGAAGGCCATTCAAGGATCTACGAAACAAGACCGGAGCCCGAAGACGGAAAGCAGAAATTATGGATCGACGGATGAAGTAGAACCATCTGGACGACAGGTGAGTTAGTTAATCATCTGGGCCTAAAGGGTGTGTCCAAGTGGTTGCAAAGTAAAGGGCATCTCGAGAGACAAAGTCAGGGTTCTTTTACATTACACTGTAATTGTGGCCATTGAATCTGCAGCACTATTGAGCTGGGTGTTTTGCGCTCACCCATATGGCATGATGCAACGTTAGCATGTTATGACTCATAAACTCGATGCTTGGAATACTAGACCCATGATTATAGGGGCGTCGGAACTGACGCCCCGACGCCTCGTGCCGGGCGCTCTCTGCGCGGCGTTGCCTGGTGGATCTTGTAGGGTCTAGGTTTTGTTTTCAGGATAGGAAGGGCTGATGTTAGTAGTGTGTGTGCACCCCTCTGTTTGCTTTGCCATTCACCCGCACAGCGAGGTATTAAAATCGAAACTGGTAATGAATCTCTAAATCACGCGTTCTTCTTGTCCCAGATGGAGCACTTTTAGCGATTGTACTGTTCTGGGCGCTATATGGCCTTGAAAGGCTGGTGCGCCCCTAAGCCCAAATAACTAATTAACCATGATTATAGTTCAGGGCCACTATTGGGGCTCCAAACTACGCGCACCACCTTTTCAAATCATTTGATCCATTTGTACTATTTTGGGTGAATGAGTTAACCTTCACCCTGGTGGGGGTGTTTGAACACCCCCTCGGGGTTTTTCCGGCGGTTCGAAAAAACGGCGGCGCGAAGCGCCCTCGTACTTGGTACACCTTATCCTTGATCGATTTCACAACTTTCCGAAAAAATTTAAGGTTGGGTCATCTCACGTCAGGTCACCAGTGCAGGTCAAGTGACCTCATCTCAAGAAATGCCCCTTCCTTCTCCTAATCGTAGTATCCTGGGCCCCTTTCCAGGTTATGTTGCAATTTTTACCTGTAACCTCTGACAGGTCATCTGGGCCTACTTAACACGCGCATTGACGGGGGTGGCGGGTACCCGCCCCCTTCGGGTTTTTCGGAGACAGTATAAAAAACGGCGGCGCATAGCTCCGCCGTACTTGGCATACCTTTTTCCTCATTATTTTTACAACTGTTGTGAAAATTTTAAGATTAGGTCATCTCAGGTCAGGTCACCAGTACAGATCAAGTGACCTGACCTCAAAAAAGTTTAAGATACCATAAATCGGAGCAGGGTGAACTTACCCGATTGAAACTCATATCACATAAGGGGCCCACCGAGTTCTCTAAAATATGTTCCGGTATTTTTGATAGCGGTGACCTAAGGACAGGTACGAGGCATAACCTCTCCATTGGAAATACATGGGAAAAATTGTTTTACTGTATAACTCAGTAACGAAGAGTGATAGAGCGTTTGTTTTAGCTTCATTATACTCGCCTTGGTTTTGCAGTTCTAATGATATGCATTTTATATAATTTGACCCTGACCTGACCTCAGGTCAGGTCAAATCCTTGATTTGACCTAGCAAGGATAAAATTATATATCATTCGATTCGGCTTGCTGCGAGGATGCATATTGCTTAACTCGTTTTGCTCTATCTTTATTTGTTCAGATGTAATGGCCGAAATACTTAATTTAAATGTTATCCCTATTACAGCATGTTTTGACCTCTAGTGACCTTAAATGTGACCTCACAAAAAATGGTTCAAATATTTTCGATGGAGAAGTGGATGGGCAACCCAACGCCGTTTACCATTTTTCACTACCTATTGTGGTTCTCGAGATCTTAGGGGGGCGGGGGTACCCGCCCCCTCGTCAAAGCGAAGGTGGCTCAGACCCCCGTCAATGCGCGTGTTAAAAGGAGATATGCGAAACAAAATTATTGGCTAGATCAAAAGGTCACAAAAATTGGTTTCAGAAGTCCTATTCTCATTTTTGAGAATTCGGCCTCCAAAGGCTTTAAAATCGCTCTCAAAGTCAACATTTCTAGACGACTTATCGATAATTCTCACTATCGATCAAATGACGTAGCCTCGGCTATGAACTTCAATTTCTCTAAGAAATCAATTTCCTGAAAGTCATACCTGTCCTAAACAGTGGTGTAGAACTTCGAACAATCACAGAAAATTTACTTGAAAAAACAGCACTCCGAAACTTTTTGAAGCAGAAATAGGAATATAGGACTTTCAATAAATCAAAAATTGACCAATCAGAAGCCCAGGAATTATTATACATGGGTCACGTGACCTATCTGACTCAAAAGTTTCGTATCCTGAGGATTTTGTAAAAAAGGACTGAAAACCCGAGGTATGAAACGATTCAAGACTTAAACAATTATTTTATCCTCAATTGTTAGGCCAAACTGATTCATTTTGTAGTTTTTATAGATAAATGAAACATTGATTCAAATAAAAATACAGGAGAACAGACATTTGTATTACAAAAGCAATTATTATAAACTTTTAAATAACTTTTGAAAACATTGAAATGAAGAGCAGATTCAAGCCTTTTACCGGTACCGTTAACATATTTCAATAATATTCAAGTGTCCTCCAAAAATTTTGCCGAAGATGCAATTATAATTGGCAGTTTCATAATCAAGATTTGTCAAATAGTAAGGAACCACAATAAATCATTTTGCGCATTTTACTTTAAGCAGTTTTCAGACTTCGGTCAATAACTTTGCATCAAATGTGCGTACAAGTATATAATTTGTCCAGTACCTACAAGTTATGCGGGCAAGATTGTGTTAGAATTTGCATAGTGCTTGATGATGGAGCACTCCCCAGAGTTGGCTCCAACCTTGGGCTAATGGTCTCTCAAGTCATCTTGCATGACCCGTCGGCAGTGGTGGATACAAAAATGGGGGGAGCTCAAACCCCCTACCCCTGAAATGTCGGAGAGCCTGTAGCAAATGCATCGCTGGAGACTCTTCCAATGACGCGGGAGGCTCGAGTCCCTTAGGCCCCCTCCCTTCCCTGAAAGTTTTCCTGAGTCCGCCACTGCTTGTGTGGGTTATATCGGTGAATATGTATGAAATGTCCCTTGTCAGGCAGCGGGGAAAAGTGCTAACGCTGCAGAATGCCCTGAGATAAGACAGTCTCCATTACACCCAATCTGTTCAACTCTTACTAGAACAGACTATTGAAGCAGCTTGACAGTATACTTGGGTTTCAGGACCTTTCATTGAAAGAGACATCAGCAGAAAACCTTTTTGAAGGAGACGAGAACACTGAGAGAGGAAACTGGACAGGAAAGCTAGACTTTCTGCTCTCGTGTCTGGGATATGCCGTTGGTAAGTAGGAAACTTCTGCATACAAACTGGTAACAGCTAATATAAGGGTATTATATATATATATATATATATATATATATATATATATATATATATATATATATGTGTGTGTGTGTGTGTGTGTGTGTGTGTGTGTGTGTGTGTGTGTGTGTGTGTGTGTGTGTGTATGGATGGGTTTTGAAAATGATTGGAGGTGCCCAAATTTGAAAAAAGTTAATAATCACCATAACAAAAGGTATAATGTAAAACGTGTTTAAGCCTTCCCATGGGCTTGCGCAACTGTCAAGCGCTATGTAAAATTAAAAAGAAAAAATCATGAAGATCTAAAGGATATTTTAATAAGAGCAGGTGAAATCGAGTGAAAACGTCATAGATATTCAATGCCTTCGTAGTTTCTATACATTACGATCAGTCTGCATCTGAAGGTCGTTCTCAATATCCGCTTCCGTTTCCAAACCTGGATTAGTAAATCCTTACCTAGACAATTTTGCTTATTTTCATTCCGTCCCAAACCTCAAACCAGCTCAAGCATATTGAAACGACTTAAGAATTTCACAGTGTATGCACATGAAATAAAAGATAATTACAAACTTCCTCAGTCCACAGTCCAAAAACAAGGGAAAGCGAGACCGGTACATCGCAATGCAAGCTGGGACCGTTATACAATATAGTCAGTAAAATAAGTAATTTTGAGATATAGTTATCTGATACCTGCGGTGAAAAGAAATCGTCGTGGCAACGGTCACACTACCTGCCACCCTTGACAGAGGGAGGTGGCCCCAGGGGCGACCCCCGCGATGCAACACCACACTGCACAGCGCGCGTGTCGAGTCCGCGTCAGTAGTCTGGGTAAGACCCCCTGTCCCGCCACGACGTGCGTTTTATACTGGCACGGTGTGTCCTTCATGGATTGGCGCTCACTGCGTCCGCCCTCTGGAGGATTCCACAGCCCGAATATTTAGGACACAACCACCATACAAAAGAAGATGTCATAATATTACCTTTATATTAGCCATAGGGTAAGTCCTTTCCAATCCTGAAATTTATAAAGAATTTGATATCCATTGGGGGTGCCCGGGGACCCCCAAAATGACATAAGCCCACAGCCCTGCATATTCCGGCTCATTCAGGGCTCAGCAACACTCCATCACTATTTGAGACCGTTCAGGTTGAGACCGTTTGGACCGACGTGTGCCGTGCTATAAATATTTCTAAATTTCGGTTAACATTCTTACCATACCCAAAAACGTAGCCGCTCAGAAAAACTAAATTCATTCGGAATTTACTTGATATTTATTTAGTGGCCTCTCCCATCCTCAGGGGAAGATCTTGGGGAGGCGGCGGTAATCCAGCCATGCCTGCCAAAGCCAAATAGATGGACCCAACCCCCTGTTGACCTCCCCCACGCAAACAAACTTGTGTTTCATAATTTATCGATTGGGAGCACGTGTTCGTCAGTAAAATCCTTTTTTGTCATTTTTGCCCGTTCGCATGGTACGTTTTTATGGGAAAAGATTCATTTACTGCAGCAGATTAACCCTCGCCCCGGTTCACTGCGCGGGGATGCTTGAACACCCCCTTCGGGTTTTTGCCGGCGGCAGGAAAAAACGGCGGCGCGAAGCGCCGTCGTACTAGGTACACCTTATTCTTGAACCATTCCGCAAATTTCCCCAAAACTTTAAGGTTGGGTCATCTCAGGTCAGGTCAACAGTGCAGGTCAAGTGACCTCACCTTTAAAATGTTTAAGGTGGCATAAGTAAGGAATGGGTAAAGCTATCGGATTGAAACTTATACCACATAATGGGCTCACCTAGTGCTACAAAACATGTTCCGGGATTTTTTTCATTTCGATGACCTAAGGTCAAGTACGGCCCATGACCTTTCCATTGGAAATACATGGAAAATAGATATTGGGCTCTATTTGTGTAGATACAATTGATAATACCTTAATATTCTCCAGATCGTAGTATCCTGGGTCCTTTTCCAGGTTCATGTTGTAATTTTGACTTGTGACATCTGAGAGGTCATCTTGGGCTACTTTATCCGTTTTCAGACTTAGGTCAATAACTTCCCATCAAATGATGATACAGCTTTTATTTTTGTATCATTTCGTTTGGATTGCTATCACTAGTAGATTTATCGGCATATTGATTGTCTTAGGGTTAAAAAGTGTCCTTGACCTGACCTGAGGTCATATCATTTTCTGTTTGGCCTAGTATGCTCATATTATACATCATTCGATTTGCCGTGACAAGAGGGAAGCGAATGGTGTCTAAATAATTCTTCTAACTCAACTCTGTCAGATGCTAGAGCCCAAAAACTCTACCCAAAATGTCATCTTCTTTGACCTGTCATGACATCAATATTGACCTGTCATGACATCAATATTGACCTGAGCCAAAAATTACTGTTGTTATTTCGTCGTGAAATTTGTATGAGCTATCCACCAACTTTCACGTTTTTTCACTATTCCGCATAAGGGCCATGTTCAAGGGAGGTGTTCAAACACATCCCACCAGGGCAAATGTGGCGTGGAGGCCCACCGGGACGCGTGTTAATCATTCTAACCACTTTCTTCGTGGCTCAATGTTTTGTTTTATTTTTTCTCGAATAATTTTATCATATGTTTGTCATGGGAAAATCAGCCTTTACAATTTTTGCTGCTTTTTTGCTAGAACTCATCATATTTCAATTTTTGACATGACTTGTGGCATTACTCACTGCCTCAGTTGTACAAAATTTGGTATAATTCGAAAGAACTGGTGATAATAACAAACGAAAACTTATTAGGAACGTGATGTCATAAGGTCATTAATAGCGGAACATAGTATCATATAAACCAATTATACATCTAAAATCAGAAAGTGAAACAATAGCGGTTAGACGGTCATGCACAATGGCTTCTGGCTATCTGGAGGCCGGTGGTGGTGGCATCGAACGAATGTGATAGTGGAATGGCCAATGCTAAAGGCATACGGTGATGTTCACCCCCATTGAAATATACACAGTGTTGTTCACGCGATAAAAAATAGGTGATCAGCTATCGCTATTCTGCGATCCAGAATTCGGTGGTCCGCGCTCGTGATCCCACGATCACGGAACATTTAGTTAATCTGGAATCAATATTTCGCGATTCATTATTTCGCGATCAGTAATCGACATGGAGGTTTTTGCATTCAAGCGGTAAAAAATAAGCCCATTTTAAGCTGCGACTGACTGGTGGTCTGGAAAATATGGGGGTACGGGGTGTTTGAAGTTGTATTGTTTGAAATCCTTTCCCCTCGTACTCGGCTTCTAGGAAGTTTGCTTTATCAAATATAATTCATAAAAATCATACCGGAGTAATTTGTTCAGACCCCACTTCCAGAAACCCAGTTTTTACAGCAATTACAATGACAATTAAATATCGCTGTAGCCGAGGAACTGGGCCAAGAGAGGGGAGGGGGCAATACATTCTTTATCATTATCCCTTTGGAGTTGAATGGAAAACAATCACTTGAAACTGTGTATTAATCCCACTAATTTAATATTCTTTTATTTATTCCAAATAATCGCTAAGATATAAAATCCACTCACAGGCGATGTCAGAGCATTAAAAAAGACTATTTACGTAACAAGAATCGAAACAGTGTAGGGGAAAGTGGGGGTCACGGACACCGTAACGATGGTATGAGTTTTCGATGACTTAATGAGCTTGTTTCGTTCCTATTTTTGCTGTAGAGATACTTTAGACATTTATCTACCACTGCGCAAGCAGCTCTGTGTCTGCCATTATTGTATTAAAATTTGCATAACATTTAGAAAAAAGTAGCAAAAGTCCATTTCGCCCTACCTAGTGGGGTAACATGGTCACACCAATGGGGAAAGATGGACAAGATGAAAAAAGTGATCGAACCAGGCCTTGAACATTTCCATCTGCATTCACCCACTAGGTGACTGTCGTCCGCCACGGGAAGGAGGGCATTTTCTTACTTTTTTCCGTCAAAGGGTCAAAGGAGGTCATAGGCCTTTTCTGATTTATGTATGACGGAGGATTAAAGTATCAAGGGCTGTCGTGGAACTGTGCATAGGTTGATCCAGGATCGCCGATCAGGGGCGGGGCACTCTGTCGGAGGCGGGCGCGCACCCAGGGGGGAGATGCGGGCCCGGCCGCCCCAAACGCTTTGGCTCCAAAGTGCTGGCCCCATACACGCGATTCGCCGCCTTCACCCCCTCCCCCCGCCCCCAGGATGCGAAAATTAGCCGCCCTTTGGGTGAACAAGTGCGCCCCCTGAGGCAAAATGCTGCCCCCTTCACCAGCCTGCTGCCCCCTCTCGTCAGCCGCCCCCCCAAATAAAAATCCTGGGTGTGCGCCTGCCAGGGAGTGCTACTTTGGAACGCAAAATCTATCAGGTGGGCGCCAGATCCTCTTGCAGGGCTAAGAGCGCCCCTCCCCGCTCTTGAGGGGAGGGGATGGAAGCGACATTTTAAGGGGGTCCATCAATCCCCCAGGGGGCACCGTGACCATTTCAGGAGGCGCTCCGGGTCGAGGGTTACACCTGGCTCTGGATGACCCCCAAATTTAATTATATGTGCTCCAGCATTTCGGGCCCTATGTCTCCACCCCCCCCAAACCATCAGCCAAATCCGCCTCCGCTCAGGTGTATCGCTGGACCCCAAAACCTTGATAAATGTATTTATTTAAGCTTATATTATATAAAATTAAATATGATGTTGTGCGGGGTAACATGGACACCATGTCCATCTTGCCCCATACGTGGTGTCCGTCTTACCCCACTTTGCTCTTCCTAAACAAACTTGGACATGAGTCGGACGCCATTGAGATTATACAGTCAGCGCCTGCGGTGAACAACATGTAACATCGTGAAGAGCCATATTACGTAATACCAACAACGAATCTATAGAAACATCCATGCAATGAACGTTACGAATTCGATTGTGAAAATAACACATGAGTTGCAGTTTTTTTCTTTTTGAAAATTGTATAAAACCTAGAGAGCTCACCGGACCCAACGTTGCTCTGCGACCGACGCGCGCTAAAAGGAAGCGTATCACACGCTTTTCCCGGTCGCGGCGCTGTCAGTTCGTCCCAAACAGGGGGTGTCCATCTTACCCACGGTGTCCTGACCCTCCACTTCCCCTACATCCTAAAAAAGTGGGCAGCCTTAAAAGTTAGCATACAGAAACATAAAAAACAAAAACATAAAAAAGATAGTCCCCTGGACTGTTCTGGATATTCTTATACCTATGAATCTGGTAATTTTAGGCTATCACCGGTTGGTGATGTATTAAATCTCCAGTGTATTAGCCTTTAACCTACGAAGGGCCGTATGACCTCAGATGTCGGAGCGCCCTAAAACGCTGCAAACCTACGAGGGGATAACTGAACTAAAAGAACTCACGGAATTTGGCAACTTACATTATGCACAGTGTTCGGACACTGTATTTTATTTTACTATTTTATTTTATTAGGGCCACTTCAAACAGGCACACTTGCCCAATTACAGGGAGTATTGGCGTTGGTGTTAAAGGATCCTCTCCACCGAGTCAGATCGGACACGGAAGGCGGTTTCTCGCCGTGGGGATTGAACCCACGTTAATCCATGCTGTCCGATCTGAAAACAGGCAACGAAGCCACTAGGCCACTCAGCCCCGGACATGTCGTCATTTACAGTCCACATACGTTTGTGCAACTTGTTGCTTTATTCAAGAAAATAGATAACCATTGCACATAAACTGCATGCCTGAGCAGAGTGCAGATCCTCGCCTCAAACTTCTTACCCCTCCTCAGGCTCCATAGCCCAGGTAGAAGATATCTTGGACAGGTATTAAACTAGGTAGTACTCACCTTCCTTTACTCTTTTCCATCCTTATCCTTACCGTCTCCTTCTGTAGTTTGAATTACTTCGTGTCCATTACGATGGCGCTTGAAAAGCCACCTCATGTGTGGAAGTGTACGAATCTAATCAATAAATAAATATATAAATAAACAAGAGACCAAGGCTCCCCTTGAGGAATACCAGGCACTCCAAAAAAAGTTGGGGACTTATCAATGCACCAACTGCCAGAGACGTATGGTGCCAGCAACTCTTTTCCGGTTGGAAGGGTTTCTCGGGAGCCAGCTTGCTCCTTGTTCAGGGAAGCCGCCGGGCCTTGAACCCGGGTCGGCTGCGCGGAAGCCAGCTGAGCTGACCACTCCACTACTGCACCCCCAATACTAGGGACTCGAAGTTGGCTGTGACTTGTCACTGGAATTTATATATCATTTGGTTAGTCAAACGGTTCAATCGTGGACTCAAAATCGCGAAATTTAAGGCAAAGAACTCTAGACTGCGGTCATGATTTTAGAATTTCATGAAACTAAATATAAATTCCGCGAACCATTTTGGGTTGTCCGTGATCGCAGCATCACGAAATCGTATATTAGAATTCGGCGTTGAACAGCACAATATAAACATCTACCACGTTCATTCCCTGGTGCACACTGTGATTTATCTTGGACCATCCTTGTTTACACGCTCAGAACTGCTTACCCATACGCTCCATATAATCATTTAAGCATCTTACTTTCTAGCGTTGCATACACATAAAATGATAGCTGGGCGTGTGTCTCTATGCACCATGAGTGTTGTATTGCCAGAACACGTATCAATTAAAAAACAAAAAAACATTAAGGCCTCCCACCTCTACCCTGATATTGAAACCAGCTTCTGATCCGAAATCAAAGCCTGGAATGCTGCCCCCCCCAAAAAAAAACATATTTACACACCGAACAAATTCAGTGAACTGCTGTTTTGTCTCAGTACTATCGACAACGCACACTGTGCAAACACCTCACCCATATATTCACACACGTGCATAGAATATCTCCCACGCCTGTCCCCTCCTCATGGGCGTCAAAAGCGCAGGGACAGTCAAACAGCAGGCACAACCACACCACTCCCAACACTGCATAGGTAGGTTTTATGATCCGCCACGCGACCCCTCCCCACCGAGGCTTGAACTCGGTGTCGCTGGTGCCCAGTCTGACCTTTCTAACCTCCGTGCCCACAGACAAGTGGCAGCCAGCGCATGGCGGCCGCTGATTGGTGGAGTCTCGTTCACTTGTATTGCGAGAAATTCAGCGGAAACTCCTCCATAAAAAGAATAGAGCTTTAAGCCATGAGCCAGGATCTGTATTAACCTAATATTTTTGCAAACATTCCTGGTCATTCTTTGCTCTTTATTGGCTTGATTATCTCATCCACCATCTGAGGCAGGCAAGACGGCGGCAGTCAGCACAGGCTAGCCGCCGGCCGAGTTCGCTGAAGTCGAGAGTGGCGCGAGATAGGTTTCTGCTGAGTGGAGAGGAGTGGTGCCTGTTCCGAAGGTAACCGAGAGAAGGGGAAAGGAAATGTGGCACTCTATGATTTGAACTGAGATAGTCACGCGGTAGAGCATGTCGAGAAACCATTTGATCGATGTTTGATTCGTCTCAGAACTTACCGCTCGCGGAGAATAAAGGGTAAAATTCATCGTCTACCGACACCGTCCTCCCCGTTAAGTATGCGCACAAGAAAAAGCACACGAGTAGTGAGCATTAGCAGATCCAACTCTGCTGAAATCGCCTCAATTTGACTGCGTGTCATAAGAAAAACACTAATCTGGTTTTAAATTGTTGGCGTGTGTAAAAAGATTGCGGTATCATTACTAATGTCATCGAGACACTGTAACCCCATTTTTTAGACCATGATGAATATTGGCTGGAGTTCTCACATTTTTGTTTTTTTTTGTAGGAACTGTGTGGTGATGGTTTCAGTTCACCAAAGGCCCGTGGTCGAAGTTTTAGCCATAGAGTTGTAATTTCATGTTTTTGTATATGTTAGAGAACTTCTTTAAAAACACATTATGGGATAATTTAACATTTCTCACAGCCTCTGCCTTGTCATTGATTGAAGCTCACCATCCTTGCGATGGGAGCCTATAAGGGTAGGGGAGATAGTGATAAGACGGGCATAGTAGGTAAGACGGGCACAAGCTCGGTGGACCAAACCAGCAATGGTATAAATGTCCCATTACTTGCATTAGTGCATCGTATGAGGCAAAAACACGAATTCCTAACCTTTGTCATTTTTTTCAAAATTTTGGAAAAATAAAATGGGTGGTTCACCTTTCCATTGTTAGTAGTTATTAATGTAACGTTCCTACAGTGTCTGGTTCTATTTTGAAGGCCAAATATGCAAAATATGTCTCGGGAGAATGTTAACATGAATTAGGTGATTGGAGTTTTATATTACCCCAGCAAGGTGGTCCCCAATAATGAAATTCGCTAACATATTGATGTAGGGCAAAACGGGCACGGAGTGAAATACTATATCACCATAAAATTATAATATGTATCGCTGCTGTTTTTACATGATTGAATGGAACTAGTCTTAGAGTGTACCGAAAACTGGTTTAGGAACTTTAAATTATCGATTGTTAGATTTCAATGAAAAATTATAATTTAATGGATATTCAGCAAAATAATTTTCTGTCGGCTATTTTATCGAAACAATGTATTGAAAAGTGTTTTAGAATCATTTTTGCTCAATATAGTAAGGTTTTTGTCAAACATTTCTGGCATACGGTAAACTATTTTCAAAGGCCTGTCTTACACCGCCTGTTGGGGTAAGACGGGCTTTTGCAGCATTCTACGGTAAACGTTATTGCTCCCAGGAATATGCATGGATTCTAGTATGTTTGAGCGCAGGAACAAATAAATATTTGGGAAAGCTTAAACCAAAATTTCATCACCGTCATATGAAAAGCAAGTGAAACACAGTTTCAAACACAACTATGCCCGTCTTACCACCCTCTCCCCTACCTAAACACAAAGCTATATACGGGTTTCAAGCTTTCCATCCGACGCAGATGTATCCCCGTCAGCCTTTGGTAACGTTTTCCACCCCCCCGTCAGGCTTGGGTAACGTGTTTCACCCCCGTCAGGCCTGGGTAACCTGTCCCCCCTCTCCCGCCAGGTTTGGGTAACGTGTGGAGGTTTCCCTACCTCTGCTACAACAATGGGGGTGGCGCCTTCCTGGTGCCCTACTGCATCATGTTGTTCGGCCTGGGCATCCCCATCTTCCTGCTGGAGCTCACCACAGGACAGTTCAGCGCCATGGCGCCCATCACAATGTTCAAACACTACGCTCCTGGCTTCAGAGGTATGATATGGGTCGTTTGTGGGTTTGAGAGACGTTTTATTTTCAAGTTGCGCAGCAATCAGCAATGAGGAAAATATACACTGATGAGCATTCGTTTCTTGCAACTTTCCCTCAGTAGTGTAGAGTCGTTACGTATTTATGGGTGTTTGACCAATGACTATTTTGTCGAGTGAGTGGGGGGAGCTGGAATTCTAAAAATATGTACATGGAAATTACATATATATATATATTTTACACATGGGATAAACAAAACAAGAAATGATATGAGGCATGGCGATAAGCCCAAACTAGGAGTGATGAAAACGTGAGGTAAAACAGAAAAGGTCACCCATGTCAGGGCCAATGTGCCATCATGTTCGAAGCGGCAATGGCAAGGAAGGGGCAGCGAGTCACAGATGGTTCCAGTACACAGGAGAAAAAAAAAAAAATAGAATGCCGGGTAAAAATAAAAAAATAAAATAAATGATTACATTCGGACATTCAGGAGGATTCGGGATGTTGTACCTAGTGCCACGAAGAAAAACTTTCTAAATTGCAGCACATCTCAGCTACTGGCACCTGACCATCCGACCAGCAATCAATACGTAATACCCTGGTCGATGGACCCGGCAACAAATAATATGCATCCGACAGCGCCATCGATGCCATAGCGACGTCACCCGCGTCGCCCTCAGACGGAACAGCAACAACTCAGGTAAAGGGTACGAAGGCACCGTGAATGCTGCCGAGCGGAAAACAATCGACCATGAACAAGAGGCCAACGCTGCTCATATAAGAAATAGGCACATACAAGTCTCAGCGCAATCGTAACATTAGAGTCAGTTGATACCCCACACAATCCGGCAGTGCGCAACGACCCGCCAGGGCCAACAGATCGACGCACAAACTCACGCGCCCACCGGCAAGGCGCCGCCGCCCGCCGACCAACACGCAAGCAGCAAACCAGCCGACCCCACAGGCGCAACCGCCCGCCACCAAGCAGAAATGTGTTCTGGAATCCACTGACCTAAGAAGGACTAAGAACGGACGTTGCCTCTTACTGTGGCGCAATAGTGGGGCGGATTCGAATCAAGCTTAAAAGCTCTTGGGAGCTCATTAACGTTGAGAGGTGATTTGCTGTTCTCTGGACATGCTAGCATAGCCCCAAAGGAATGGCATTTGACAGGCCTATCTGTATAAGAGGATCCAGGGATAAGGCACGTCCTTCTGCCCTGACCGTCCCCCCCCTGTGCCCCACACCGCGCCCAGGCGCCTCCTGGAACGTTGCTCCCCCAGGATGCAGGCATTGGCGCCCCACTACGCAATTTGATGCTTCTGTGATGGGTCACACCTGAAGAATTGGCGGCCCCTCCGGATCCAAATGGCACCCCCGACCAAATTACCTCCCCCCATCGGAAATTCTCGAGCCGCCTATGTCTATCCATGCCCGCATACTATTTACGTATGCTGGTTACCTTGCATAAAACGTGACCTATCTTCGGGACGGCTCGGTAATATGGCGCCCATTCCTGCGTTTTGCCGCTACTGGCTCATTCGGTGTTTGGGCCCCTTTTATTGGTTTCAGATCAATGATAAGCGAACATAACTTAGCCAAACTGTGCTAGGCTTTTTATAGCGCATACCTTTTCATCTCAGATGGGTTTTTGCTTAATTGTACTCATGTTTTGAATTCCGTAAGGCGAACTATCTCTTTTATCAAGGACCTGACCTATCAGCGGGCTGTGAATCTGATGGAGATCGTTCTGATCATATCTACAAAAAATAATATTTTTTTCATATATTTCACCTTTACAACCCATTACCAAAATATATTCTGTGTTGCAGCTTTCGTATACTGAGCATTGTTACTGCATTGCTCCGGTAGGGTTGGGAATCGCCATGTTCTTGATAGCGGCGTCAACCTGCATCTACTACAACATGATCATTGCCTGGACCGTCTACTACACCTACGCCAGCATGACGGCCGACCTGCCGTGGCAGTACTGCCACCATGATTTCAACACCAGATGTGAGCTCTCTTGAAATAGCTGTTAAACTTGGACTGTCACTGAGGCAGACGAATTAAACTAGTATTTTTCCAAGGGCCATAACCTGTGTAACTTATGAGCTTAACTGATGAGTCTCTTACCCAAGATATATGTCCCCATTGACTGCAAAAAGTGTTTACTGCATGGATTTGTTAAAAAAACGGATGGCTCCCAATGCCAACATTGGCTGCCCACTTCAATGTCAGAGCACCTTCAGGGTGTTCTGCGAATAGACCATCAAGTGATCGTTTTTAGGAACTGTTCAGAACCACCAGTAGGATATTATTTTTCATGGCTTCACATGATGATCATCCAGGGTGTCAGTATGACTGTAAGCGTATTTTGTCTTATTTTACTCCCTTTCCATATTTTTGCTTGCATATGTACTTTACTTTATAGTTTATAGGCACGTTATTATTTCCTTACATATTTTTGCGTATTTTTCTCCTTTCACGTATGTTTCCCTCGATGTAAAAATGCACAAATTAATTGAATTCGACGTTTCAGTCTGCTTCAGCACTACAGACTATCAGAGGTGTGCTGAGGAGAATAGTAACGAAACATGGTGGATTTACAACTATGGACAGTGCATAACCAACACTACTCAGGCACAGCTTTTGGGGGTCAACGAAACACTACCAAGGGAACTGCGCGTCTCACGTGAGCAAACGTGCGCCTCTAACGGGTGATTTTATAAGTTTTATTGTGATGTTTGATAATTAGGATTATTATAGAGGCATGAAATTTACTGTGCACCTACCCGAGCTGAGACACAAGACAAGCATGCGTAGTGGGCATTGGCAGCTTCCCAACGCTATCACTGTTTTCAGCTAATGCCTTCTATTTCATTTTCACTGCATTTTCGAAAGTGTCAAGCACAGACTCTCCAATATTATATTTGTTGTGAGCTAATGCATTCCTCCTCAGCTTCTGATTGGTTACTTAATCACCATCCATCGTCTTCCCTGAACAAATGCCTTTTTCTTAAGCGTCTGAGGAGTTTCTGGAGCGTCATGTTCTGAACCTGAGTGACGGTGTCGGCACGCTGGGCGGCATACAGTGGGGCCTGTTGGTCTCCCTCCTCGTCGCCTGGATTGTAGTCGGAGCCACCCTCATCAAAGGCGTGAAATCGTCTGGAAAGGTAGAGTGATTTATCTGGAGTCGGTACTGGTGAGGATTATGTGAAGGCTGGACTTTCACTGCACTCACCACCGTATATTAGTCGGAGCACCGGCAAGATCAATGTGTGGTGAACCGATATCACTTGTTGTGCCTTGAGAAACACTTCTGTCTCGGCTCGAAGCGGATGTTCTCTCAGTCAACGAACACTGTCGAGTGCACAGGCGGATGCACGATATCAGATGTCTTACATGCTACGTGAGGGATGTCTTAGTTTGGTGAACTGATGTCACCTGGACGATATGAATAACACCACATTCCCTACTCGCTCTGTGGAGCGGCGTTGGCCCGTTGCAGAGCTGTTGTCAAGAGATAAGCGCATCCAGGGGGGGAATAGGGGATAGAGTATCGGCGCACCCTGGGACGTCCTTAGTACTCCCTGAAACGCCTTTCCTCTCCCGTCCGGGATTTGAGTATCACCTTCCGTTGATTATATTTGGCACCTCCCTCCCCGCCCAAAAACAGTTGCACGGTACAAAAGTGGCCCCCTTCAGGTCCCAATGACACCCTCCCTTCCGGGTCCTCACTGCTCGGAAATCCTGAATCTGCCTCTGTTTCGGGCCATATCTGAAAACAAATTACGGGATATGATTGCAGCAACCCGCTTTCTGTATGGATAAGGGTTACTGTACTGTGACACCATAATCATCAATGGCTTCGCACTCTGCCACGGGCGCGTCAGTTGGCGACGCCACATAACCCAGGCAGTTGGTGCGTCGATAAGCCCCAAACATTACTAAGCGCGGCTGTGAAACGGAAGTTGCTCTCAGCGGCCGACATCAGGTGTGTTTCAGGTCACTCTGCTCTTCCCCAGGTGGTGTACTTTACGGCACTCTTCCCGTACGTGGTACTAGTCATTCTGCTGGGGAAAGGTCTGACTCTGCCTGGTGCGTTCGAAGGCATCACCTTCTACATGGTGCCAGAATGGCAGCGCCTCACAGAGATCAACATCTGGAGAGATGCCGCGGTACAGATCTTCTACTCGCTCAGTATTGGCAGTGGAGGGTTAATTACCTTGGCGTCGTACAACAAGTTCAACAACAACGTCATCAGGTGAGGTTTATAGTTCGTGGACCCGCAAATACCTGCGATTTTTATTTCACGGTCCAGTGCTTGTGTTGTGAAAGCTGCTCATTTGACACATTCAGCTAGGCGCATCGATAAATCTGTGTGATTTGAATAGACATTTCTAGCAGAAATATGCGTAACAGAACCTATTTACTCTAAGCATATCCAATTAAATGAATATGTTTTCACAAAATGTTTATAGTCAGTTTTCATGTATCGTACATAGTTATGGGGTCATGGTCTCTGGATATTTCCGCACGGGCTAAGGGCTCTGCAATTATTGGATTCGTGATAAACAAATAGAGCATTACATCATCCATTAAATATGAAAAGGGATTAAAAGGCATCAATTATAAACGGGATTTTCTCACCATATTTCAAAGGTCGAGATTATTTAAGGGCTGGTTAAGATAGCCTTCTCTCATGGTTTTAGCATAAAGTTAGCGTAACGGAAGGTAAAATGTGTTATCAATCCAAGTAAAAGGTGAGAGCGCATAAAACAGTTATAATTCGAGCCAGATTATTTCTGCTGCGCCCATACTTTAAGAGCACCATGTGATATTCGCGTCTTCTTAACAATGTTTGTTGTGCCTTTCATCCACTGGCGAAACGTAAACATAAAATGCTTAAAAAGTGAGAGTCAGATACATACTCTTCCATCTGAAAAGTTTATTAATAAAAAAGTAAATATAGAATCCCCCATAGCTGAGCCAAGTACTTTATTAAAACTTAGCACGAGTAGAAGATAGTTAATTCAAAGTTTATTTCATGTGTGTGTATATGTAGAATAACTTACTATGGGCTAACGGCTAACTACGCATATAGGTATTTCAATTTGCGTTTAGACGTTCGCAATATAAGCCTTGTGAGCAATGATGTATTGAGCCGAAACCTGTATTTGAATAAACTTTGCACAGTGGTAAGCTATCCTTCTGCGCAATTGAACCTGATATTCAGATTATTTGTTAGCTTCATATAAAGACCAATTTTGTATGGTGGGGCTGCAGGGCTCAATCAGGGTCACCTCAATCTAGTGTCATAGCCTTATTTATGGTGGCCTTAAATACAATTTTTCAAATACAATTTAGTCACTTTGCAATCATTTTAATGTTTCCGTGCCACAATTTGCTCTTTGCTGCCATTCAAACAAGAACTTTAAAGCGAGATGATCCTTTGCGGGGATGCAAACTTCCCCCTCCCCTACCCCTGCCCCGTTTCGTGATAAATGGTTGGAATAAACCACAATGGTTAAGAATTAGAGCAAAAGGAAGACGATAAGGTACAAAGGTCAATTGAAATCTCACTGTGGTCAGAAAATCAACTTCTGAGGTAAATATCCATCGCTTTAAAATGCGCGTGCTTTTTGACGACACCTATTGAACCGGCACCAATAAACACGACACTTATAATTTACGGGCTGGGGATCTCGGAAATGTGATACACTTTATATGGAGCAGCCAGCTTAATTTTCACTTACTAGGAATGCACATCAATTTTGTAAGCAGCAGTTACATCATTTTTCAGAGGTTAAAATTTTAGGCTAAAAGTGAAAAGAAAACCTTGGGTCATAAATCAGTGCCACAACTGAACGGGTTTTGTTGTATTTGCCCGTCAGGTTCACGCTATGGCCGTATATATGCAGTCGACTGTCATCAGTGCAGCCTGAGCACATGCACCCCATTGGGAATTTGGTTTTGTTCAGATTTCTTCCAGGATATAGTCTTTAACACGCGCATTGACGGGGGGCGGATACCTGGCCCCCTCGGGTGTCTCGGAGAAAAACGGCGGCGCGTAGCGCCGCCGTACTTGGCCTACCTTTTTCTCATCATTGTTCCAACTTTTGTAAAAAAATTAAGATTAGGTCATCTCAGGTCAGGTCATCAGTACAGGTCGAGTGACCTGACCTAAAAAAAGGTTTAAGATGGCATAAGTCGGAACAGGGTGAACTTATCCGATTGAAACTCATATTACACAATGAGCCCACCGCGTTCTCTAAAACGTGTTTCGGCATTTTTTATATCGATGACCTGAGGTCAGGTACGTGTCATGACCCCTCCATTGGAAATACATGGGAAAAATTGTTTTGACTAAATAACTTAGTAACGGATGGAGATAGAGCATTTATTTTAACTGCATTAGATTTGCCTTGTCTTTTCAAATCTAATGATATCTATTTTATTTAAGTTGACGTTGACCTGACCTTAGGTCAGGTCAAATCCTTGATTTGACCTACCAAGATCATATAAGTTTTGCTCTATCTTTACTTGCTCAGATGTAATGACCGAAAACCTTCATTTATATGTTATCCCTATGACGGCATGTTTTAACATCTAGTGACCTTAAATGTGATTTGACAAAAATGGTTCAAATATTTTGGATGGAAAAGTAGATGAGCTACCCAACGCCGTTTACCGTTTTATGCTACCTATCGTGGCTCTCGAGATCTTAGGGGGGCGGGTACCTGCCGCCCCCCCGTCAAAGCGAAGGTGGCTCAGACCCCCGTCAATGCGCGATTTAAAGGGAATGTGGTACCTTTATAACCTGATTTTAACTGAGATAGCCAAGTTGTAAAGCATGCCGGAAAACCCGGTACTGAAAATATCATTTGTCTTGAAACTAAAAATTTAAGTGAAGAAAGCTAAAAACCTACTTGAAATGTACCCCATATGTACCCCAGCCAGGCGGCCACAGTTGCCAGCTGTTGGTGTGGTGACAGCACTGACGTCATGGTGAGTAATCAGCTAATTGAAGCCCTTGAAGCCTATTGAATATAGTAGTATTTGCCAGATCATGACGTCATCCACAGGCGGAGGTTTATTTTTCATCCTCGAAGAGCATTTCAAAAATCAAAATATTGAGCTCATTGTGCATTTTTTCAATGAAATCATGGACATTTTCATGATTTTTTGCTAAAAGTACCCCTAATTACACCAAATCCCTTGATACGACCAAGGTGCCACATTCCCTTTAGACGTTTCCACTTTTCTCTGTTTCAGGGACACGTGTCCACTTTTCTCTGTTTCAGGGACACGTGTCCACTTTTCTCTGTTTCAGGGACACGTGTCCACTTTTCTCTGTTTCAGGGACACGTGTCCACTTCTCTCTGTTTCAGGGACACGTGTCCACTTTTCTCTGTTTCAGGGACACGTGTCCACTTCTCTCTGTTTCAGGGACACGTGTCCACTGTTCTCTGTTTCAGGGACACGTGTCCACTGTTCTCTGTTTCAGGGACACGTGTCCACTGTTCTCTGTTTCAGGGACACGTGTCCACTGTTCTCTGTTTCAGGGACACGCGTCCACTTTTCTCTGTTTCAGGGACACGTGTCCACTGTTCTCTGTTTCAGGGACACGTGTCCACTGTTCTCTGTTTCAGGGACACGTGTCCACTGTTCTCTGTTTCAGGGACACGTGTCCACTTCTCTCTGTTTCAGGGACACGTGTCCACTGTTCTCTGTTTCAGGGACACGCGTCCACTGTTCTCTGTTTCAGGGACACGTGTCCACTTTTCTCTGTTTCAGGGACACGTGTCCACTGTTCTCTGTTTCAGGGACACGTGTCCACTGTTCTCTGTTTCAGGGACACGTGTCCACTTCTCTCTGTTTCAGGGACACGTGTCCACTGTTCTCTGTTTCAGGGACACGTGTCCACTTTTCTCTGTGTTTCAGGGACACGTGTCCACTGTTCTCTGTTTCAGGGACACGTGTTCACTTTTCTCTGTTTCAGGGACACGCATCCACTTTTCTCTGTTTTTCAGGGACACGCTGATCGTGTGCTTCGGCAACTGCTGTACCTCGGTGTTCGCTGGCTTCGTCATCTTCTCCGTGCTGGGCTTCATGGCTCACGAACTCGGCGTCGCAGTCGACCAAGTGGTCACCAGTGGCTCCGGTCAGCAACTCTTTTGTCTTGTGCGCCAGAACGGCTCTTTTTATTATTCATCTTGTCCATGCGACTAGTTAGCACTACCTTAAAAGCCTGTGCTCAGATATATTTCCGGTGGCGCTTCCCTGTCTAACGCCGCAACTGTCACTAGGCATATATCTAAGGGCGTCAACGCCATCAGCTTCGTCAGCTCCCAAAAGCGTAGCTATTCCTCACATATATGTATAATCTACACAGACAGTTATTAGCCGTTACAGTTACGAGTAGGTACCATCACCAGAATGAAAAGTTGGACTTCTTCCCGCAGGAGCGAAAATTGGGTTGCTTGTTTTCGACAGTCAAAAGTGGTGTAATCGCATCGTTTTGCGATGGGCCTTTACAAACACGATAGGTATTCTTATTTTTGGTATGACCTCCAGTATCGATTCGGCTCATCATCCATTTATTCTCAGAATTTCAGAAAATTGGTTCTGTTTAGCACACTGTCACTCGTGGTATGAGGACATAATTCAATTCACACATCATTGCTATATTTCAAGCCATTCATCATGTCATGTCATGTGCCAAATGCTTTCACAATCTCTTAGCCGTTTTCCGCCCTGCACTTGATCTAGAACAGCAATTTGGTATGAACTGGGTTCTAGCTTAGGATCCAGGCTTCAATGCATGCCGTTTTTTATTACCGAACCGGGCACATTGTATTGTATTGTATTGTATTAGCTGCGAACACTTCCACACAGGTAGTGGCTTTTCAAGTGCCGTCGCAATGAACATGAAACAATGGAAACTATGGCAGGAGACGGCAAGGATAAGGATGGATGAGGGTAAAGGAAAGTGGAATACTACCAGGCGTGTAACTTTGTATACTTTTAGGGGTGCTTGCGCACCCCTAAAACTTTGAAAGCACCCCTAAACTTCCAAAAGCACCCCTAAAACTATTCTGCGACGTTGTAATAGGACATAATGTCAGGATTATGTAGTAATTAAATAATAAGTATCAGAGATTCGAAGCTCTCTTGTAACTATTCATCTGGAGATAATGTTGAGCTTAAACGATTACTTAAGTGATCTGAAGATTTCATATAACCGCATGAGGTCATATTTAGACGGTGAGCCGCGGGAGTAACTATGGAAATTAGGTAGCTGCCACTTGCGACCAAAGCCGAAAGAGTGCGTTTTCCAAAATGTTAATTGCCGTGTCGCCGTTGTCTCAGAATCAGTACCACCGAGTGCACTCGTCGTTTCCTTGATCATGTCTTCCAGACAGAAAAAACAAAGTTCATTGCTGGACTTCTTTTCCAAAATGCCATGGTGGATGCTGCAATTTATTTCTGAATTTATTTAGGCTGTATTTAGATCAGACCTGTCCATAGCTGATATACGTACCAAAGGAGGGTCAAAAAGCAGCATGTGGTAACTGTGATCTATTGGAACTTGTTTAGAAAGGGAGAGAAATCAGGGCCAATATCTGGGAAACGTAGCTTGTGCTTAACCCTCGCCCGTCCGAGAGGAGCATCGATGGTCTCCATAAGGCTTTTTAAGGATAGCGGATAAACGGCGGCGCTGCGCTGCCGTACCTTTCATATCTCTTCCTTGATCAATTCCGCATCTTTAAAAAATCAAGTTTGGTCATGTTAGGTCAGGTCATCAGGCCAAGGCAAGTGACTTCATCTAAAAAAATGGGATTGTATTTATGCAATAAGTAAAGAAAAGTTAAGTTACTTATAAGTAAGAACACGTTTAACCTAGCAATCTGCACTTAAAAACCATTATGGGCCTACCGGGTGCTGCAACATATATTCTGGGTTTTATAAAATCGGTGATATACCTAGTTTAATTTACGGGCGACCTCTTCAATGGAAATACATAGTAAAATCTGTAAAATAGCTATATTCTGGCTCATATTTCTCAACACGCGCCCCGCTGGGTCCCTTGCAAGACGCACCCCGCTGGGGGGCGTTTTTCGCCCCCTCCGTATCTCGTTCCCCACGAAAGCTAAAGGAAAATTACGGGCGGTGTTCGAAAGCACTTGACAAGACGAAGAGAATTTATAAGAAGAATTTTTATGTCAGGTCAATATTGAGGTCAGCATAGGTCAAAGAATGCTCCATAGGCTCACAACAGAGCAGTGTACGTTTCCCTCTCCAGATCTGCCCCCAGGGGAGCTAGAGCAAGTATTTATGCATCGTTGGATTCCTCTCATTGCGGCCAATCGAATGGTGTATAATATGATCTTGCTAGATCAAATAGTCAAAATGACCTGACCTCGACCTAGGTCAGGGTCACAGAGTGACCTGGTATGGTCATGTTGCATATCAATCGACTCCCCGTGACAATATAAACACAATGCAAGCAAAATGGGAGCTTTATCTCAATTCAGTGAGAAGTTATTGGCAAAACAATCAATCTCTGCTCCCGTGACCTGATATGACCTTTGAGAGGTCAGATGCTCAAAATTGCAACTTTATGGTCAAGATCATGGTAAGAATAGACAGTTTGAGGATTTTCAACCTTATCTATCCAGCATTTCCTGAAAACGAGTCCATTCTATTTTTCACCCTAGACTTATAATGGGGTGACCAAAAAATTGGCCCCCCTTAGGTCATCAATATAAAATTCCGAGATAGCAGATTTGTAGACCCTAATGACCTTATCATATTGTGGAAGTTTCAAACTGATCGGTTCGCTAATGTTCCCTAGGCGCTGCTTCAAACTCGTAATTTTAGGTTTTGAGGTCGGGTCACTTGACCTTGAATAGCTCCTTGACCTGACATGACCTTGACTCAAAAATTTGGTGAGATGTGTGAAATTGATCAGGAATAAGGTACCGTAAGTTTCGTTGTTCTGCGTTTCTTTGATTTTGAGCTATCTTGGAAAAACATGATGGGGAGAAATTTCATCCCCCCAGCGGAGCGCGTGCTAACCCTCGTCCTTCGGGGGGCCGATTCGACGCCCCTCGCTATTTTTCACGATGTCACAAAAAGTTTCGTTTAGCCCAATGCTGCGTGGAAATCGTATAACAAAATCACTTTGACACATCTTGACCAAATTTTAAGTAAATGTCATGTCGGGTCACCGAATTATGACGTCATATATATGCCCATGTAAGGCAATTTTGGTCCTAAAAATAAATCTAAAAACCGGGCGTTACTCGGCTTCTAGAAGAGCTAGATCAGGTTTCTAGACAGGATTCAAAGGCTCCTGAAAAGGCAATTTGGAATACGCCATCTTTTTTAGATCAAGTCCATAACGAAGGCACCAGGGGTCCCCAAAGGTCAGCAAAGGTTACCGTTTTAGAAGCTCTTGTTGGATATAATCATGGACGGGACAAGATGCAGCAATGAATTTGGTATCATAGTGACGAGCGTCACCCAAGGATTCGATGGTATGCGACCTCACTTCGACCTTGACCTAAGGTTATGTTAGGTGGCTGAAGGCCAAGGTCACGCGTGACCTTGCAAGGTCATGCCGCATATTGTGAAACTCCTTGGGCCACGACAAACACATTGACACCTTGGTTCTAGGTCTATTGATTCCCGAATTATAAGGGATTCTCTAAATGTGTCAAAATTTCACCATTTTGTGACCTCACGAGGTTACTAGTTAACCTAGGGTAAACATAATCGTAAACTGTCGGAGAGCTCAGGTCTCGGGCAACAGGCTGCGTTTTACCGCGTCTTTCCACCTTTCTTAGTTTTCAAACGGATGAGGGTCCAATCGATCCCCCGGTAGGGCGAGGGAATGAAATACCTCCAGTAGGGCAAGGGTTAAAATAGCTTCCTGTTCTCGTAATATAAGTATATTGGGCCACCCCAAAGGTCCAACTTGACATGTTTGTTCTATGATCTATGTAAGGTCATTTGGGGCTATTTAAGCCTTTTTCAGACATGGGTTCGCAGGAAACCCGGACAACTTCGCTGGACAACTTGGCAGGAAATGATAATAGAGATTTCACTTGGCACCATTTCGCTTAGCTTGTCATTACGAGTCGATTGGTATGCATATCGATTATGTCAGACAAGATAATGCTCTTGACCTGACCTTTGGTTCGGTCATTCTTAGATTTTGACACAGCGTGTTCATACCATACATAATTTGATTCGCCGTAACGAGAGGATTGACCTACATTATGGCTCTAGCTTAACGCAGTTTTCGACCTCAGTTTTGCTATTAACCCACGCCCTGGTGGGCCTCCGAGCCACCTTAGCCCTGGTGGTTGGGTGGAGGGGGAGGGGTTTGAACGAGTGCCCCTTGAACTCGGCCTCTATGCGGGATGGCGCAAAACGCGAAGGCTGGTGGATAGCTCATAGAAATTCATGAAGAAACGATATCAGTCATTGTTTGGCTCAGGTCATTATTGAGGTCATGCAGGTCAAAGAAAGTGGCATTTTTGAGTATATTTTTCGGCTCCAGCGTTTGAAAGAGTTGGGTTTTAGAACCATTTTCTAGGTAACATTCGCTTCCTCTCATCACGGCGAATCGAATGATGTATAATACGATCATACTAGGTCAAAATACAAAAATTACCTGACCTCAGGTCAGATCATAGTCACTTTTTATCTAGCCTAGTCAATATGCATATCAATCGACTTGCAATAGCAATCCAAGCGCAATGGTATCAAAATAAAAGTTGTACCATCATTTCATGCCAAGTTATTGACCTAATTCTGAAAACTGCATAAGTAGCCCAGATGACCTCTCAGCGGTCACAGGTCAAAAATTGCAACATGAACCTGAGAAGGGGCCCAGGATACTACGATTTGGGGAATATGAAGGTATTCTCAGCTGCATTTACACAAATACAGCCCAATTTCTGTTTTCCAATGTATTTCTAATAGAGTTCATGATCCGTACTTGACCTTAGGTCATCGATATGGAAAATACTTTTGGCGGCGCCGCCGTTTTTCGTGCCGCCAAAAACCCGAAGGAGGGTGTTCAAACACCCCCACCCCGGGGCGAGGGTTAAATAAGTGTTCAAAGCTTTGTTAGTCCAAGAACAATGCAACACCATAGATAAGCTTTAAATGGTGGTAAAATGCAAACAATACCTTTAAATAGGTAGCCGTTTCTCGGCACGCTAGTTTAAAAGACACCAAAATCTCCTGGTTTAACCACGTTTGCAGCCTTTCGAGCTGTGACCTTTGATGAGCAGGAAGCTTAACACGCGCCCCGCTGGGGTCCCTGGCATGACGCACCCCGCTGGGGGGGCGTATTTCGCCCCCTCTCCGTATCTCATTTCCCAGGAAAGTTAAAGACAAATTACGCACTGAGTTCGAAAGCTCCTGACGTGGCGAAGAGAAATTACAAGAAGTATTTTTATGTCAGGTCAATATTGAGGCCAGCATAGGCCAAATAATATTTCATAGGCTTACAACAGGGCAGTGCACGTTTGCCCCTCTAGATATTTATTCAGTGGAGCAAATATTTACACAACATTGGATTCCTCTCATCGTGGTGAATCGAATAATGCACTTGTATAATATGACCTTGCTAGGTCAAAAATGTGAAAATGACCTGACATCGAGCTAGGTCAGGGTCACAGGGCGACCTGGTATGGTCATTTCGCATATCAATAGACTCGCTGTGACAATATAAGCAAAATGCAAGCAAAATGAGAGCTTTGTCTCAATTCAGTGAGAAGTTAAGGACAAAACAATCACTGTATGCTCCTATGACCTGACAGGACATTTGAGGGGTTAAATGGTCAAAAATCAACTTTAAGGTCAATATCGTGGTAAGAATACACGGTTTGGGTATTTTCGGTTTTATCTATCCAGTATTTACTGAAAACGAGACCTTTCAATTTTTCACCAAAGACTTATAATACGGTGAACAAAAAATTGACCCCATCTTAGGTCAATGATATCAAAATTCCGAGATAGCAGAGTTGTAGACCTTAATGACATCATATTGTGAAAGTTTCAAACTGATCGGTGGGCAGATGTTCCTTAGGCGCCGCTTCAAACTTGTGATTTTAGGTTTTGAGGTCGGGTCACTTGACCATGGATAGCTCCTTGACCTGACACGGACTTGACCTAGAAAATTAAGAGGCGTAAAATTGATCAGGGATAAGGTACTGTAAGTTTCGTTGCTCTGCGTCTCTTCGTCTTTGCCTTATCCGGGGAAAACCAGGAGGGGAGGGGGCGAATTTCACCCCCCCAGCGGGGCGCGTGTTAAAGCATCCGCGCAGGAACTATATTGAACTTGTGGGAAAGTGTCTTCGACTTCGGTGGGGCCGAAGGTGTCTCGGCTTATCGTTTGATTTGTTGCTGAAAACAAGGTACGGGAACGGCTGGAAAATGGTGGGCACTGCCCTCATAGTCCGAAAGTTTTTTACCACGGATTTTGGGCGCATCTCTGAAAGTATGTTAACATGCACCCCGCTGGGGTCCCTGGCGTGACGCGCCCCGCTGGGGGCTAATTTCGCCCCCCTCCGTATATCATTTCCCAGGAAAGATAAATAAATATTACGGACGGCCGTTTGAAAGCCCTTGACGAGACGAAGAGAAATTATGAGAAGTATTATGTCAGGTCAGTATTGAGGTCAGCATAGGTCAAATAAGGTCCCATAGGCTTACAAGAGGGCAGTGTACGTTTCCTCCGGTGGAATTTTTTCGCAGCGAAGCTAGAGCACATATTTATGCATCATTGGATTTCTCTCATTGTGGCGAATCGAATGATGTATAATATGACCTTGCTAGGTCAAACTGTGAAAATGACCTGACATCGAGTTAGGTCAAGGTCACAGGGCGACCTGGTATAGTCATATTGCATATCAATCGACTCCTCGTGACAATACAAGCACAATGAAAGCAAAATGGGAGCTTTATCTCAATTCAGTGAAAAGTTATTGGCAAAACAATCACTGTATGCTCCTGTGACCTGACATGACCTTTGAGAGGTCAGCTGGTCCAAAACTCAGCTTTATGGTCAAGATCGTGGTAAGAATACACCGTTTGAGCATTTTCAACTTTATCTATCCCGGATTTACCAAAAACGAGCACTTTCTATTTTTCTCCAGACTAATGGAGTGACCAAAAATTGACCTCACCTTCGGTCAACAATATCAAAATTCCTAGATAGCAGATTTGTAGACCCTAATAGCCTCATCATATTGTGAGAGTTTCAAACTGATCGGTTGGCTAATGCTCCTTAAGCACTGCATCAAACTTGTAATTTTAGGTTTTGAGGTCGGATCGCATGACCTTGGATAGCTCCTTGACTTGACATGACTTGACCTAAAAAAATTGGTGAGATGCATAGAATTGATCAGGGATAAGGCACTGTAAGTTTCGTTGCTCTGCGTTTCTTGGTTTTTGCGTTATTTGGGGAAAACCAGGAGAGAGGGGCGAATTTCGCCCCCCCCAGCGGGGCGCGTGTTAAGTCACTGGCGGATCCAGGGGGATGGCATTCGGGCTATAATCCCTCCAAACGGTCAAACCAGGGGGTCAAACTATTTTTTATCCGAGAGGGAAACAGTGTGGAGTGCAAATAAAGCAAGAAAGAAGTCATTAGAGATGTTTCGACAAAAGTGTTAGCTAGTTAGTTACGGGCTTTTTATAAGGCGTTCGGTGGAAAGCACCTTTGCCCGTGTCTAAAGTGTGTGGGAGAATTTTGTGGGAGGAGCGTTTGCTTTAATGTCGTAGAACAAAGGTATAAGGACAAAAGTGTAAGGCTTTTACCCCTTTTTACGTTTTTCATCCCCTGACACTGCCAGTAAAATGTTATGGGTTGGCTAGGAAAAAGCACCCCTAAAGATTTTCACAAAGTTACACCCCTGAATACTACCTGTAGGGCCTCAGGCCATTGATACGTAGCCTGAGGCCCTGAGATCCCCTGAGCTCACAATTCCATAGTTGATATGCTCAAAAGGTCAAGTGTAACTGCCGTCGAGCCTGATCCGTTAAACGAGGATCCTGGTACTTACATTGGTACATAGGTCCTAGGTGACCAGGGGTGGTCATGGGGTGGGTGGACTTAAAATAGAATAAACGCAAACTCACCTAACAAAATAAGACAGAAAACCATTCCATAATAACTGTTAACATTATTGCTCGACAAAAATTATGTTAAAAATTTCCACCAAACTGTCTACCAAGCTGTCTACTCCATCCTGCGAAGACGAAACAAAGTGCGTAGATGCGGGAAATCCCGGCAAAGCAGCCTCATCATCAACTAATCACAGCGCTGGATCCTACAATCAATCAACCATTGTGTTCTATTCGACCGGAAGCCCCCGCCCCAGCCAGTACCGTGGGATTGCAGGATGCTCTCATCTCACTCGCGGTCAGTTGTTAGCCCTCAGAGCTCGTTCGTGGATTAGTCAGGACACGGTGTAGTTAAAGCGCGTCAGACTGGTTGCTGGTGTGACGGTGTGAAGTGCTTAGCCTATTTATTATTGTGATGGCAGCATACATGAAATTGATAGTGAGATCGCTGCATCAAACTTTTTTCTGCTCAGTTGATGAGTTGTTAGTTGGCCTTTCTCATCGAGTCATTGATGTTGAAAATTGACAGAGAATATATATTCGGCCACAGCCCTTCGTCAGAACCATCAAACTGGCTCCCGAGAAACCCTTCCAACACGGAAAGGGCTGGCGACGCTACATGACCCTGACAATTGGTGCGCCAATAAGCCCCACAAATTATTAACTGGTTTTTGCACTACATTCCCTAGAGGATTTTGACAGTAACAGCCACACATCATAGTAGGTATATACATAAAAACTTGTTTAGATTTAGGATATAATCCACAATTGTTTGATACTTTAGGAATTTATTTACCTTGCCAAACTCATAAAGAAAATGGTTTATTATTTAGAATACATTGCGGCAGCATCTCTAGAATAAGGAGTAACACAAAATTGGGAAACATTTAACACTTACGCGTCTAAGCTTTAGTAACCTCCCCCTTCCCAAATTGTGTCATGATTCCTTGAAGACAATTTAATGGCCAGCACAAGAAGTGCCCACCCCCCCTCCCAATGGTTTTTCCTTAAAAAATTTCCCTGCTGGTAACTTTACCAGAAGGATGGCGTGACTTACCTTCACCAGTGCCGTTTCGGACTCCCCGCCATTTTCGGCGGTGTGGTCCGGTTTTCGGGTGTAGAGCGGGGTTCGGAGGCCGAGTTTACGTCCCGTCTACGGTCATTTACAAAACAGTGGCCAACGAAATTACAACTCTACACGGGGCATGGATTCCAGTAGGGTTACAGGTGGTTAGGGTAGGAAAGTTGCAGATAGTTTTGGCAGGCGAATCAAAGTAGAAGTACTTGCCCCAGTTATGAGAGGTATGTCTAAATTTATGCACAATTTATGCACCCAAAAAATAACAGGTGCTAAAGATTTCGTTGTGGTAGGTGGGCATTGGCGAAAATAATGTTTCAATAAAGATTTCGAACACACGGCTCATTCGTGCTCTAAGCTAAGGAACATATGAAAAAAATCTTTTTTTTAATTCCATCTACTATCTGAAGGAACATCACCATCCAGAAGCTTTCCAGTATATTGTTATGGTACTGCGCATATGTAGGTATGCATTTACATACGTGCTGGAGTTTTATCTCTATGGAGCGGATCACCAGCGTGAAGATTCACGGGCGAGAGAAGAACCCGGAGCCGGCACCAAAGCTGAGCCCCGCGGCCGGTTCTACCGGTTAGCACGGAGATTTGGCCGCCGTGCCAGGCATGACCGGCCCTGAGAACGTAATGGCATTTGAGATACATGCTAGTCAGGCAATGCAGGGAATTTGAAGGAACTGTATATTTTAAGAATATTTATCAAATATAATCCAGTGCTTCGATTTTTCGCAAATAAGAGATGGAGTGTGATGGGGTAAGACATGTGATACACCTTGTCGATACCCGTTCTCGATAGCGTATCGTAGGTAGGTTGGCTACTTTTTTCGTAGTGTCCGAAACATTTGCTTGTTCCTATTTTTACACGAGGCTGCTTCAAAATCAGAAAAACAATTATTGACAAACAGCGCAGCGAACATTTTTATGGCGGCGTGAGTGGAGAAAATAATCATTTCGGCTATGTAACGAGACATGGACAAATATGCTGGGAACGGTTGATCAGGGGATAAGAAAAACTTTGCTGGATTTCAGCAGGAACTGGTAGGCATGGATTTAACCATCACCCCACCGGGGCCCAGCGATGGCCCCCTAAGCTTTTTCCGGAATAGCAGAAAAACGACGAGGCGCAGCACCGCGTTTGAGGGCTCTACCTTTCACTCCATCATTTTCCCACCATCCCTAAATTTTTTTACCCCGGGACAGCCAAGGTCAGGTCACCAGGCGAGGTCAACCAAGGCCACCTCACTTCAACTTCTGAGCTCTATAAGAGCTACATTTCTTAATCGATCGATTTAAAACTTGCTACACTTTATCACCTCTCCGGGGTCTACAAGGTGTATATCGGGAATTTTTTGATTTCGTGACCTGAGGTCAGGTCACGAGATGACCTCTCCCATTGAAAAAGCATGGGAAAGCCGTTTTATGATCTAAAAGTAAAAAAACGATTTGAAATTCTCGGCTCACTCAGAAAAGTGTTCTTAGACACCCTTTCACGGATCTCAGGGGCCATATTTACCCTTTGACCTCTCCAAGGTCATCCAAGGTCACCAGGGGTCAAAAACAGTATTTTGACAATAACTTTTGACCTAATTAAGCTAGAGCGCTGATTCAAACACCGTCGTGTATGTCTCGTCACTGGCTCTCATTTCATATACGGCAAGGTTACATTCTGACCTTTCGTGACCCCAGGTCATATTAGATCACGAGGTGACCTCTGGAGTTCAAACAACTGCCAAGAGGTCTTTATGTTCCACAAAGCGGAAAAAGGTCTGGCATTTTCCTATCAAATGTGCTTTACCAGATCTCAATAGCTCTAATGGCATAAGAATTATGCCCAGTTTGCTTAAGCATTGCATATTTGAGTGAAAATAGCCGATCTTGACCTAACTTGACCTCTGGAGGTCAAACCATTGACCTAAGCGCTTAAAAATGCAAAGTAATTTCTTACTGAATTCACGCGAGCTTTCTAATGCACTTTGCAGATTTGTGCTAACCCCCATATATTTTTAGTTAGAGGGGGGCATCGATGGCCCCCGTTGGGTCGAAGGTGGCGCCGGACCCCCGGTGGGGCGTGGGTTAAAAGACAATGTCCCGAACAATGCCCAATAAGCCATTCGTTGGACAGCACCCTATTACTCCTGCGTCACGGGTGCGGCGCCGAACGGTGTCATGACCTCCGGCCTTGGGACCAGGAAATAAGGGTAGAGTGAAGGCGGGGGTGAGCTCTATATCCCTCCACAGAAAAGGCTCCCGCAATCGACATTGACGTGGGCAGACGCAAAAGCGAAAGTGGCAGGAGGAACAAGAGAAGGAGGTGGATGCAGGTACTAGTATTTACTGTGTAAGCCCGGTACATCGCTGTCATCAAATTCTACTGTCCAATGGAGCTATAAGTGAAGTTAACTTCCATATCACACATTGAAAATGTTTGCAGAACTGAGTTAGCTCTACAGCACAGGAGCCGATACTGTCTTTTGATTTCAACATTATACTGCGCTTGGAGGCAATTTTGCAGCATGAAGCCAATATATTTGAATTCATCAATACATTTAAGCACCATGGCACTCAACACGATTTTGGGCTGGGTAGAATATCGAGCCTGCTTCGGATAAACAACCAAACACACCGGCTTTTTGGTGTCGCAGATTTTCGAGTGAAAAATCCTGGCAAACATCCAACGGTTTATATAGCCCAAAAGGTGTGGGAGAGAGCAAAATCATATCATCTGCATATGATAAATGGTTAATGCTGCCGAGGTAATGGCAGCTTATTTTTGTAGCATCTAGGGCCAAGGAAATATCGTCTGTGTATACGTTGTAAAAGCTGGCCAATAAAACGTCACCCTGCCTCACCCCGTTGCTGACAGAAAATCCATCAGAAACATGACTACCCCAATTGAAGGTGGACATTTTCAGTCATATACCAAGTAAGCAATAGCCTTACCCACACTGGATCGAAAGCTTTAGTGGTATATATGTACTTTAAAACAGAGCTGTCGTTTTGCACATAGTAATTGGTGATCTATTTAAAGGGAATGGACCACTTTGTCAAACTCCTAAAAATAACAATTAACACACGCCCCGCTGGGGGGCGGAATTCGCCCCCTTCCTGGTTTTTTCCCAGATAGCTCAAAAACATAGAAACGCAGAATAACGAAACTTACGGTACCTTATCCCTGATCAATTTTACACATCTGACCAAATTTTTTAGTTAAGGTCATGTCAGGTCAAGGAGCTATTCCGGGTCAAGTGACCCAACCTCAAAACCTAAAATTACGAGTTTGAAGCAGCGCCCAGGGAACATTAGCAAACTGATAAGTTTGAAACTTCCACATTATGATAAGGTCATTAGGGTCTACAAATCTGCTATCTCGGAATTTCGATATTGTTAACCTAAGATGGGGTAAATTTTTTGGTCACACCATTGTAAGTCTATGGTGAAAAACAGAATGGGCTCGTTTTCAGTAAATACTGGATAGATAAAGCTGAAAATCCTCAAACCGTCTATTCTTACCACGATCTTGACCATTATGTTGAGTTTTTGAGTATCTAACCTCTCAAAGGTCATATCAGGTCACGGGAGCAGAGAGTAATTGTTTTGCGAATAACTTCTCACTGAATTGAGATAAAGCTCCCATTTTTCTTGCATTGTGCTTATATTGTCACGGGGAGTCGATTGATTTGCAACATGACCATACCAGGTCACTCTGTGATCCTGACCTAGGTCGAGGTCAGGTCATTTTGACTATTTGATCTAGCAAGGTCATATCATACATCATTCGATTTGCCGCGATGAGAGGAATCCAATGATGCATAAAGATTTGTTCTAGCTTCCCTGAGGACAGATCTAGAGAGGGAAACGTACACTGCTCTGTTGTAAGCCTATGGAGCATTCTTTGACCTATGCTGACCTCAATATTGACCTGACATAAAAATTATTCTTATAAATTATCTTTGTCTTGTCAAGAGCTTTCAAACGCCGCACATAACTTTCCTCTAGCTTTCGTGGGGAACGAGATACGGAGGGGGCGAAAAACGCCCCCAGCGGGGAGCGTCATGCAAGGGACCCCAGCGGGGCGCGTGTTAAGAAAGCTGTATGATACAAGTTCAGGGAAGAGCGCACTACGGACCGAATACCCAGATGGAAGTCTACCTGGACTGGTTAGGATGTCCATATGGACTTGGTTAGGACGTCCACCCGTCGGCGGGTTGGACTGGGTAAGGACGTCCGCCCGTCGGCGGGTTGGACTGGGTAAGGACTTCCATTCGTCGGCGGATTAGACTGGGTTAGGACTTCCATTCGTCGGCGAGTTGGACTGGGTTAGGACGTCCACCCGTCGGCGAGTTTGACTGGGTTAGGACTTCCATCCGTCGGCGGGTTGGACTGGATTAGGACGTCCATCCGTCGGCGGGTTGGACTGGGTAAGGACGTCCATCTGTCGGCTGGTTGGACTGGGTTGGGACTTCCATCCGTCGGCGGGTTGGACTGGGTTCGGACTTCCATCCGTCGGCGGGTTGGACTGGGTTCACAGCACGTCCTCTGGACTTGGCTTTGACACCATTCCTATGTCTATATTTCATGATCCAATGCCCAAACATAACGAAAAAACAACATGTTTTTTTAGGATTTGTATCTACATCTAGAATATATAAAATCGGCGTAAGCTTGAAGACGCGTATAGATATGAAGTTGTTTCTTCACAAACAACAGTTATATATCGAAACAATAGGATAGCATATAGCAATAGGATATATAACAATATATATATATATATATATATATATATATATATATATATATATATATATACATATATATATATATATATATATATATATATATATATATATATATATATATATATATATAATGTCGGACATATAACAATATACACACACATATATATATATATATATATATATATATATATATATATATATATATATATATATATATATATATATACATATATATAAGATAGATAGTCGATATATATATATATATATATATGTGTGTGTGTGTGTGTGTGAGTGTGTGTAACAATAGGATATATATTATAGGAAGCCCGTACGTCCAGCGTCCGGGTGCTGTGCCCGCAGCGGAGCACCGTGGTGTCATCTAAAAAGTGCGATAATTGAAAATGGTGCATGTCCGCGCAGCTGAATATTCCCCTTCAGCCTCCAATCCTATTTAAAGAGTGCATTTACCAGTCGAAGATAGAAGTTGAAAGAGCTCATTAGTTTGTAGTACCAAAGTATGTATTTAGACAAAAACAAACCTTGGACTTGTCCTCCTTCAGGTCTGGCGTTTGTGGCCTACCCTGACCTGGTCACCCGTCTGCCGGTGTCCACCCTCTGGGCGCTGCTCTTCTTCCTCATGCTCTTCACCCTCGGGCTGGACTCCCAGTTCGCTACCGTGGAGAACATCATCACTTGCATTCTGGACGAGATCCCCTCACTCCGACGGAAGAAGCCGCTGGTGGTGATCAGTGTGTGCTTCGTGCTCTTCCTCCTTGGGATACCTCTCACCACCCAGGTATGTATTTAAAGGGGACAGGCCACTTTCTTGAATTCTAAAAGGGGTTATTTGTAGACAAATTGGGTCTAAAAATCAGGAAACCACATTTTGTTTCCCTCGAGCCGGTCAATGCAAAAACCTCGCCGCTTTTCTTACTACCCTGGGTGAGCATCGTGTGTAATTACCAAGCTCACTTGAGCTGGCTGCCCGCGCCCTGTAACGATGCAAAAGCCGAGCCATTTGCTAACATTGATCGTGTGACATGACGTGCCTTGCCGGATCGAAAGGATTCCCTCATGCTTTGAGATCCGGACAAAGTGCCCTTTATTTTTAACTCCAAAGTGGGCGAAAATTTAATCTAGAGAGCTTTACGCGAAATAAAATATGTGTGAAATAAAATAAAAGGTATTTTTGTAATAAAATAAAACTGATTTCCAGCACACCTTACAAACCTGATACCTTAGTTAAAAACCAATAATAAAAGTCGTTCACTGACATTCTACCCGCCAGTGGATAGAATGTCTTATGGCTTAAATGTGGCACTCACCACAAGCGATAGTTCTGTTTCTAAGAATCGTCCGTTTAGGGGCATTGAAATTATGCATTCTGTTTGTTGTTTTTGTGCTTAATGATTCACTGTGCTTAAGGGACATGCATATCACCCAATCTGATTACAAAATCCTCTTCCAACCTTTGAGGCCTAGAGCATTGTGTCATTGTTCTCGCTGACGAAATGTGTTGGGTATTATTTGATTGATATTTAAGAAATGTATCTTGGCTCGGCCTGTGGTATTCTGTACGTGCCGAGTGCCGCAGTCTGGAGCGTGCGCCAGGTGGAGCCAGGCTCAGCCTGACTTACTCTCCTTCCCCTCCGACGCAATATGACATCAGCAGTCGGTATGTCATTAGAACCCGAAAACTAGCATAGCTCTCGAATACGCATGTATATGCTGGGCATGATATGGATCATTCACAGGGAGGCCGCTACATCATAGATCTGATGGACGCCTATGCTGCCGGATGGCCGCTTCTCCTGGTTGGCTTCTCCGAGCTCATCGTGATGTATTGGGTATACGGAGTACAAAACTTCTTCCGCGATCTGGGTTCAATCCAGGGCTTCAACCCCGGCATAGGCCTCAAATCTCACCTTACTGTCGTCTACGGTACCGTCTCGCCCTTGCTAGTTGGGGTAAGTATCATGCTCTGGTACTTAGCATGCCGTGACGCTCAGAAAAGCTCGCCCTTAGGCCGGAAACTTCCAGATGTGAAGGCCTTCACTAGCGTTTAGCTCACTCGGCCCGTCCATTGGGCTGCACACGGGTAAAATTACCCGCCTGTTGAAGTCGCCGGTCCTGGACCTTTCTCTCCCCTGGATTCGGTCAGTTGTGGCATTTTTTACTGTCATCCTCCCTTATAAGATACGGAGCGGGTGCGTAGTGCCCACGAGGTTCCCCTACAGATGGATAATATTTACATATAAGCAACACGGCCGGGTCCAGCCCAGTCGTCACTCTCACACAACGGCTATATCTCCAGAAGTATGAAGTATATCTCTATACCGTGCCGTGACTCTTCGCCATTCTATAGCTCCAGTAATTCAATTCTTGAATAAATGTAATCCGTAAATCTGGGGACCACAAGTTGTCAGCGCACCCCTTCAGGGAGAAGCATCACTGAGGTCCCAGAGCTTGTGCGCTCAGATTCAGGTCCTTGCATGTATTTCGCCCGCGGTTGCTAATAGATCACTGGCGCTGCCATTAAGTTTTACTTCACTCCGGGAATGACTGACGTATGTAACGGAGACAAAGCTCCATTAGGCTGGGTAACAACACATGGCAACTTCAAATATTTGTTGGGGGGGCGGGGCAACTCTGATTTAGTGATAACCAGCTGCCATGGAGAGAATCGGCGAACTCCGATCTGGTAATGACTAGTTATAATGAAGAGTGCAGCAGAGAAAGTTTAACAGACCTATAGTTGGTTGCATTTAAGAAGGCTTGCGCTGTCGGGTAAAAGAAAAGGTGCACAACATCGGACAACATAAGTATCGAGTCCAAAGATTTTTGGGGTTGGACTGACCCGTTTCGTGCCCCCGCCTTTGACGCGCCTGGGAACTGCACTAGGAAAGTGCCCTCATTCAACGTCCAACGCGCACAGCAGTACCATTGCTGACATTCAGAAGTTGTCACACGCATGTTAGGAGCAGAGGGAAACTAAGCTGGCCAGCGAGTGTGAATTCACAGTTCGGTTAAAAAAACGGTAGTGAAGTAAAACAGTTACGAGCTGGCCAAGAAGTTGTTTTACTATCTTTGTAACTGAATTGTGAAATTTTTTATCAGTGTTCCCTCCGAAATGCCCAAGTGGTGATCTGTGCGAACTACTGTCTGACTAAGCGTTGTTTTCAGTAGCCGATGCAGAGGGGGCTAGAGGGCTCAAGCCCCCCCCTCCCTCCGAAATGTCCGAGTGCCATATTTAATATATAGCCAGAGGCTGTCCGAGGCAATGGTGGGCGAAATTCAAGCCCCCTACCGCCCCCCTCCCCCCGAAATAAAGTTCTGGATCCGCCATTGGCTGCACTGTTGTTGGCAGGTGATTCTTCTGCTGAGCTGGATCGGCTACGTCCCGCTGGAGTCCGGCGGCTACACCTACCCAGGGTGGGCAAACGCCGTCGGATGGACCATAGCTGTATCAATGACCGCCACCATTCCCTTGGGCTTTCTCGTCGACGTCGCCTGCTTCCAGCAAGGGTCCAGCACTCAGGTTAGCAAATGGCAAGTCAGTCACATTTAGCGTAGGGGGCAATCCTAGAAATATGGTGCCGAAATTATATACGCTGAAGCTATCAGAAAAGTAGAAATCCAAGACGCGGAAAACTTGTTTAGAACTGCACGTGTGTTTTCAAATCGCATTCTGCGGTATTTTCGGCGTTCGATCTTGCCGCAAAATGTCGAGGCAATTCAGTCGCGCCGGGGCTAGCTCTATTTTCCCCTAAGTGCCGTAAAACTCCTGCATTCTCCCCATCTGTGTTGTCCAAGGGTCTCTAGATGGGGAGAAAACACTGACACTGACGAGAATGGAAGAGTCGTTCTTGCAGCCTGGTGGGTTCCATCCACCTATTGGTCAGTCCTAGGATTTGGTACTAGGAATAGCAGGGCAACAGTCATGAAATCTAACGGATATTTGTCGCCTTTGCTCACCACCCAGATATATGAGAGGTTTAATTTATATTAATGTTTTGGATGTAGAATGAACGATTTAAGCTAATGATTTGTTGCTGCCTATTTATGTTAATTTTTCCCGCAATAGATCCCTCCACGTGTGTACGTAGGCTCATTTCTCGCAGTACCCTTCTCGTTCAGCTTAATTTGAAGAAGTACGCAGACGCCTGGGATAGTAATATTACAGACATGCTAACCTTGAAATTTAGAGACCCTATTCCTAATGCAGGAACAGCAGCTGTATCTTTAAGTAACTTGGAAAAATACCGGTTGGTTTTTTGTGCAACTTGCAGTCCCAGCCAATGATGGCTCAAGTTAAATCAGAGGTGTTAAAAACTACCTGACTAGCTATGAGACGGTTGACTGAGACTTTTTGGAAAGTGACCGTTGGCTAACATCGTTATCCTCTGCCAGCGGCTGAGAGGCTCGTTCCAAACCACGGATGAGTGGTACCGACACAGCGAGAACATAGCTCGACGGCAGAAGGCTGGAGGCGACTCCAACTCCGCCGGCAGAGACAGCCTCGCTACCGACAAGAACCACTTCTAGCACTCGCCCTACTGAAGTTATTTCACACCCTTTTCTTACCGGGTGACGGTCTATTAAAATGCCTAGCCGTCTGGAAACTAAGACAGGTGAAAATACATGACAAGTCGAAGCCTGCTGCTTGTAACCTTTGTTCACCGATGGTATATCCTTTTTACCTTCTGTCAGTTGGTCACATTGAGAGGTCACATATATGACCCGAACATGCTAAAACCACGTCAAACAGTCACGACGTGCTTTTTCACCATCTTTTAGTAACGCAACATCATGGACTTTGACCACCAACCAGGACCCCAGTCCAGATCAAGGACAACCCTGTTCCCAAGCACGTATCGGGTTAAGCCACGGGGAGGCTTATCCGCTATAGATAACGACGAGTTCTGCATCCTTGTGTAAGATTTTGATCCACACCTGACGAAATCGTCCCCAAAATTAAATATCCGCCCTGCGTTGTAAATAAACTAGTGTTAAACAATATCAAAATATTTTTGAAATTTGAGCGTCATAATCATTTGTCGTAGTTTATCACTCTTGCCAGAGGTCAGAAAAAATTTGTTCCCCAGAGCAGACCAGTTGATACCCCAAGATGAGAGGAATGTTCCTCAGAGGCAATAATAGCTTGTAGGTAAATATTTTGAGGAGCCTTTATTAGCCTTTATTTGTAGCACATAGCCTTTATTTGTCACGTTCATGTGATAAAAATATAGTATTTATTGCGGATAATATTCAGTTTAGATGAACATGAATATGACATGAAAAATATTTCCAAAGTGTGAAATCATCAAAACTTTATAATACTTTTGAATTATTGGGGAACAAAATAATTTTATTTTCTATATAAATATTCCGAAGTAACTTCGAACGCTGATTCCAACAAAAAAAACAAAGTTGAAATATTTTGACAATTTCAAAAGTTATGGCATATAAATGTGTGACGCTCTCCTGAAGGTACCCAAACAACAAAGAAAGTAGGAAGCCTAAGAAATGGACCAATTTTTTCAACAACAAAAATTTGAACGATGTCAAAGGTAGTCTAAAACGAATCCAAACGCCATAAATATTGCTTTCAAATCCGCTAATAACTTTGAAAATCGTGGATAGATAAAATGTGTCGTCCCTACAGCAGTAAGATCGAAACACAAATTTCTTTAAAACATCTCGTTCAATTGCAAATTGAACAGTTTATTTTTTCCAAATAAAAAAACTACACCGGCCAGTTGACAAGATTGCCAGTTTTAACTTCATGAGTTGCATATAGGGTGAGTGAAAGACCATGGAAAACTTAACTATATAGGTTCTTTCTAGTACACACAGCGTGAGATGCTCACTCTACAAATTACCACAACCATATCCATTGAATCATATAAGTTACCAATGCAGACTTGGGCCTTGCTGGTAGTTAGGAAGGCACCTGGAGTAATGCATACTTACCCAATTGGGATGTCAAGACTATGAGCTGGTCTGGGGCCCCAGAGCTGACTAATTTGGTTCCTGGGCCATGGTCTGGGCACTGGGGCTTCTACAATGACTTGGCGGCTCCTGAGCGCCATAGGCAAGGGAACTGGGAGATCCACTGCCCCCACCCCCACCCTACTTTTCTGTGGTGGGCCCCTGCAACGCATATAAAAATATCAGCAACTACAATATACAACAAGAAACCCTATGTTGGTCCGATACCTTGTCTGGGAAAGCTCTAGTTCCGTAGTACGCCCTCTGCAGGCCGCTTGACCAGAAGCGTTTCGTGAAAAGGCCCAAGGCACCTGCTACCCGAGTGCTTCCAGATGCGCCCCGAAAACTGGACCCAAACAATCTCCAGCCCAGACCGCTCCCAACACAGCGCAAATTCGGACACGCATTCTGCACCAAAGGCCGAGCAGCAGCCGTCCCTCGGCCCTCGACAGGCGTGACGAACCGTCGACAGGCTGTCTCCCACTACGAAGTGGAAAGAAACGCCACAGAGCTATTCAATGCATGAAAACAGATGGTGTCTCTTTCGGATAAATCTTAATGAAAAAATAATGCCGTCACCACACGCAACGGCAATCTGGCCGTTATTCTGAACTGTGGTACTAAGTTACTAAGGGGCCCGTGAGAAATGAGCCCACTCTCGACCACATGCAGGGTGCGATCGAGCTTGAGCCTACTAGACGTGTCTGCAGCGCCGTTGATCACCTTTAGCAGAGTGTTTACATTGACGCTTTGCTGCAATTAGTGTAGCTACAACTTAACATACTGAAGCCCCCCCTGCAGCGACTGCAAACGGGGCATTGCCGAAGAAAAACAGCCCGGCCATAATAGACCATCGCACGTGGGGAAATGACCCACGGACAGTGCAGGGTCCAGGGGAAAAAGGCATTCCCCAAACGGAAAAGCTCAGGACGAAACTATGTTTCTCCCTCCCTCCCCTAAAGCTGTCGACCTCCTTTTCGCTCGGCCGTCTTTTTAATTGTATGCAAGGTTTTGGTCCTTCAAATGTCAACTTCGAACAGAATCAGTCAACTTCAGTGTAAACTTAGGGCCTAGGTCCTTTTGATATTCAGAATCGCTTTGAGTGGTTGATTCTTGGACAGCAAAAAAGCATATTGTGGCCGCAGCTTTCACCACGTCACGTTTTTTGGGCTTTTCATTTTTGGTTTACCCCTAAACCTACCGACTATATTCGCCCCTGCCCACGGAAACTGATAGTTTTTATCATGGTGAGTTATATAGCTTAAGCTATTTGTTGGCACTGAGCGAAAATCCCCAGCGTTGCCACCATATCAACATTTCGTTATTGACAGATCCAGCCGGTAGCCAGAGCTGCAAAAAGTCGGGCTCTCGGGTCATAAAGTGCCCGACAGATTTTAGGGTACGGTATGGTCCTGCGACAGATCTTACAATCTGTGAGAAAAAAAATATTGAAAGGAAACAGAAAATATTTTTTGTTCTAAAAAATCTCAATATTAGAATTGTCACCTCTTTCACTCAACAAGTTTTTCATGAATTTGCACCTCTCCCATATCAAGCCAGTGTGCGGCAAGAACCGATGGAAAATCGAGGGACTTATGAATCGAGGGACCTTTGAATAGAGGGCCTTATGTACAGAGGGTTTTTTTGAGGGACTTATGAATCGAGGGACCTTTGAATAGAGGGCCTTATGCACAGAGGGCCTTTTAAACGTCACCCAGAAAATCCTCTGCTGGAAAAATTCCTTCACCGGCCTGTCGGGCCCGATTTGTATTCCATAGCACGCGACAGCTTGGCCCGACAGGCCGCCGTAAAGGCCTTCAGACAGGCAAAAACAGTTTTTTTCCTTCGTTTCTTTCGTTTGGAAGTACGCTCAATGCTGCCGCAAGGGCGCTGTTTGAACAGCGCCCTTGCGGCAAAGCCGGTGTAAAAGGTATCTTTGGTTTGAAAATCAGCCATGCGGTTTGGTGTGTTGCGTTATGGATATGGCGGAGGCCAAGGCCCTAGAATCCCGTGGTGTGGTGGAGGGAATACGTTGCAAGGTTGTGTTTTTGATTATTTTTCTCTTGCATTACTTTGGTATACATCTTGAGTAAACTGGTTGAGCCTGGATTTCATCGTCCATAGTTGAAGGGCTGATAAATGGCTCCAATTAAGCTGAAGCCCCTTCCACCGTCCCGTGTCAAGCTTAAATGTGGATTTGAGGGATGTGGGTATTTTGGCGAAAAACGTTTTTTTAGGAGCATCAGCGAATCAAGCATTCTGGGCTGCCCTGCAAGTTCAGGAACAGTGGTTTTGGCCAAGGAGGTCGTTTTGAAGCATGGGTCAAACAGCGGGCAGATCAGAACAGTGGGGAGAAAACAAGTAAGTGATGTGGTGTTCGTTGTAATTTCGGCAGCTTACATTTATTTCCACACAGTATGTTATGCTCACTGTTGATCAATAATTTTAAATGATATTGATAAGGGAAAAATGAATTTTACCAGCAGACTGGTCAAATTAGACTAAAACATTTGATTTTCCCTTCCGTCTTCTTTTAAATCCAATGCCTGTTTGTCCAGAATTAACCACAAAAGTTGCATACCTTCATCAGTGGATTTGTAGATGCCAAAGAAACAAAACTCTTCACCTTTCCACATTAATTTGAGTTTTAAGTACCAAACTATTTCTCCCATTTCATTTTATTCGCTTACCTAAATATGCCTATGATCTATGTCAAGGGGACAAAGATATAACAAAAACACAGCCTAGTGCAACCTTTACTCATTCCTTGATAAGTTTTTAAGTGCTGCGGCGAGGAGCATGATGATGAGTTGTTAAGATGCTGGCCTCTCCTGAATCGGAAATGTAAAAACATGAAGATGATATTGGCAAGCCCTTCATCAGAATCGTGGAGTAAATATCAAAAATTCTCAGTCTAGTATTCGAGGTCTGGCTATACTAGGACGAGAATTTTGATATTTACTCCACATTCGATGAAGGTGTGCGAATATAAATCTCAGTGTTTTTAATTTCGGATTCGAGGGAAGGCCAGGAACATCTTAACAACTTTACTCATTCCTTTTACTCATAACTTCCTTGGAGACATGATATTTATTTAACATTTACTATCTAACTGACTTAAGGTTATTTATTAGCCTCATGAACTTCAGATCCTAAACTACGTACCCTCATGGAAATGAGCACGGCAATGCATAAAAACTTTGAAATAGCCAACAGCTTCAAAATTTAGGATTTTTCATGTAAACATGTATTTATAAGTCATGGAAAGCTAATATTACATGTTTGTATTCAACTACAAGTAGCCATGATCCTTAAAAAACACTTTCAAATATAAAAAAGTACCCCTCCAATCTTGTTTGTCTGACCATCAGAGCAAAATCCATATCTAAATTTTGGGGGTTCCTTCCAAATTACCCCCTCCCACCTCCAAAAAAACTGAAATCATGAAAATCTGTAGAAGCTGGCATAAGTAACAGCATGGTATGGGAACCAGGTCAGCTTTCTTCCATTGCAAACTATATTTTTTAAGTATTCTGAGCTGGACTATGCAACCTAATAACAAAATATCACTTATTCTCATTCTAGTGCAGCATTTTTTGTCAATGGCAGCTGCAGAGGACCGAAAAAGGGGGACTGCTTTTCATGTTATTGTATATTTCCACCTGTGACCTAAATCATCTGAATTCAAGACTGAGTCTTATTCAAGACCCAGTAGAGCTGACTTTGACACACACTATTTGTATGCTGTACGTCCACAAATCTCAAATTACATCCAATAATAAATTTCCTTTACCAATGGTGACTCCAGAAAATGAGAATTGGTGGTTCGGTATTCAATTTGTTATAGGTTTCTGCCGATAACCTTAATTTCCTGAGCGCGTCTGATAATTGAAAACCCGAAGAACAGTCTCAGTTCTAGAGTTTTGAAAATTAATAGACTTGTGTCATTCCACTTAGATTTGCCATAGGCGGCTTCAGAGCACGGAAATAAGGATATCACACATATAAGGATCAGAGCACAAAAATAAGGATAATGATATCCATTGGTGCCAAACTAGAAGTTTTTTATGCTAATTTTAGTATTTTCTATTAAGAATGTGGAAAATGAGTAGGAACATTTTACCAATTGAATGGGTTTTAGACAATTTTAATAGTCCTATCCTAACCACCCGACAGATTTGGTGGTTTTTTCGAAAGTGCCCGACAGATTTGAGATTTTTTGCAGCTCTGCCGGTAGCAGTGACGACGAAATGTCCGAATTTAAGGGGAAAACCATTAACTTTTCAACCCATTTCTTTCGGGTCAACGCCACAGGGTTAGTGTTAAAAGTTATGATTTAACCCTTGCCCTGGTGGCGGATACGAGCCATCTTCGCCCTGTTTGTGGTAAAAAAGACCCCAGTATCTAAAAAACTAAGAGAGCTAGAAAAAGCGCAAGACAGCAATCAAAGGCTCTTCAAAAATGATATGAAAGAAAGCTTAAACATTTTTTCGTCAGGTCAATATCAGTGTCACCAGAGGTCAGAATAGGTGAAAATTGTTTATATGAGGTGCACTAAGAAAACCTCATTTATCTCAGCCGGGGGCGTAGCCAAGGGGGGCCGGCAGGGACAGACCCCACCCCTGAGGGTCTGGAGGGCCCCCCTGAGGACACGGGCCGCGCGAAGCACGACTCACCCGCACTATGTTCTGTGGCCAAATTTGAAATTGCATACCAGACAGGGCCCTCTTAAGTCCTCTTCAGCACTCTATTCTGTAACAAGCAGGGCCCTTTTATCCCATCAGGGCCCTTTTAGCGCTGTCGCAGGGGCCCTCTTCGGGGCGCCGCCCCTCACCCCTGAGCGAAATCCTGGCTACGCCCCTGATCTCAACAACTAAGATGGCTAGAAACATTTACTTTATCAAATACGAAAGCTCTTGAGTTCCTTTTTCATTACAGTGGCATTCATTTTCAGGTCAGGTCAAAGCCTAGGGAGCTGCAGGTCACTGAAAATTGGGAATGTTCTTGAGAATGTCCATAGCCCCCCCATCCATAAGGGCGTTTCCTTTTTCACAAAACGGTTTGACCCAACTTGACCTGGCATAGTCATAGGGGAAAGTGGGGGAATTCGGACCACTTAATTTCGAAACACTGTAAAAGATGATTTTTCTTTATTTATATTACATTAGATTATGTCTTGTCGACAGCCGGACATTTAGGTACAGCCCTACGTAGTTAGATTTTGTGAAACCGACCTCATTTCTTATGGAAGTGGCAAAAGATGACACAATGTCAAAATTTGATGCTCAAAAATCACGGGGTAAATCGGACCACCCCTGGTCCAAATTACCCCACTGCTGTTCCGGATCATCCCGCCTAACATTGTCAGCCAAAACTTATAAATGCGCACATGTTTTGGGGTTAAAATGAAACAAGGCTTGTTGAATTAAACACTGTATTGCTTGTATTAATCCCAAGAACAAATCACAAGATTTTTAGTGCAGTACGAAACTACTGTATGGTCTATCTATTTCACACAGCCCAAACATCACAGGATTATTTGCACAAGAAAGTACTTCGGTAAACATGTGCCTATTCACGTTGAACAGCATCTTCCTATCCATGTCCATCCGGTCTCATCGCAATTGAAAATTGCGTGAGACTGTACGGCGGAATTTTTTACTGTCTAGTTTTTTCCCTAACGCGTTAAAAAAACTTCCCCATCATGACTCTGTTGAACGGCCTCGCCTTATAGCTACAGATGTTGCTTCCGGTACTCTGAGTGCAATGTTTGGATTCCGCTCCAAAAACCCCTCCAGCCAGTCCTTGCCTGCGGGACCAGTTTCCCTGTTGAAGTTGTGCGTTATATAATTTCTGTTTACCAACTGAAATGCCAAGAAGCGGGCACCCCTTTGTATCTTTCCAAAGAAGCACGCTTCCATTTTATACGGCAAGGTTACTTTCTGACCTTTGGCGACCTCAGATCATATTAGGTCACGAGGTGACCTCTGGAGGTCAAACCACTGGCGGGAGGCCTTTACATTCCGCATAGCGGAAAAAGGTCTGGCATTTTCCTATCAAATGTTATTTACCAGATCTCAATAGCTCTAATGACATAAGAGTTATGCACAGTTTGCTTAAGCATTGCATATTTGAGTGAAAATAGCCGATCTTGACCTAACTTGACCTCTGGAGGTCAAACCATTGACCTGAGCGCTTAAGCATATGAATTAATTTCTTACTGAATTCACGCGAGTTTTCTAATGCACTTCGCAGAATTGCGCTAACCCTCATATTTTAGGAGTTAGAGGGGCCATCGATGGCCCGGTGGGGTGAAGGTGGCGCCGGACCCCGGTGGGGCGCGAGTTAACAGGCCGAGTTGTCGTCCGTTATGCGTTTTACTGTGAAATTATCGTTTTTCGGAGAGAGGCCTCCAGCTGAAAGTTGGGGACTGTCCCCCCTTCGCCAAAGTTGGGGGGACGCGTCCCTCCGTCTCCCCCCGTGGCGGAGCCCCTGTGTTCAAACACCCCCCACCAGGGAAAAAGTGGCTCAGAGGCCCACCGGGGCGCGGGTTGAAATGTACTCCACGCTGCACGCTAGGACAGCGGCGGTTCGGGACCTCAGCCTGGACAAGCTCGTTAACCCCGCCTGCGCACCCCGGGAGTTACGCGCCCTGCCGGCATGGCTGAAAAACCCCTCGGTTTACTGATAGAGAACTTGAATTGTAGGCGGTCGTATGTGCCTTAGAGGGACTCAAAAGAAACCTCAATCATTTTCACCTCGTTCGTATATGTTTCACACATGAATTCCTATCAAATGTGCCTAAATTAGTCCTTTTAACCAAACCTTGCAGTTTCATCCCGACCACAGCGGCCGCCAGCGCGGCGCGCCGTGTCCCAGGTACAGCCTCAGACAGGAGGTGCCGGCACCTGGCGCCGGTGCCTGAGCGCGAGGTGGCGGCCGCGCCAGCAAGCACGTGCATTCGCTGGGGATGGCGCCCCAACGGCGAAACAATTATATGGGACCATTTCAAAAGCGGAAAAGAAACTTTTGACGTTTGATATGCCATCTGCATAAACCACTAGTCACTTGTCGGATATATCCTAGCAAAAACAACTGACGTAGCCCCCTCACATTGGCTTATACACATTGGAACATATAAATTTCCGGGGAATTAATTTGACATATTCAGATTGTTCGTGCATAGTCTCGTCTTGAATACTGACGGCAGAGGTGCAGAAACTTGCCAACTCGGCTACTGTGGTTTGTGACACATTTAGAAAATTGAGGTGCATAATTGGACAAAATAGCGATCGTGACAGTATGGTTCAAAATCAAACCGCATAATTTCGAAATACAGAATGCAGCGTGTAGCGATAAACTTAATTTAGCAACTCTGTTCTTCAGTTGCACAGCGTACCATCAGTGATACAATATTGGTACTGTGTTCAGTTTCTACTAAAACGAGGGACCCCGCTGCAGAAAACCCGGAAACCGCTGTCACAGTTGCCAGATTTTAACATGCAGCCCAATGGTGCCGATTGTTAGTAGTTGCCAGAAAGTTGCCGCCTAGATGCCCGAAATGTGACAGTCAATTTTTCGAGAAATGCGTGATTTTGGGCATATTTAAGGCATTAAAGATAACGCAAATACGTTATCAAATATTTCTCTGTCCATTTTGTCAGGTTAAATAATATTTAAAGTTTGAGCCTCTTCGATTTAGCGGTCCCTATTTCTTTGAATTTAGTATAAAGTACGCCTAAAAGCTACTAAGAAAAGTACTAAATGAGTGGAAGAAATAAACATAGCTGGGCAGCAATTCTACCTAAACTACGCAACAGCGACAAGACAAGTTCGTAATGTTTATTTTATGTAGAGCCTGCCAAAAAATGTACACAGGTGGGAAGCCACTTTTTTAGGGCATATTTTTGGGGTATATCTGAGATAAGTGCAGGCTAAAACTGGCTGGAATAAATAGTGCTGCCCATGGCTAATCTAAGATGAATGTAGGCTACTTTGAGACTGATGCACTTTCACATATCAAACTTGGTTTTTCATTCCTTAAGCTTGCTTGTGCCGTACCTTATTTGTGCCCTAGATCAAGATTGGTTAGGTAGGTTTGGAGCTGGAGGAAGTTGGGAGAGTTGGCGCCAGCAACAGACTGGCAACAACAGTAATTCAGGTGAGATTTCATGCTCAAATTATCATGTCAATATTGTACAGATAGCAAATGTGTGCCAATGCAGTCCTCCACAAAGAGTTAAAACACACACTAACGTGCACTGGAGGGGGCCTGGTAGACCCCCTTCTCATCTCAGGAAATTGCAGAAAATCTCAGAAAGAAAGAGACTTTGAAAAACGCTGGTTAGGGTGTGTTGCTTACTACCAGTGGTGGTAAGCAACACACAGGACCTGAATTGCATGGAGTTAAAGCAGGACTTTGACTACACTGGATCTTTCTTTGGTATGAGACTTCCAATACCTCTGTAGGTACCTATTAGGCCAATAGACATAATTTTACATCTATGCAGGGTAGTTGCCTCAGAGTTTTTACTGCAAGAAGGAATGAACAGGCAGGTGATAATCAGGTGTTGGGGGAAAATTTTAAGCATTTGATCTGTCTATAAAAATGCTACCTAAGGTCCACTTTACCAACACATTTTAGGTAGATCCAAATCCTATGTTGACATTGACATTTTTGTCCCTTTTGTTATGTGAGATAGAAGTTCAGTGGGGGGGAAAGCCGTGATCAGGGTTCCCAATTGTGTGTAGGTGCACGCTCCCATTCATAGATTAGTTCCCAATAATAATTATTTTCATGATAATGGTCACATTTAATCACGGGGAAATGTACCATAATTGGAAACACTCCTTCCAAAAATGGAAACTTTTTCAAAAGGGAAATGCATGTCATTGGTGGGAAACTGCAGTCAGAGTTGCCAATAAATGTTATGATCCCAATACTGGAAACAATGATCCATAATTGGAAATTTTCCTTCCAAAACATCAACATGATCTAAAAATGAAAACACAGTTTAATACTTTCATGCAGTAATGGCTTGGTGCTTGAATCTTGTCTGTTGCAAAAAGTAAGAGACAGGTAGATGACATTCAGCATATTGGAAATAGTATTCAAGTATACAATTATCATTTCCAGCTTTTTGTGACAGAGGAGGCATACGTCACATTGAGTTTGTGACAGCCAGCATACTTTCTGCACCTCTGACTGACGGAAAGATCGCACCTCGGTTCGCTAATCTAGCCATACTGATATGCGCTCTACCTGGCTGTAGATGAAAGAAAATGGCATCCATAGGAAATGGATGTTTTCGGGGATTCGGACACAGAGTTTTCACAGTGTGACGTGGTGTCAGAAATAGGTAAATAAAAAGCAAATGTCATAATCTAGACAGCATGGAGAGAGGGTGTGTATGTTTTTCGTCATTCATTTTTTAATCACCTGAGTATTCAATAAAATGTACAGGAAAATTCAAGGAACTAAAAGGATAGGGATAATTGCACCATTCCTACCAATGGATCTTTTTACATCCCCATCCGTTGGATACCCTTTTACACGGCAAATTGTCCCTATGCCATCCAGCTGTGAACCTGGTACAATGTCAAGTTTGGCGTGGAAATCTCCCCTGCGTAACCACAATACAAGGAGGGTGGCCTGAGATCACCCCTCTCACCCCATTAGCCCCTGCTGATGTTGTCGAGCCCTCTGGCGCTGTCGCCATGCCGTCTGGGGACGTTTTCCAGGAAGCAAGCGTTAGAGATGCTGGCTGAGCCATTGTTCCGTATTTTCACGCGTGTCCTTATCGTCCCCTCGATCGCTATCAGCTGACCAAACCAGGAACACTGTCACCCTTCTACCTGCCGCCTCCGCTGACGAGCCCGGTCTGTGTCAGAGGCTGTCGCGGGCCCCAGCGGGCCGCGGCACGGGCCGCCACTGCCAGACCTGAGTGGAAAAGCGCGAACATCATCTCAATAACTTTTGCTTTACGCAAAAAGTTGAAAAGGTATCTACTTTCTGTTTGCCGGGAATGATGCAGAATTGACATAGGAACAGCTATCCCGAGCATTATCATCGGGACGGTTAGTTGGATGTAGATATTCGCATTGAAACGGCGAGAGGAGGAAAAAACAGCACCGCCGGCAGGGCGCGGGTTAAAAACAAAGTTTGTTTAAGATCGGTAAAAATTGAAGAAAAAATAAAAATAAATTTAAGGGGCATAACCGGGTTGCACCCCCCAGCCCCCCTCCTCTCTCCCAGATCGTCCCCAACTCAAGGAGACCATTAGCTCACTACCGCACAATTTGCCTTCGTCGTTAAATAATCTGGTGGAAAGGTCTTGTGCATAAATAAGCACTTCATATTGGAGGGACTATGGAGTATTTATTGTGCTGTCCTTCGGATTTTATAGGAGTATTTTCTAATGCTACATGGCAAATATGGTTCCAGATTTCCTCCTTTTTAATATCATCGTCTAATAAAAACAAAAGCTGCCTGTGGGGGAGAGTGATGATGAGATGTCGCCAGGGTTCCATATGTAAAATAATTTCCACTGGGAGTTTCCACTGCGCTGGGATCTCTAGTATCTCTACCCCTGTCTCTACCTATTGCTTTGGGCTTCTCTCCCACTTCAAATTCTCCTCTCATCATTTTCTCGACACGTAAAATCCCGACCCGACAAAAAGCAACCAACCGAAATACCTTTGCTACCTCCTGTCTCTCGTGTGATCCTGCAAATTTATCTCCTTGTTGCTTTTCCATCAATCGTGATAATTTATCGAATCATAGTAGGACTACATAGATAGTGCCTACAGGCCTGTGGGCACTACAATTATGGATATTGACTGTAAAGAGGAGTGTGTTGGTGTGTAGAAGACAATACCGAGGTGGTTGCGTGTGATCAAAGAAATGACTGGCCATTTTCGATATACTAAATGGGATCCAATCCTTATTATAAGCCAGATAGTTTGCTTGCAAGCAACGTACTACATTGGACTTGGATTTTGCCTCTGTTGTCTAAATATTATTTCTGGGAATCTTCTTTCCCTGGATAGCATGCTGAATTATGAGGTAAGTCCATATTTTTAATCTAAGGAAACAATACATGCTGTAAAATTTGCTGTTAAGGCTGTTTTCCTGGGACTGGGGCTACATTTTTTACACTTTCCATTCTGAAATTTTGAGTTGTGTGATCTCACTCTGTTCTCTATTGGGGAAAGGAACCTTTTCGGTGACATTGTATGATAGCTCTAGGATGTATTTTCCAGTTGTACTGCTTTTCCAACAATCCAGTTAACAATGAAAAACCTTTCACCAGGGGTAATTGTCCTAAATTATCTTTTGTATTAGAGTAATATGAATGGTCAGATGAACTTGAGCATGTACTCATTCTCAATGATCATGACAACCACCATCTGAGCCAGAATGTCTGGGGAGCTTTTCAAGAATTGGCTCTGATATCATGTTTTTCAGAATTCCAGATTAGAGAGTTTCAAAGAACTTAGCCTAAGAGGATGCTATGAGGTGATCTCCATTCGGTGGCTCAATTTTCATCCGGAAATATCAAGGATTTGTTCTACTGAACAGAAGGCAGAACCAAGCACAGTATATATATATATATATATATATATATATATATATATATATATATATATATATATATATATATATAAAAAGGAGCTAATTTCCAGCCCCTAGTCATTCAATTAATCTTGTTGCCCTCCATGTTAAACCTTGTCAGTGAATGTGCCCTTGGTGAAAATGCAGTCTAAGTGCCTAAATGAGTCCCAATGAAGTGGAATTGTTATCTGACAGTGATCTCACCTCCTGGATCTTCTGAACTTTTGGAATATCCCTAGTATTACCCTTGAAAGTGCAGGTGAAACTTGTGGCCTTGTGAACTTGTGGATCAGTGCTACTGTTCAAAGGAAAAAAGATAACTAATGTATTAGCAATGAGAGCTATCCTTTTCTTTCTTTGCACGGCAGAATAGGTCTTAATATGTGCCTGCACGACTGATGTACCCCACTCACCTCTTTATATGTTGTACTCTCTTTTGTCACCAGTCATTTTGTGCCAATACACTCCACATTGGTGTTTCCTATTCTTTGTCTGCCCTGATTTTCCCTCATTAGTATATAAAAAAACTTCAACTCAGTTGAGTTGACTTTTAAAGTGTTGTTGTGATGAGCATGGGGTGATTAAAAAGCCGCTCATTGAAATAATTATTTTGTGTTGTGCCTGCTATTTGCAGCCCTAAAATATATTCATCTATTGTATTATATCTATTATATTTTGTTGTTGCCCTTTTATGCCCTGTCCTGTGTCTAGATAACCCATTATATTAGTGGAAGAACTGTGGTCAGCATCCAAAAATGTCTATGTATCCTATACAGGGTACACTGACCCATAATGAGGAGCACTCCTTTCATAAGCCTGAATGCTTGTTCCCAAGTGTGGAAATGCTTGGTGTTATTTTTTAGAAACATTTTCATTCTAGGAAACAAAATATTCTGTTCTCTGCCTGGCCAATCCACACTGATTTGAGAATATAAAGGAATCAGTGTGATATCCCGAAAACAAGCTCCCCGGAAGAGCACCCCTGGAGTGGACACCCTGCTAAATATATACAATACTGTATATATTTCAGCACATCCTGAACATGCTTAAGATCTGGTGTCGCGCAGCATTCACATATCGCATATCGCTACACAGATTTCGCAGGGTGTTTAAAATTGGCGAGACCGACGCTGCTCTTGACATCAACTGGCAGGATATGATGATGTGAGGGCGCAGAATGAAACTGTCTGCGCTTCCCTGCGTTTGTTCAAGCACATGATGGCGTCAAATTTCCGCCCTTCTTAGTCTCGTGCATATGCTTGGTATACTGGAGATTGCTGCTTAGGACAGATGTCCTTCCATACGCAGCACACCATACATTGAACTCGGCCGTTTTAACGCCAATAGTTGGGAAGGGATGGTAAAACAAAGTCTCATGGTTTTGTGTGAAACGTGGTCGAATTGTCACATTCCTTTAAGGCTTCTTTTTGTCAATTTCTTCAATGTTTTCGGAGTTTTATCATCGATTCCCCTCTCCCAACTCCTGGTACTAAATATATGCCAAATTTCAGGTTGAAATCATCCGATGAAGCAGCATGATTGTCCGTTTTCTTTTCAGGCCGTGAACTTGAAGGAAGGCCAAGGCAGATTGGTAGCAACTGCATTTACAATGAATGCATTTCTCACGTAAGTATCAGACAAACTTTTACAGGGGTAGACCCGTTATCCTCAGAACTGATCTGGTGTCTGGTTGGTTTGCTTTGTCTCGTGATGAGGCTTATTAGCGTTTATACCTAAGGCAAGGTTTTTTGGGTGCGATTTTCAATCGGTTACGATTCCTGTGCGAGTTAATGCTTGTTGTTTCCTTTTATTATACTCGCCAAAATGTTTAAAACGTTCAGATCTTTGCCGCTTTGGTTCGCTGTATCGCCTTTGTAGTGTGTACTGTGTAGTGTTTTTATCACCTTTGTAGAAGCATTTGTAGTGGGCTGATCTCTTTCTCTCTTCTGTGCTAGAGCACGACGGTTGTATGGTTGGTGGATCCCTAATGGTCGCGGATTCGGATTGGCCAGAGAATTCGGATAGCCACGTGTCTGGACATCGATTTCGATCTGGACTTCGACTGCCATTGTTGTCGGTCTGATTGTATTTGTTGGATGTAGATTGGATTAGTGGACGGTATGTGTTGGACTGGCGCGTGTTTTCCGGCAGTTCGGTGGCGCTCTGGTGGCTGGTGCAGCGCGCCAAGCTGTGCCTCGACTTCTCGTGCACCACCCTGTGCTACCACGTGCTCTTCTGCTGCTTGCACTCGGGCCGGCTGCCTTCCAGCGCCTCCTGGTGGCTGGTGCAGATGGCCTGTCTCAGCCTGGCTTGCGTCGGCGGCGAGTTCCTCTGCATGAGGACCGAGATGGTGGCCATCCCCGTCAGCCTGGCCAGCAGAGCCGACTTGTGACGGCGCCGGCGCTAGCTGCTCCGGTAGCTGCTGCACTGGTGACAACTGCTGTGGTAGCTGCTTGTGGCAGCTGCTGCACTGGTGGTAGCTGCTGCACTGGTGACAACTGCTGTGGTAGCTGCTGCGCTGGTGACAACTGCTGTGGTAGCGCTGGTGACAGCTGCTTCGGTAGTGCTGGTGGCAGCTGCTCTGGTAGCGCTGGTGACAGCTGCTCCGGTAGCGCTGGTTACAGCTACCTCGGTAGTGCTGGTGGCAGCTGCTCTGGTGGCGCTGGTGGCAGCTGCTGCGGTAGCTGCTGCGCTGGTGACAACTGCTGTAGTAGCGCTGGTTACAGCTACCTCGGTAGTGCTGGTGGCAGCTGCTCTGGTAGTGCTGGTGGCAGCTGCTCTGGTAGTGCTGGTGGCAGCTGCTGCGGTAGCTGCTGCGCTGGTGACAACTGCTGTGGTAGCTGCTTCGGTAGCTGCTGCGCTGGTGGTAGCTGCTGCACCAGCTTCTGCGACGGCAGCGGTGACTGCCCGACAACAGGACGTCGGGCAAAAAGTGAAACTGGTGTCGGCTGACGGACGGTGTGTGGGGTGGAAGTACAGGCACCGGGGTGAGATATCCGCGTGGGTGACGCTGTCATGGCGTGACGTGAGATTCGCTACCTTTCTGTGATTCGCGACGGGATGCGCGCTCTCATCCTGTTCCCAGTGCGTGTGTGTGTGTGTGTGTGTGTGTGTGTGTGTGTGTGTGTGTGTGTGTGTGTGTGTGTGTGTGTGTGTGTGTGTGTGTGTGTGTGTGGATGGAAGTGCGGGTGACTGGTTCGGAAATGCTGTTGAAAGTTCTGCATTCCCCTTTGTCCGATGGTATTATGCTCTGGATTGACACTATCTTAGCCTGCTGTAAATGCACTGTTCTAGTGCTCGATAGATTTTCTGGGGCAAAAAATCAGCCGGGTATGTCACGATACATCAAATGTGTTCAGGTATTTTTGTGTGGGCTATGTTTAGGTTTTGTAATTATTTTGGATTTTTTCAATTATATTTTGGGTGCCGCATCCAATATAATGCGCAGCGGTTCTGCATCAAAGTGGAATGAAAATTCCTTTCACTAATCGCATTGGGCGGCCTAGTGTGGTTTTAGTTATTTTGTGTTGTTATATTTAGTGAATGTTTGGAACCGCTCGGGAGGTCTCCTCTGTTGGCAGCCGGTGGGTGGGTGGATAGTGTAATGGATGATGTATTTTCTCCAAATTAGTTTCTTGCTCTATCCAATTCCAGCTTTGAATTTTCGGGTAAGAGTCTCAGCGCTGAGTGAATGTTGTCGATGCATCTTCCCGCTGTTCATTGTTTTCACAGCAACTGAAGGCCAAAGCCGTGTGTTGTAAGCAGATTCTCCCGGATGCTCGCATGTGAGTGTAGTGTCTCTACTTGGTGCCAGTGTTGGCTGCCCTCAGAGCTTTTGATAGGAAGGATTGTTTTATCCATGATCAGTCCAAACTGTAATATATTCAAACATGTTTGACAAATGGTGGGATGAAATCTCGTGATAATTGGACAGTAAGCTCATCAAACGTGAGAACGAGACCGAAATATTGCCGAATGCTGCCCTAAGAAACATTTTGTCGGTAATAGAAGACCAGTTGTTACCGATGAAATGCAAGGTAAGGTCATGGTCCACCTGTGGAATACTAATTATAATACTTCCACCTTAAAGATATGACCTTGATTATTATTGGGGTTTAACGACACACCAACTGCTAAGGCTATGCGGCGTCGCCAATTCTGATCCTGTTGGGAAGGATTTGGGGGATCAGATCGACTTATTTAGAGGCTCCACCGGGACTTGAACTCGGAACTGATGGCTTTTGAGATCGTGGTACTATCCGCTAAGCCACCAGAATATGACATTATTCGTGATTATGGTAAGTATAGAGAACGTTTTGCTTATTAATGTTTCGGACGTAATCGTTCCGCAGACATAGAAATTGATTATAGAAACAGAAACGAACGCGGAAATTGTTCTCAAGGAGGTCGGATCGATGTTATTGGGAATTGTTATTATGTGAGCCTCTTCACATAAGACTTTCCACTACCAACTGAGGTACTTCGTACAAGATCGGATAGATATGAATGGTGAATGCTGTTCTGTAACATCGATGTTAGTGTCGGTGAGGTGTTCATGCAAGTGTCCTTTTTATGATTCAGTAAGGACTGAGTGAGAAATGTCCACAAATAAAACATTCTTTGCATTTTTCGTGAGCGAAAATCATAAGCACAAAATATCTCACAGTATATCTGTAACGATACAAGGGAGGTAACTACTCGATTTTTGTGGGCTTTACCACGCATATAAATCTGCGTAACAAATTCAATGTCCCAGTCACGTCATCGTTTGACGTCGACCCTGCTATCGCTGGGATAAGCTTTTTCGTCCTGCAGCGTAATATGCTTGAAAAGGCCGGAACTTTCCCTGGTGTCCCGCTTGGTGAGTTTGATGCCAAAGTATCAGAAAAAGCGTGGGTGGCGCCCTCAGGGTTGAATCGGTCAGTTTCTGCGATATCCCACTGACTCGTGCCTAGTGTCCCAGCACTGGCACCTTTTGTCAAAATGAAGGTGCCATTGGCTACGTAGCTGACCATTGGTCAGCATCTCTGCAAAAGCTTATTGTTGATACTGCGTGGTTTAGCACGCTGCAGACTGGCCCTAAAACCGTAGGCGGGCAGTACTGCCACCTATAACACAGCGAACAACGCTGCTGCTACCTGCTGAGATTGAACAGACACATGCATCAGATCAGCACTGGGATCGAGGGGCTTCATTTTGCTGTGTTGAGATCGTGGCTAGAGGCCAGGAATGGGCGCTGGAGGCCAGGAATGGATGCTGGAGGCCAGAATGAACACTTGAGGCCAAGGATGGGCGCTGGAGGCCAGGAACGGGCGCCGGATACCAGAAATGGGCGCTGGAGGCCAGGAATGGGCACTGGAGGCCAGGAATGGGCTCTGGAGGCCAGGAATTGGCGCTGGAGGCCAGGAACGGGCACTGGAGGCCAGGGGTTGGCGATGGGCTGATTCAGAAGCCTCACTTGCTCTTCAAGACTGACGTGGTGGACGTGCCAGATCAGTCTTTTGAAGGAGCATTGGTATGATACGTTAGTGGGATATTGACGTGGATCTGGCGACGACCACGTGAATCAATTCGCCTATGAAAAAAATTATCCTAAGTTCACGTCGATTTACGGGATGGCTGGCTAAATAACAGATGAAAGGCCATTGCTGGGTACCCCCATTGGTCCACCATTATGCTCAGCTTTTGACATCCATATTCTTTCAGAAGTTAATTTCGGTAAGTTGCCTCCACTTCCCTTGGAGTACGAGCTTCCAAACGCTCTGATAGACACTTGCCCCGCCCATATCAATATTTTTGTCGCTACATCGAGAAGAAATCTAGAATAATTATGTTCTGGCTAATGAGCTTTTACCGAAAATGAAACAAAACATTTGTTCTGGGCGACTGTTCCATGCGGGACCCAGTCTTCAGAGCAATCTGACTGGCGAGGTGCAAGGTTGGTTCTTGTAATGTGCGTCCTTGTAACGTGCGTTGGGGATTGCATCTGTGAATTTTACCCATTATTTATATATTATCTATGTATTAGTGCTTTATGAGTAACAGGGTCATACCCTAATAAAAGCTCAAACCAGGAATCATAAAACGTGATCACGGTAAACAGGTCATATACAACTGCAAGTAAAAACGTGGAATCAACAAACTACAAACACGAATCACATTGCGAGCTGACTAAAATATGCAATTGAAACATTAAAGGGAATGTGGCACCTTCACAACGTGATTTTAACTGAGATAGCCAAGTTGTAAAGCAGGTCGGAAAACCCGGTACTCCACATTTCATTTGTCTTGGAACTCGATATTTCCGTAGAAAAAAACTAAAACCTACCTGACACCAGCCCCCCTCAGCCCCCGTCGCCGGCGGCCATTGTTGTGAGCTACTGGTGTGACGACATATGCTGACGTCACGATGAGCATCAGCCAATTGAAGCCCTTGAAGCGTTTCAAGTATGGTAGTGGTTGCCAGATCGTGACATCATCCACAGGCTGATATTTATTTCTTTTTCTAGAGGAGTATTTTTAAAAACCAAATATTGAGCTTATTGTACATTTTTCAAAGAAATCGTGAGTGGTTTCATTATTTTTTACTAAAAGTACGCCTAATAACACTAAATTCCAGGATTCGACCAAGGTGCCACATTCCCTTTAAACATTTGAATATCAAAGAGTTAAAGAAGTCCACTGTGCTCAACTCACAGGCAACGACTTGATATATAAACAAACCTGTGCTCTGAACTGACCAAACGAAGATTTAAAAGGGTCGGAAAGTGGACATGCCGTCAGATAAGAGTTAAAATTATTGGTCGAGCGACAAAGCAATCCACGCCTCACAGATTTCACCATCCGAGTGGAAAAGAGCCCGCATACAGTTTCAATGAATTTTCGGTTCACATGGACACGAGTGGCCCGCGTGGGTGAATCGAGTGTGTGAATGAAGTCCCACTTATATATAAACATTCTTATTTAATTAATATAAATTCACACTCTGAGCTGTGTTGAGCTCTGCTTTGAAGTTGTGTTGTGGGTCCACAAGTGGATCTCAAGATAAAATTTCTAAAAGCAAAAATTCCTCTTTGAAGTGTTGTAGAATCAGCGCAGTAGCCAATTTCATTGGTGGAAATCCCGGGGGGTTGGGGGTCAGGACCCCTGGATTTTGGGTCTCCCATAGACTTTGTATAGGGCTTGTATTGCCATGCCAGCGTTAACCCGCTCAGGCTCCCCCCTGGATCGAGAAGGGATCTCTAGCCATGGCCAATATATCTTGTTCCAGAACTAATTTCACGGCGCAGTGACATTAGTCACGACCTCTGCGCAGTGTGCACGAACAACGCCGTCTCCAGCCGTCTCCCCGGGCCCGCCACTCTGTTGGTCTTGCTGGAACTAAGATCAATGCTTTGGAAACTATTAGTCCCTTCCGAATTAAATTTGTGGCTTGTATTCGGACTAATCTAAAAAAACAACATTGGTCACAATTAGGGTTCTACGCGACATGCCCTCTCCTCGATATCTCAGAAGCTGCTGGGTCGACCAGGCCGGAATTTTGTGTTTGTACTTCCGCCGGTAAAATTAGTGACACAGCGGAACAATCATGCACTAGAGGGCTCCCAAAGGTGGATGAGAGCATTTCAAATTGCAGTGATGATAATAATTGTCGGGGCTTAACGACGCAGCAACTGCCAAGGTTATACGGTGTCACTAACTCTCATCATGTTGGGGAGGGATTTGAGGGATCAAGTCTATATATACCCAGTGGCGGATCCAGGGGGCAAAAAGGCAATTGCCCCCAAACGGAAAAGCTCGGGGCAAAACTATGTTTTTGCCCCCAAAGCGATCGGCCTCCTTTTTCCCCCGACTCCTTTTTAGCTTGTAAGCAAAATTTTGGGGCTTCAACTCTCAACTTCAAACAAAATTAGAGAAGTTCAGTGTAAATATTGGGGCTTGGATAGGAAAAAATGTATCTCGAGCCCATATTTTTGACCCCGTGACGTTTTTTTTTGCTTTTCGTCTCCAGTTCCCAAAATCCTACCGAAAAGGCATATTGTAGCGCAATTTTTCACTGTGCGACGTTTTTTTGCTTTTCGACTTTGGTTTGCCCCTCCCAAACCAACCGGCTAGATCCGCCACTGCATATACCTAGCCTCCGCAGCTGAAGAGCCCTAAAACTCCAATCTCGATCAGAGTGGGGCGCGCTACAGCTGCAGCTGTAAGAGATGTAGCATGCTGCAAGAACAGTCAATGTCAGGGAAGAGAAGCTTAATCATGCAGAAGAGGGTGGCCAAAACTGGGTGAGGGCGGTCCATGCTGCTGCAGGATACTCAAGGACTGAAAAGGGCGGCAAATCGTGAAATAGGGGCGCGCAACCTCAAAGTAAAGGGTGGCTATAAGTCGATGAGGGCGGTCCACGATGAAGTGAGGCGCCCAATGGTGTGCCAGGGGGAAGCTGATTCAGAATCAGGTCCAGCTCGCGGTGGAACAGGCCAGCTTCAGGTGGCTTATATTCATTTAAGTACAGTATTTACTGCTCGTGCCCAAGCTGTACCCAATTTCGGATGCATTTGCTGCTCGAAATCGACAAGGGCTACCTCTGAGCCCTAATGAGGTGTGGCAATTTCCCCCTTTGCCCTTTCTCACCCCGCCCCCTTGGATTCGTCTCTAACGCTCTTTGAGGCACGTGCCATGCTTGGGGACAATACAAGCAAGGAACTATCAAATTATACAGGATGGTGAGACGAATAGGTAAACAGGTTCTTACAATGGGTTTTTATAAGGTTTATGTTTTAATAAACGTTACAAATTAACATCTCTACACTTCGGCTATTCCGCCTTGATCACGGCATTAAAATAAAATACGCATTAAATACATGAAAGAGACAAGCTCATACATTGAATCGCAAATATTGACGTCACCGTTTGAATTTTTTTTAGTTGTTTTTTTCAAAACTTGGTATAGACAGAGCATGCAAATACTTCTTTAAAACCTCTCGTAGGAAAACAGTTCACCAAACAGTCGGAAACAGTTCACAATACACCGTAACTGTCTAACACATTGTTCGATTATGAGATCCGCCGCAGCATCACATAGTTTCATTTTGCCCATATTCCCGTTGATTGAAGATGTGGTGTTTATGAAGGCCACTTCTATTACTAATCTTTGTTGTTTTCCTTTTTCCGGGTATAATATGGATAATCTGTTCCAATTTGAGAGATGGCCTGCGTTGTCGACGTAACCAAACCATAAGGCCCGTGGGCTAATGTTATACCCCAGACCCGCTCAGGGCCTCCAAACCAGCTCAAAGGGACCTACGATCCGATCACTTTAGGGGTCCCAAAACAGATCGGAGGGGCTCCGGGATAAACCGGAGAGCCTCGGACCATCTGGGTGTACCAGAGCTGCTCGGAGACCCTGTGACTAACTTAAAGGGAATGTGGCACCTTCACAACGTGATTTTAACTGAGATAGCCAAGTTGTAAAGCAGGTCGGAAAACCCGGTACTCCATATTTCATTTGTCTTGGAACTCGATATTTCCATAGAAAAAGCTAAAACCTACCTGACACCAGCCCCCTCAGCCCCCGTCGCCGGCGGCCATTGTTGTGAGCTACTGGTGTGACGAAATATGCTGACGTCACGATGAGCATCAGCCAATTGAAGCCCTTGAAGCGTTTCAAGTATGGTAGTGGTTGCCAGATCGTGACATCATCCACAGGCTGATATTTATTTCTTTTTCTAGAGGAGTATTTTTAAAAACCAAATATTGAGCTTATTGTACATTTTCAGAGAAATCGTGAGTGGTTTCATTATTTTTTACTAAAAGTACGCCTAATAACACTAAATTCCAGGATTCGACCAAGGTGCCACTTTCCCTTTAAGGACCTCGTATTTGGCCCATGGGCCCGCATTCTAGTACCCTGGGACCTAGACCAGCTCAGTAGCTTACATTCATTAATGTTTTGGACCGGTGCCTCTGAAGCCATCTATTCCCAACGTTATGGATCCAAATACTAATTTGCCTAAAAGTAGACGTGCCAAACAAGTACACGAAAAGTGGGGGGGGGGCACTCGCCCTCTGTACCCTTTTCCAACATCTTTAACTAGCAGGCTGTGGGTACAGCTCCACAATGTGTGCAGTAAGGGGCTGTTCATGTTCATAAATGACGTCACTTTTGAAGGAGTTTCCAACCCTTGCCCCTTCCTCAAGTCATGAGCTCACTTTTGGGCGGACCCCCTCCTGCAGTCATGGTGTCATTTTAGCCGGTTCCGTGACTCAGCAGTCAGCGTCATTTAACACTCGTATATTAAATATAGATGCTTAAAACGATACAGTTATAAAACAGACTGCGAGGTACAGTCATACATTTTCGGATGACAATAATTTACGCCCGACATTCCAAGTCACTGCCTCCCTAAAGGAAACGCCATGCCTTCAGGTATCAGTCCTACTTCTAGGCAGCTCCACCTTCCCCCATAAATCTCAATAAAAGCTTAACAGTGAAGAAATCACAGCTGGAAAAGCTTCCCCGTGTCATGGCACGTCACTTTTCGGCCAACTCCAGCCCATCATGATCACGTTTTGGCACGTCACTGTTCGGCCAACCTCCTCCCCCTCAGCAGGTGAAGGCATTTACGAACAGCCCCAATGCTCCTATTTTTAGCTGCAATTAGAAGCAAGCCAATAGAAGCAAGGGTAGAGAGCAAAAGTGTTTTGTTTTGTCCCGTGAGTTATTCCAACCGAGGCAGAGTGCAGCTCCAAATAGAACGATTCCATGAATAGTTAGTAAATACTTCAACTATGACGAAAGCAGTCAAACAGCAAGCGACAGCTACCATGGCACACGTCACACTGGTGGGTGCCCACCAGGACATTCAACTTGTATACAAGCTCCTATCAAGCTCGCAGCCAACTCTTATAAGAGAGTTGGCTGCGCCGACTGCAAGGAACACTGTAGCTCTCGCTACCTTGCTGGTAAAACGTGAAGCATTCGAGCCTTCCTTAGATCGCTTTGGCATGCATGGGATCCCTGGAGGCTTGAGGGGTCAGAGCGCTATCCCCGGTTAAATAGACTTTGTATTACCGTGTATGTGTTACCCCATCCAGAACACCCTGGACCAAGAAGAAATATCCAGCCTTGACCTCGGGAAGAAAGACAAGAACATAAGGAAAACAGTGGTAGTACAATAGAGTTCGGGCTTGGCTCAGGAGCCGGACGCGTCTACCGTTCAGACTGATGTGGTCGGCGCTATCCAAAGGCCAACCGACATCAGTGAGCCTCCAGCGGAAGAGACAACCAGTGAGCCTCCAGCATCCATTTCCAATAATGTCTGTTCAAGGCCCAGATCAGCAGCGGCCAGGCACCGATCCAGGGCACTTCCATTTACAAACTGGGAAGCATTTTTGATCTGGAGCTGCTGCTGATTAGTCCCCAGACCTCCCGATTTTCGTTCGCTGGAAACAGTGCCGATCTAGTTATAAATAAGAACAGACCTATTGCTCGTTCAGCAATGGATGTTTTCCCTTTTAATGCTAGCATTGCCATAGGCGTAGGAACGGGATGGGCCAGGGGCCATGGCCCCCAATATTCATGATTCTTAACCATTAACCTGATGGCGTTGACTGGAAAGAAATGACTTCAAAATGCCCGCTGCCCCCCCAATATTCTGGACGTTCCTACGCCTATGATCATTGCCACTAAATAGCTTTCAATGCGAAGCAGAAAACCGAAATGTGTGATGTAGGAAATGGGGTAGTGCTTTTGTTTGCTGACATCTCCTGATTAAAGCGGGTCATTTTAATCATGTTAACTGTAGGGGCATTTTCCGCCACAGACGACAGAAATTCCCTGAAGGGCCCATCATCCCCCCCAGCAGCGTAAAGATATCGAACGGCTTAAATGTAAAAGAATACGAAGGCATGCAAGCGAAATGGCAAGCAAAAGATGACAGCACGACCCGTCCTCTCTAATTCTCTTCTGCAATGACAATCCATAAAAAAAATGTTGGATTTTAGAATTTTCACCAGTGCCTGCCTCCTCTGGCCTGCAGGCAAAGAACAAAACTTGACGACTCGGGGAAGCCCAACGAAGCCTCGCTACCAACTCATCACAATGCTGGAGACGGCTCGCAACTAATCAAAACTCTTGTTTCATGCGACCGCTGTATAACCTCGGCAGTTGGTTCGTCGCTGAGCCCCAAGAATTAGTATTGTTTCATCTGACCGAAAACGAAAATCAAATTATATATCAGTCAACTCCGTAGGAATGCGGACTACCATGCTGAAAATGTTGATTGTGCCGCCCCTCGTCAAGGTTAGAAGCGCCTCAGTCACTGCTTTATCGGTGGGATGACCTCAGTGTCGATGTTTTTATTCGGTAAAAAACATTTTGACAACATGTCATCATAAAATTAGATTCTGTGGAGCGGGAGGTGCCTCGGGGTGAAGATATCCAAGGAAGTACGAACAAGATTGCTGCAGGCGAGACATGAGGTCAAAAGATTCCCGGAATTGGGGACCGGTCGTAGCTTGAAGCTACGGGATATATGCTGTGCTTGTGTCAAGATGTCCGCGAGGAGGAAAGAGTAAAGCTGCTTTATATTTGTTTGATTTATATAAGAATATCTTGTCCCACCTGGATCCATAAATTCGTTGCCTTCCTATATCACTTTTGGGCTGTAATATGGTACTGCGCCATACATTAATTGCCTTTCAAAATAGGCATATTAGTGTGTTGCGCGAATAAAAAAAGTTCAACCCTGTCACAGCAAAGGCGCGAAAACGCAGCAGGGAGTCGACACGGAGATGCACCACTTGAAGAGATAGGTGAATGTAAACGTCGCGTCGTTTCCGGTGCTTCCCCAAATTTTATCGTACGGAACTGCAAGGGGATGTGGTGAATTAGTGAGCAGCTCCCCTGTATCATACGTCCTTAGTTCCGGGCTCAAATCCCGGCGGGCTCCACACCAGTATGATCTGATCACATAATCCTCCACAACGAAGTGAGAATTGGCATCCACAGTAGCCTAGTTTGGACGGCATTAAGCCGGACAATTCTAAGGAAGGAAAATCTGTGGATGGGATTAACACGCGCTTTGACCGGGGGCGGGTACCTGCCCCCCTCGAGTTTTTCGGAGATAGCAGAAAAACGGCGGCGCGTAGCACCCCTGTACTTGGCATACCTTTTTCCTCATCATTTTTACAACTTCTGTGAAAATTTTAAGGTTAGGTCATCTCAGGTCAGGTCACCAGTACAGGTCAAGTGACCTGACCTAAAAAAAGTTTAAGATAGCATAAGTCGGAGCAGAGTAGACTTATCCGATTGAAACTCATATCGCATAATGGCCCCACCGAGTTCTCTAAAATGTGTTCCGGTATTTTTGATATCGATGACCTAAGGTCAGGTACGAAGCATGACCTCTCCATTGGAAATACATGGGAAAAATGGTTTTCATGGAATAACTCAGTAACGGATGATGATAGAGCGTTTATTTTAACTCCATTAGACTCGCTGGGGCTTTGCAGTCCTAATGATATGTATTTTATATAATTTGATCCTGACCTGACCTCAGGTCAGGTTAAAGCCTTGATTTGACCCAGCAAGGTCAACTAATATATCATTCCATTCGGCTTGCTGAGAGGACTCATAAGTTCAAGTCGTTTTGCTCTATCTTTACTTGTTCAGATGTAAGGGCCGAAAAACTTAATTTACATGTTATCCCTATGACGGCAGGTTTTGACCTCTCGTGACCTTAAATGTGACCTGATCAAAAAATGGTCCAAATGTTTTCGATGGAGAAGTGGATGGGCAGCCCAACGCCGTTTACCGTTTTTCGCTACCTATCATGGTTCTCGAGATTTTAGGGGGGCGGGTACCGCCCCCCGTCAAAGTGAAGGTGGCTCAGACCCCCGTCAATGCGCGTGTTAAAGAAATTGGGCTTGCAGCTGCAACTGATTCCGCGCTTCCCCTCGATATATGTCACGTAAAGGTGTTGTCATTGGTAGCTGATCAGTCTAAAAAATTGACCTCGTGGCATTTGTGGTACTGAGCTCTTCAGATTGCCCGGAGAGCCCCACAATCCCCTAAATCGGCTCATAATTGTGTATCGACAGCTTCTCCACTCCATCCCCGTTGTTCGAAGCCATACAAGCGTCCGTCGTCACCACGCAGCAGAACGACCTGCTCCAACCGAGCCGATAACTGCCCATTTCAACTGATGAAGCAGTTTGTTTCACTGAACTGATGAACCAGCATAGTTTCACTTAAATCGGAATTCACTCTAGGAACAGACTATTTTCAGGTCAGGATTTTTTAACAAAACATTTTCAAATTTTGTAATTGAATCCACAGTAGCGAGATCAAATAGGAGACATTCGTCTAGCAAGCGATTTACCTTAGAGGGGCGCAACACACCTACTTTCCCCTGCATACATGATCTGTTATGGCGCAGGGCGCTCTTCCAGGTCGTGTTGGGCTGATGCTAAGATGTCAGTTTTCAACAAGCATTCTAAAATTTGTACCTGAATGATTATTTCAACCATTATCATCATAGCCGGAAAAATCGATATCAGTCTGGTCTTAGCCGGCTCGTTGGACGGCTAACCTTTCGGTATTGGCGTATCGGCCCTCCCTCCCCCAGAATGCGAGTATCGGCATCCTGATTATAGTAATAGCGCTCTTGATAAGTTGTTTTGTCCAAAACTGGCGCCCATTGGTTTGAATGGCACCTCCTGACCGGGTAGCCTCCCACCCCAACCCCGATTGGATATCGTGGATCCGTCCATGGCAGAGGGGAGCGCAGTTTGGTGGGACACCAGGACAATTTAGGGAGAAATATGTACTTGTTGCATATTCCCTGAATCTGCCCATAGTTCATGGGAGGCCTTATCTCGCTGTCATGTCTTGGCTGATCATTTAGCTCAATTTCCCAATACAAATGTTATTTTGGTATTGATATTTGCCAAACAGGCCCAAAAAGAGACGTGATAAGAAAGGATAAGAAAGTAAGCAATATACAAAACAAACGGAAAAGCAAAAAAACGAAACAGTGAAAAGCGAGAAAATGTTACTGAAAAACAATAAAAACGTCATAAAAAAACTGAAAAAGCGAAAAAACAAACTACACAAAAACGAGTATTGTAGCTCGACTTTCAAACACCTCTCCAGACCCCTCTACTGGCGCGCATCGGCGCCTTCTGCTCCGGTCTCGGTCCATAAATCCTGCAGTACTATAACGATTCGGCCTGACCCAGGGCGGACCCATTACATCATGGATTTGTTAGGTCTACTCCCAGGTTGAACACCTATTCCGAAATTTATTGATATGTGCATGTGATAAGATACAAAAGATAGACTAAACGTACAGCCATGAAAACTTTTAACGGTAATGAGTATTTATCTTAGAAAAGGTGGTTTATTTGGTACTACATTTTGTATGTTGGCACCGAGCCTTCCGGCTGGCACTGGACGGCGCGCCTCACCCTCTGTTCAAAAGGAGAGGTCGAGTAGCGAGCGTCGCCTCACTGCGTTCAAGGGTGTTACAGCTTGAATCGGTTGGTACGTATTCTTTGTGAATCAATTGACCGTTATGAGCATGTTTGGGTACGACTGCTTGGAATGACTTCTGGTTGGAGCACAAACAGTCAAACAGATTGTTGAGATTAGATACATATTAAATATTAATGATTAGAGATAAAATAAGGGCCAGACGTTTCCAGGGCAGATCCTCTGCTTCATTGGCGAAACAAAGAAGTTAAATCGATATGAGAAACCTGAACATAAACAATCTCACATAATCACATTCTCACATTATCATAGTGCAACAACATTATAATGTACTTATCATGAGGTAACCATGCTTTCAAAATGCAACCAATTATACTGTGGTCTTCATGTGCAACTGTGTTCATGTGCAACTCTTGTGCAACTTCATTATAATGTGGTTATCTGTGATTGTTTAAGTTCAGAAGTCTCATGCCAGGTTAAAGTTAAAGAACAGTGCCCGTGAAGCGTCTGGCTCTTTTATTCATCTTTAAGAATTAATGCTTTATATGATTTCAAACTTAACATTTTGTTTGGCTGGTTATTGCCCAACCATGTTGCCTGAATCCTCGCAGAATGACTGTCGTTTCTCATGTCCTCCCGATGAGTCTTTGCGAATGATGAGTGGCATTTTCAGCACTTCAAATAGTCGCGAGTTGGCCGACTCTGACCCCAAATGATAATCAGTCGTGTAGGTTGCTATACTATCAATATAGGCGGATACAGGATTTCTGATGGGGGGCACACATGGTCTGTGGCGCAATCCAGACCAGGCGGAGCCACTTCTGTGCGCCAACTCGCCCACCGGTGCACCGGGGCGCTGATACTCATATCCTGGGGGAAGCGACAATTTAAGGGCGCCGTGACCATTTCAGGGACGCCGAGGGTCGATCGTAGGGAGCCGTCCCTCTTGCCCCCTCCCTTAGATCCGCCTACGACAAGTAACTGATGCTGTATTCGTGTATCGCCTGCAGAGACCGCGCCAATAAAAGGTCCCGCGAGTGTGAAGGGACCGTTCGATCTTCCGGTGGAGGGCTCAGAAACAAGGTGAGATCTCTGAACAAGTCCAACGGTCTAAAATATTTCTAACTCTTGCCCCACCGGGGGTACCATTGATGCACCCCCCGCCTAAGTTTTTTCTGAATAGTAGAAAATCGACGAGGTGCTGCTCCGCAGTTGAGGGATCTATCTCTCACCGCATCATTTTCCCACGATCTCTGAAATGTTTTTATCCTGGGCCACATTAGGTCACGGCACCAGGCGAGGACAGTCACTTCACTCCAACTTTTAAGGTCTACAATAGCTACATTTCCAAGCCGAACGCTTTGTAATTTTCTACACGTGATGACCCCTCCAGGATCTAAAAAATCAAGATTCGGATTTTCAGATTTGGTGACCTGAAGGTCATGTCACGAGGTAGCCCCTTCCCTAGAAAAATGCATGGAGGAAAGCTATTTTATGATCTAAAAGTTACAAAATGATTTTCAATGCTCAGATTTCTCATAAACGCATTCTTGACCACCCTTTCACGTATTCCAGGGGCGATATTTTCCCTTCGACTTATCTGAGGTCATCACAGGTCACCAGGGGTCAAAAACAGTATTTTGACGATAGCTTTCGACGTAATTAAGCTAGAGCACGGAATTAGATTTCACCGTGTGTGTCTCGTCACTGGCTTTCATTTGATATACAGCACAGCTATTTTCTGACTTCCCGTGACCTCATATCATGTTAGGTCAAAAGGTGCCCTCTGGAGGTCAAACCACTGGCGGGAGGTCATTATGAGGTCATCCACATACCGGAGGAAGCCCTGGCATTCTTTTATCCAATGTTCTTTGCCAGACCTCAATAGTTTTAATGAGATGAGAGCTATGCCGAGGTTTCTTAACACGCACATTGACGGGGGCTGGGTACCCGCCCCCCACCCCCGTCGGGTTTATAGAGATAGCATAAAAACGGCGGGGCATAGCGCCGCCGTACTTGACATACCTTTTTCTGATCATTTTTACAAGTTGTGTCAAAATTTTAAGGTTAGGTAATCTCAGGTCACCAGTATAGGTCAAGTGACCTGACCTTAAACGTTTAAGATAGCATAAGTCAGAATAGGATCAACTTATCCGATTGAAATTGTCACATAATGGCCCACCGAGTTCTCTAAACATGTTCCTGTATTTTTTTATATCGATGACCTAAGGTCAGGTAACAATAATGGCCTCTCCATTGGAAATACACGGGAAAATGGTTTTAACTAAATAACTTAATAATGGTGGACGGTGATAGAGATTTTATTTTAACTTGATTAGATTTGCCTCGTCTTTGCAGTTCTAATAATAGGTATTTACCTAATTTGGCCTCGTCCTGACCTCAGGTCAGGTAGAATCCTTGACTTGACCTAGAAAGTTCATATTATATATCATTTGATATGGCTTGAAGCGAGGATTCCAATGGTCTAAATTGTTTTGCTGTAGCTTTATTTTTTCAGATGAGATGACCAAAAACCTTGATTTAAATGTTATCCCTATGATGGCATGTTTTGACCTTTAGTGACCTTACATATGACCTGACGAAAAATTACTTCACATATTTTCTATAGAAAAGTAGATGTGCTACTCAATGGCGTTTACCGTTTCTCGCTATCTGGCGTGGTTCTTGAGATCTTGGGGGTGGGGGGCGGATACCCCCGTCAAAGCGAAGGTGGCTCAGACCCCCGTCCATGCGCGTGTTAAGCATTGCATATTTTAGTGGAAATATCACATCGAGACTGAACTTGAGCTCTGGAGGTCAAACCAGTGACCTGAGTGCTTAAACAGGTCAAGTAGAGCTCTACTGAATTCAAACGTGCATTCCAATGCACTTTGCAGATTTGAGCTAACGAGGAATGACCCATATTTTCGGAGTTAGACAGAGGCCATCGATGCCCCGATGGGATACGGGTTAAATTCTGCCAAAAATCCCCAAAACAAGCTCCGCAATTAAGGTGGCAAACAACGCACTGATTAATACCTTTTCCGAAGAAAGTTTCTCTGGAACACTTTTCTGACACGAGATGAGCTGGGGCCAGCAGAAGGATATTCATTATTGCACGCATTTTTCACCCACATGTATGTAATCTTGCCCCCTGCCCCGATCGACCCTAGGTGCCCTCTAAAATGATCACGGCGGCTCATTTAGAATTCGAATGAAATGTCGTTCCCCCTCCAATGCCACTATCGGCGTCCACAGGATAGGATTTTTGCGCTTTCGCATATCTGATGGGTTTTCCAAAAAGTGACATAATCCACTCCTGGTCCAGATGCCGCCCCACCCATCCCGACCCTGATCAGTAATGTTGGATCCACCTATGGATGAACAAGGTATGAAACTACATGTATGTACTTGCAAGGTATCCATAGGTATTTTTCATCACTAGGTAATGAATGGGTATAAATCGCTGATTTTTGGCACACGAGTTATACAGGATACATGAGTAAATGAGATCCATGACACATGAGCATTCCCAATCAGGAAAAAGAAACAGGGAAGCAGGACGTAGGGGAAAGTGTTCTTATTTTACGCACACCTAACGGAAAAATCGCAATTTCTCTAAGATGGTGCAATCCTGAATCATGAAACTTTGCGATGTCGTAGTTCAATGTGTCCTTTATCCTTTAACTGGATAAGAAAGTTTCAGTTATCATGGTCATAGCTAGGGAACAGTTTATCGAACTGTTTGCATTTGTGCGTAATTAGGAATAGAGTGTCTTATTACGCACATCTCGTCAAATCTGCGTTCCTAATTACGCATACCTGTTACTGACCTTATTTAACACGGGCATTGGCAGGGGGCGGGTAACCACCCCTTCAGTTTTGTTTGGAGAGATGATAAAAACAGCGGCGCGTAGCGCTGCCGTATTCGGCATACCTTTTACTGATCATTTTTACAACTTTTGTCAATATTTAAAGGTTTAGGCCATCTCAGGTCAGGTCACCAGTACAGGTCAAGTGACCTCACCTCAAAAAGGTTTAAGATAGTATAAGCCAGAAAAGGGTAAACTTACCCGATTGCAACTCATATCACATCCATACAATGGGGCCCCTGAGCTGGTCTAGAATATTTTGTGAATAAAAACAAGATGCAAACTCCCCTTGTAAAATGGAGCTAACGAAGAATGACCCATCGCTTAAACGGCTTGTGATGCCGAGGCACTCCTGGTTATATAAAATGCTTATTGTACAGGTGAATTTTGGGGAGGGGTGATAAAAAGGCATGTGCCCCTCAGCTCAGGGCACAGTTCCCTGAACCAGGATTTCTACTGAATTATTTAAATGAAAAACTAGTTTTCACAATTGTCAGCCCTGCTAATCCATCCCCATCCGAACCCCCGGCCTGTTCACCTTTTATTTACTCTAGCTAAGGCTGATCCTTGACAATGAACTTTATAAACACGTTAAAAATGTATCTCAAATAATTTCGGAAGCAAAAATTGTATTCTTCCAATGTCCCTATGCCTCCTTCCACGGCCATTGTCGGAGCCGAGGAACTTGATCCGCGTTCGACCAGGGATCACTTGTCACGACAAAACCAGTGGGCATAACAAATGAGATTTTCAACTCCAATACGCCTTAGCTTGCGCATAGTGACAGATATCACAGGCTCCGCTGATTTCTCTTATGTTAAGTACTTGCATGAGTTGGCTGATTTGTCCTTACATCTATCCAAAAAAGTTTGTTTTGGCTACTTTCATGATATTTCGGCGATATTTTCTTTGTTCCGGTTTTAATCGAGTTTTCCTTTTCCGCCAATGCTTGATTTGCATTTTTCTTGAACCAAAGGCAAAAGTTGATTTGAAATAAGACATAGTATGTTTATTAGGTTACAATAAAAGTGCCCTTTTGCTCCCGAGGTGACCCTGAAAAGTTGTGTGCCCCCCATACCAAAGCCCTGGCTGCACCCCTGCCAGGGACCCCAGAGGGGCACTTGTTAACTGACTATTTATTTCGATTGTGCTACCTTCTAGGGACATTTTTCTTATGATCGTACGTGCGTGATAAGGCACTGTGCGTAATATGGACACTTTCCCCTACCATGGTCCATTAGAGTCGTTAAAAAACCATGTTTTTACTTTTCAGACTCGAACCCACTTTTTTCCCATTATATATTCAATTCTGATTTCAATGAGCCACATGCCAAGCATCTACGACAGCGGGAAAGATCGCCTCAAAACGGTTAAAGATTTCATGTTTCGGACGCGATTGGCCGCCCGGCGTTGCAGTCTCCCCTTGTTAAATTGGCATGAAAGGGGTGCATAACCTACCAGTAAAGACAGCGTGGCATGTGCGTGCGTATAAGATAGATCCCACCGGTAGATGGGATTTAACATGCAGGAATTTACTTGTCAGATGTATTTGCAGCGCAATAAAAATACATATTATTCCACAAAAGACCTGAAATTAAAGGATTCAGCACCCTAGTACTCTAAATCTCGACAGAACAGGAATTTTTTCCGGAATGCAAACCTTTCTCTAGTAACTATCGCTGGAGAACGTCGTGAGGCAGGTGCTTCTCCCTATTCTCCTGGGAACTATTTAAGAGCTCTGGTACTGATAAAAGAAGATCCTGTTTCATGTTTTTGCTCTTTAGGTGGCTCGCGAAATCTTCCACCAGCTTCACTCCACGTTCTGTGGGACCGTTCACGACAGTAAGTTCTGGAATACCTTGAAACAGGGGCAGCTATACAAGTCACCAGCTTCTCAACGGAGCCATTTCATGTCAGAATTTGTCAGATTCAGGCGCTCGATTACCAGCCAGCTGTCAGGAATGAGAAATTGGGAGAGGCTTGGTATCGGGCCGAGCTCTTCATAGCCTCTGTCGGAAACTTTAGCATACCTAACTGAAAGGTGGTTGGTTTTGCTGTTTAGGCCAGGTACTGTATCACTGCCTTTTTACCTTCAGCATTGTGATTCTTATTTGCGAAGCAGATTGTAACTTTCTGGTCACAGATAACAATTGCGTTTGCACATTGACTTCAGCGCCTCTACACAATACCGGAGTATTATCTCGAATTGCGCAAGCTGGTTTACGTGTGGCTGTCAGGAGAGGTTCTCTCCAAAAACTGTCTGCTTAGAAGACCTGGAGCCCACCAGCGAGCCATATTATGGAATATAGAACATTTATGGCATGAAGTGCGTGCTACTACTGAGTCAGATGGTCATATGGTTCTAAGTCATGCATTTGGGTTCCTCCGTCGCGGATAGTCAGCTTTAGAGCCTTCTATGAGCCTCAAAGCTATCCATAAAATGCAATGCAGTGCTTTCATTAGGTTAATATAGAAATCGCCCTGAATGTGCCGAAGTCAATTTGTCATCAGCTGTGGTATCTGTGCACAGAAAGTTATATTCTGTCGCGCTGGTGAGAACCACCATCTTGGAGGCAAGGAGCCAGTCGCACAACAATTGGCCAAAACAGCAAACGATTCACATTTGACTAGGGCAGGCTCAAGTTTCCGATAGAGACTATGAAGAGCTCTGTAAATGCTCGGTACTAAGCCTCAGCCAGCTTGTCACTCCTGACAGCTGGCTGGTATTCGATTGCCTGAATCTGAAATGTTCTGACCAGAAATGGCTCCGTTAAGAAGCTGGTGACTGGTATAACTTCTTCTGTTTCAAGGTATTCCAGAACTTAATGTGGTGAATGATCCCACAGCGTGGTGTGAAGTTGGAAGATTTCGTTAGCCATCCAAAGGGTAAAAATACGCAGCACGGTCTTCTTCTAGCAGTATCAGAGCTCTTAAATAGTTCGCAGGAGAAAACGGAGAAGCACCTGCCCCAACGACGTTCTCCGACGAATGTTACCAGAGAAAGGTTCGCCTCCGGAAGGCATTCCTGTTCTGTCGGGATCTAGAGTACTAGGGTACCTACTGAACCATTTGATTTCAGGTCTTGTGTGGAATAGCATGTATTTGTATTGCGCTGCAAATACATCTGAAAAGTAAATGTATGCATGTTAGATCCCATCTACCGCTCTTATACGCACGCACATGCCACGCTGTCTTTACTGGTAGGTTATGCACCCCTTTCATGCCAATTTAACAAGGGGAGACTGCAACGCCGGACGGCCAATGGCGCCCGAAACATGAAATCTTTAACCGTTTTGAGGCGATCTTTCCCGCTGTCGTAGACGCTTGGAATGTGGCTCACTGAAATCAGAATTGAATATACAATGGGAAAAAGTGGGTTCGAGTCTGAAAAGTAAACATGTTTTTTTGAACGACGCTAATGGTCCATGCATCAAGTTCGTTCCGCGAAATTTGCATCCAGGTGGGGAGGGGGTGCATACAAACGCACCGTACATGCTGGATTCACACCACCCGCCATCAATGCACCAATCAAAAGGCAGGGCGCGCGTCACCAGCCAATCAGGGGCGGTGTGACGGCTGCTGCCGCTGGCACGGCGCCAGCGCTCGTCTCCCGTCAGTATCGCGCTGGCAGTCAAAGCGTCGGGAGCTGCCATAGTACTCCGGCGCCCGTGATTCGCATCTGTTCAAACCCCGGAAATCGGTGAGCGGCGGGCGGTCGGTTACAGATGGTGACAGCTGTTGAGCGGGGCGGCTGTCTGGCTGGGACAGAGACGGTGCAGTGAGGACGGCAGCCGCGATGAGCCCGCCGGGAGTGGAGCTGTGTTGGTTGTTGTGGATCAGCGTGACTCTGAATCTGAGCGGAGTCTGCACCTGGCTGCTGCAGGCACTGGTGGATCGCGGAGCGCTCCGGCAGGCCGAGACCGCAGCTGTCGCGCCGCCCACCAGAATCGCCATGCACCGGTGAGTCAGCGCTGGCAGCTCCAGGCTCTCTGTCGCGCGTGCCATCCGACCAAGGACGTGGGAACCGGGGGGCATCCAGCTTCAGAGGTGGGGGCCTTTCCCCGCAAATTTTAGGGCTCATCCAACCGATTTTCTTAAAACAGCCGTATTTCTTACTCTTTGGGCCAGTTCTTGCCCCCTCGGACAGTTCCGTCACGGTTAAATTCTGCGCATATCCACGTTTCTGAATCACACTGGAGTATATATGACGTGTTAATATTGTGTTTAAAGGGAGCCATGCGGGCAGGTTCGGTCCCCAAGCTAATCGTCGTTCCGGCTTTCCTGGACATGGCCTCTGAACTGCGGGCTCAGCCGTGTGCGGCAGCTGTGTTTGTTTTGAAAGCTCTCGACGTCGCCGTAGACGCAGGTGCCCGTTAGTCGATTAACGCAGCGCTGCTGGTCCCAGGTGGCATGTGTGGAGATCCGGGGGGTTCGGGGGCTGGACCCCCCTGGATTTTGGATATCCCATAGATTTTGTATACGGCTTGTATTGCCATACTAGCGTTACCCATCCAGAGATCCTGGATCCGAGATCCGCGCCGTGCACCATCCCCTCCCAAAGTGCTCAATTTTCTCAAAGTTTGCTCAAAACACTGTCTTTGTTTCGCCTCCCTGAAGGGCAGTTTCTGGAACCGGCTTTCGACAGCGGAAAATGTGTGTTCCACCCAGCATTGTGGGATTTCGAGAAAACCTGTGTTGACTGTGATCCGGTGCATCGTCGCCTTGGGAAGAGCCGCTGCGACTGGTTTTCGGCGCGGGATGGGTGATTGCAGTTGACAGGTACTTACCTGAGCGGTTGCTTTGGCGTGAGGTGGCAACTGGCGTCAGTGAATGGGGTGCATTTGAAGTGTGTCTTACCTTCGGGCTTAGATATTGTGCCAAAAACTGGGTTCCAGGTCCGTAGTTTGAAAATGATTTTCAGAAAACATGTTTGATTATTGTCTCGTGACAATTGAGTTTTCCTTAATAATTTATAAAAACATGAGGCTGCTTAGTGTTCATATGTACGTAACCGATAGCTGAGAGCAAAACACAGCATAGGCGGATCCAGGGGGGCAAGGGGGCACGTGCCCCCCGATCGACCCTCGGCGCCCCCTGAAAAGTCGATGGCGCCCCCTGAAATGTCGCTTCCTACCCCCCCAGGATACGAAAGTCGGCGCCCACCGATAGGATTTGGCGCCCACCTGACAGGTTTTGCCGGTCATAAGTGGCGCCCCCTGGACCGGGTGGCGCCCCCCCGGGAAGGTGCCCCCTCCGATCGGCAATCCTGGATCCGCCTATGAAACACAGGCTGTATGTTGAAATACCACTCTGCAAGCAGTAGTTCGCTCACACTACAACAAAAACTTCTGAGCCTATTATGTACATATTCAATTGCAGGGGGCTGTACATTGCAAGGTAGCAGCTGGCGACAGTGAATGGAGTACATTGCAAAAAGTAGCAGCTGGCGACAGTGAATGGAGTATATTGAAAAAGTAGCAGCTGGCGACAGTAAATGGGTATATTGCAGGGTAGCAGCTGGTGACAGTGAATGGGGTACATTGCAGGGCCGGCGAAGACTGTTGGCTGCGAGGCTAAAATACTGCAAGGCTGTTAATGGCCCTTTGGAAAAGATGTCGATATGTGGCAGGCGATTGGGGAGAATATATTGCCGTAAGTGGGGACAAACAGAGGCGAGAGGCGTCCTAGATTCCAATGAGTTCATTCAGACGGTGCGTATTCATTGGATAAGGCGAAACGTGGGGGGGGCAGAGAAATGACGAAGAATAGTGCTTTTTAAACGCAATCGGCTAAGAATTAATTGCTGGGGGGACATGGTCCCTGTCCCGCCCGTGGATCCGTGTTAACTTTTCTCAGACTTGGCCCGAATGGATTAAAGATTTGGAGGCAGGGGTGGAAAAACCCACCAACTCACCAACTAGGGATAGCGACAGACCCTGAACATTGAAACCATCAAGTTCGACAGGAAATCTATACAATATCAGAACGGTTCTGACTGGCTAAATGAAAGTTTCCAGGAAAGTTTCAAAGAAAAGCTCACCCTGACAGGGTAATCATCGCGATGAACCAGAATAGATAACGCAGATTAGCTGCTTCGATTGAATTCAGGGATGTGGTAGAAACCATTTGATAAAAATGTCTTAGTAAGTTTTTCCCAACGCTAATTATGCCGCATTGGTCTGTCATTACCTTCCCCGTTCTTGCTTATATAATTTCAACTTCTACGACTGGCCTGGAAATATTACAGATAATGTTTTGTGGCTAGAATGCATGTGAATGAACACTAATTACACATTAGTAGTTCCATCCCTCCCCTGCCTGTTAACCTACCACAGTGCAGCGGTGGACGGGAGCGACAGTCAAAACTTGCCGCTTGCATGGGCAACGACAGCTTTTATAATGAGAAGACACCAAGTCATGGCAACTGGTTACTTCACTTCTCTGTCGAATGCATTAGCTCATTCCTTGATAATTATTCATCATTATCAGGTGTAACTCTGCACGCGCATGCTCCAGATGGCAGGTAGCGGAGTTGGAAGGGTGCTTGACTAGTTAGTAGAGGATAACTGGTTCGATTCCCGAGCGCAGCAGTTTTAAATTTTCCGCTTTACGTCAGCGCTGTTTTGCAGTGTCTGTGGCGGCGCTTACGCAGGTGGCAGAATTATGCGCAAGATACCTTCTTAAAGGTATTCAGAGAATTCCCCACGCCCGAGACGTCACGCGGGCGGAAGGAATTCCTTACCCTTAGGTCGTCAAACTGCTCTTATGGCACTGCCCGCCCACGAATTTGGAGAATACGCGGTAATCAAGTTTATCACAAATGCAATGAAAAGCATTTCATCTCGATTCTGGGCCTCTTTTCAAAAATTGGGTATTTAATCATTTGATTTTCCCATGTTATGTGCTATGAGGTGTGACGTCACATCCGGTGATCTGCGCTTCTGTTGGAGGGGGCTGATTATGCGTAGGAGTGTGATCTTCAGTAAGTCTCTTCGCGAATTCAGGAATGCTATTGCCAGATTGTTTTATCAATATAGGTACTATTTGTCGCATTACATGTGCTTTAGAAATTGCCTATATCTAAAAAATGAGAGCGACAGCTTTCAGTGTTAAACATTAGGTTGGCGACAGGTTTGAGGTTTTTTCCTCCCATGTTTGGAAGGTTTGCTTTGAGACACTTGTAAAGCAGTGTTGGATGTAAGGGTGTATATATATTTGAACTCCCTCCCCTCCCGAAATATCAGTGCCTATAATAAATGCATGGCCGGAGGCCGTTCCGAGGCAATGGTGAGGGAGGTTCGAACCCGTAGCCCCTGCCCACTAAATTTCTGGATCCGCCCCTGTCCTGAAGGAATGTCAGGGAGCAGGACCTTAGTTTTTTACATATTGTCAGCATTCTTCCTGAATTCAAGTTCAATTGTATTATAAATGTCATTGGAAATATGCCGCATTGTTGTAACTCCAGACTATAGTCTGGAATTACAACAATGCGGCAACGACAACGACTCTATAGAGTCGTTCTGAGGGCATTATTTATTGTAAGTAATGAATTGGCTTTATATCTGCTAAAAATGGCTAATAAGTCCAATATTTCGTTTTATATAATTTACTTATGTTAGACTACGACGTTTCCAACTCGGCTTAGCGTCACATCGGCGTTCGATCTGGTACTGTTCCGTGCCGCGATAGGCTTCTTCATTTAGGTCACAAATAGATACGGATTCAAATAAAATGTTTGTAGCTAAAACAGGTGTTTACTGTGACCAAAAAGGCACTTATAGATTTATGAAATTTTTTCTGTTACCACGTACTTCACATTTGAAACTAGTCCAGAAAGCAAGTTATACGCATTTATAATCGCCAGCACCAAAGTCATGTCTAGCGTATCGCTTTTCAAGAGGTCCAGGTAGAGCAATTTGTCTACCCAGCGTGACGTTATCATTAGATAACATTGCCACGATAAACAGTGGTCACTTAACCAGCCGGGGAGGACAAAGGCGACAGGGGGGGGGTGGCTCCGCGAACGATTAGTTCCAGGACACCTGAAATATAGATCAACTGGTCTCTCGACATTCTCTATCACGTGGCTATACCAGTTCGAATCCCATTGTGAAGGTGTCACATTCCCTACCAGGTAGCATTCCAGGCAGATAAGGAGCCGTTCAGAAATTACGTAAAACATTTTTTTGTAATTGTGATCCCCATCCCCTTAACACGCTTTTTGACGCGGATGTGTAACGTTTGATAATGATTTGCTAACTCCCCCACCCCCTTTGCGATACGTAATGTACGGACTAAACGTTCAGATGTGCACATGTGAACGTTTAGGGGACGTCCACATATGTGGTCTTCTAAATCCTCATACTGATAATGTGGCCGCTGCCCTGTGAAGTGATGCTCGAGTGTGTGTACCAGAGGCACATCTTGTGTGCTATACTAAGTGGCATAGCTTAGTATCGTTGGTCATGAGTGCCATCAATTAAGTTGACACGTATTAGTCTATGTTAGGATTGCTGGCCTAATCGCCCCCTATCCGGGTCGGTGGCATAGTGAGTGTACCTATGTATGATGTATGTATGATGTATCTATGTATGTATGATGTATGTATTATGTGCTGCGTAAGAATGTGAGCATAGAGGCAGTTGTTATTTTTGTGTGAGAAAAAGCAGTGTCCAAAATGTGCAGATACAAAAGGTTGAAGGGAGTGTCCCACTTTTATAATGGGGTTTGAACTGAGATAACGGTTTTGTAGAGCGTGTTGAGAAACCACTATTGACGTATTGCAGTTCACCCAAAGCTCTCTGTATAAAATTTACCCGCGCCACAGAGTTCGAAGAAGGGGGCTTACTATCTAATTTCAAGCCATGAAAGAATCCCTTTCATCTGGTAGTGCATTCCACTTGATAAATGTTAACAAATGGCACAGCCACGCAAACTTGAATGTCACAAGCCGCCGCGAGCTGCCACATTCGTGATTACACGGGACGCTTGGGTCGGCCCAACGTAGCAAGACAAGAGCCGATATCTTTGTTTTGAGTAATTATAGGAGGAACCAAATGTGGTTTTTCCTTATTTTCAGACCCATTTTGTCCGTAAATAGACCTTTGTAGAATCTCAACAAAGTGGCATTTTCCCTTTGAGTCCCGAAAATACTGAAGTGCTGTCACAAGCGGAATCTGCCCGCTGAACTGCAGTGACGTTGGATTTCGGTCTAGATTTAGCTGGGTGGCGGATAATTGATACTGCCTTCCGCTCTGGCTTTCATGCCCTGCTGGACTTCCCTTCATCATCGCGTGGTAAACGGCAGCAGGGAAATTTCCTATCGGAGGGGAACAATCTGGTAACCGTAGTGGGAACGCGTTCAGCGATTCTGCTTGCTTTTGCATTATCCGATATTCAATTATTTGGGCCACTGTGGAGTATGGGTACTTGTTGAGAGAATCGCATATGAATTCCACCACTGGAAGCAGTGACACGTCTGAAATAGACCCGGAGGGAGGGAGGGAGGGCAGGGAGAGATCCAAAATGAATGTAGGAATCTTAAAGAGGTGTGACGTGTCAATAACTATTTCAGCTATATAAAGGGCATGGTTGGTGATTTTAATTCTAACCCGAAACGGTTCTGGAAATTTCTGAGCTGTACTGTGGGTACCAAGAGCCAACTTTTGGAACGGTCGGATGGCGATGGGTAGTGAGTAGAGCTGTTGAACGGGCTAATCTGTCAAACTATGATTTTGCGAACAATTATACAGATCCAGAAGTGCATTATTATCCTAAGACTTTTATTAAAGATCTTCTCAAGCATGTCTCCATCAGTTTCCAATCACAGAAACAATGTTGGCCCCACTAGATATCCTGCTTAAAAATATGTGCTCCGAGCAGCGGCGTCGCCATGGAATTTTTACGGGGGGACGCACCCGGGCTAGTGGTGACCGGGGGAAGCGAGTTTTAAGCATATCGGTACCTGGCAGCATTAATGACAATGGACCAAAATTTTGGGGGGATGTTCCCCCTGGTTGGCCAAAAGGGGGGGACGCGTCCCCCCGTCCCCCCCCGCTTTCGGCGGCCATGGCTCCGAGTGTGTTCCCGAGTAGGTGGGCGGAGGGTAACAATGTAATCAGAGAGAGAATGGTCTGACAAGAATGGTCTGGAAAACTACGTTAAGATTATTGTTCCGTATCACTCACCTCATCGTTTTGAAAACTACTGGGGCGGTGCGTTTGGGACGCTCTTCTTTGTCATGCTCAACCAGCCTTGACTGCAAATCAACACGGCCTCGTCCGACGCCGACCTCGAGATTCCAATTTTGCTTGTCTATCAAGACGGCGTGGGAATTTACCTCTTCAGGCTCTTAAACAGATGTCAACTATACGGAGTATTCTGCGGCGTTCCAGAGTGTCAATCACAAACTCCTGATTCACAATTGAAGAATTCTCATCAAATTTCACGTCTGACTTTTGACCCGCTTGCATCATATTTGGATAATCTAAAACAGCGTGTGATTGTAAGTGGGAAGTGTTCCGACTGCTTCCATGTGCGCTCTTGGACGCCAGAAGGCAGCGTTTTCCCGCCGCTCCGGTTTGCCGTTCCCTGCCTGTACCGTCGACGTCTTGTGCTGGTGCCGTTTGTCTATTCTGCTGCAGCATAGAATAATAGTGTAGACATTTGGCGCCCTATGCGTACACATTGGCGCCGTAGTAGCAGCTACAATACAAAATTCCAGTGGCCCCAAGCAATGATTATATTATTTTATTGGATAAAAATGTTCGAGCATAATTTTTAACCCAAATATAAGACCCAGACTGGTCTGAGAGTTTCAATGACCTTCCTGTTAAAACCAAGTCCACTTGTCTTCTATTTGCTGACAATGTAAAGCTAGGCCCTAAAAATTTGTTCTAAACTCCACGCTCAACCAGACGTGTACAAAATTATACTTTTGGGGCAGCAAGAGCACCCCTACAAGTAAAGAAAACATCTTTAAACGTCTGAAAGTGCCCCTTAGTGTCGGAAAGCGCCCCTTAAGCTGTTAAGCCATAACGAAGTCCGGCTTACTGTAGAGCTAAGAATTGGACTGGTATGAATAGCGTTTTAGGTAGTCAGTACGTGTCGGAAAAATGGCTGTCTACAAACATGTTTAGCTTTGTGGGCATCATTGCACTTTTCCACCCTTGCATGCCAAGAAACTCCTGGGTTTGCATTCGAGTTGACACTTTTCCCGCTTCCCACCGGGGGGTCTGACTCCACCTTCGCCCCACCGGGGGCCATCGATGGCCCCCTCTAACTCCGACAATAAGGGGGTTAGCGCAAATCTGTAAGGCGCATTAGAAAGCTCGTGTGAATTCAGTAGAAAATTATTTCTCATGCTTAAGCGCTCAGGTCAATGGTTTGACCTCAGAGTTCAAGTAAGGTCACGATAGGCTATTTCCACTAAAATATGCAATGCTTAGCAAACCGGGCATAGCTCTCATGCCGTTAGAACTATTATAATCTGGTAAAGTATATTTGAGAGAAAGGTGAGACACTTTTCCGCTATGTGGAACAAAATTACCTCCCGCCAGTGGCCTGACCTCCAGAGGTCACCTCGCAACCTAATATGGCCTGAGGAGGTCACGAAAGATCAAAAAGTGACCTTACCGTATATCACATGAAAGCCAGTGACGGGACATACACGATGACGTTTATCTCAGCGCTCTAGCTTGATTAGGTCAAAAGTTATCGTCAAAATACTGTTTTTGACCCCTGGTGACCTGTGATGACCTCAGATAGGTCAGAGGGCAAATATGGCCCCTGGGATCCGTGAAAGGGTGTCGAAGAACGTGTTTCTGAGCAATCTGAGAATTTTCAATCATTTTTGTGACTTCTAGATCATAAGACAGCTTTTCCCCATGCTTTTTCAATGGGAGAGGTCACCTCATGACCTGACCTCAGGTCACGAAATCAAAAAATTCCGGATATATATTTTGTAGACGCTGGAAAGAGTCATGAAGTGTTGGAAGACTCAAATCAATCGGCTTAGAAATGTAGCTAGGATAGAGCTCAAAAGTTGAAGTTAGGTGACTTTGGTTGACCTCGCCTGATGACCTGACCTTGTGTGACCCGGGGTAAAAATTTCAGGGCTGGTGGGGAAAATGATTGGATGAGAGATAGAGCCATCAACCGGGGTGCTGCGCCTTGTCGTTCTTCTGCTATCCCGAAAAAAGCCATAGTGGCATCGATGGCCCCCGGTGGGGCGAGGGTTAAAACTCAGCATTTGCGAAGGAATGGGGTGCGTTAAGAGCGGAATCCGGCCCCAGCGGCTCCGCGGCCGCCGCACAGTGGGCCCTCGGACCCTCAAAAGCGCTTATTATTCGGATTTCGTAAGTTAAAAAATATTGATGTTTTTTGGGTGTCATCAGTGGGAAATTGAACGTAGAACACGATGGCATTCTTATTTTTTCAAAACGACTACAGAACTCTGCCTTTTGTTTCTAAGAACGGAGTGTTCCAAATATGTTAGTGGATGTTTTAACCTCATTTCGTGTATTGGCCAGGTATGGGGAGGGAATTAATCAAGTAATGTTACTGACGGAGATAGATTTGGTCAGAATATATTTGAAATAGAGTTTAAATAAATACATCACCTTGCGCCGCAGTGAAACTTGGTCCACAAAGTAGCTGAAGGTGTGTACTTTCATACCTTATAAGTACTTTTTGCCCGATTTTGCCCGAATTCGTATTATGAGAATATTTGTTGTTCAATGCAATACATGGATGCGGTAATAGTATTACACCGCATATAAGGCAAATTGTAGAAATTGCTCATTTTTAGGCAAGTGTCGGCAAGTTAGCCTTTTAGGTTCGTCTCGTGTCCCGCGTTAATAAAATTTTGAGCTACTTCTTAGACCTGCAAGTTAAGCAATCTTTTCCAGGTCACATTGGGTCAAAAGCTTTACACAGAAAATATGGGTCTTGTCTAAACGCCGCTCGGGGCTAAAGAGATTGGTCAGATTGGCCTGGGTTTGCCACTCGCTTTACACTAAACGCATCAGATGACTACGTCGCTTCGCACGAAAACTGAACACGAGAGCTCAAATTTGAGATGAGACGAAACCTAAGACGGCCGTTTCCTTGGGTCAGAAGTGGTCTAGTACAGAGGAACAATAGGCCCCTGACTCAGTTGGAGAGGTACCTTGCTCTACCGAACTGTGGTTTTGTAGTGGGCAAAATGATCTCACGAAGGGATGTGTTTAACTTTGTGCATGACAATATTGGTGTCAACAGAGGGGCAGTGGATGATGTAGTGTCATATGTCAAGGACACATTACAGGGCGGATTCAATGAGCATAAAAGGGACACGTACGGTCGGAAAGCACAATTTGTTATTGTAAGGCTGAAGCGGAAATGGCAAGCAAGTCACAGAAGCCTAGACCGCTTCTTGGAGAAAGAGAAAAAGTGGCTGAACGAACACGGAACGTTTCATAGCAGCAGATTCTCCGAGGGTATTGGTGTCGGTTGACCCTTGACCAGCCATCTACAAGCCGGGGTCCTGGTCGGCCTGTAGGTTTAAATGGAACACTTTCTGGAAGCTCCAAACGTCGTCGAACCTCCGCTTTGAAGGCTGGTAATTCCTCTGCGGAGCTTTTGGATGCCACACGCTCCAAAGCACGAGTAGAAGGTAGGCGTGACCTTTCTGGTGTTCTCAAAGACGGGACCGTGACTCCCACAAGACCTACTAAAGTAAGAAAAATGCTAAGAAAGCCAGCACATACCCCAGTAAGGTACACAGACGAAGAAGCACTTGCTGTGTTCAATGAAGGGCAGCATACAAAGAAAATCTGGCAGTTTACCAGAGAGGCCAAGGGTCAGAAGGCCGACATATATCCTCCATACAACGACATCCGGAAGGCGAAGGAAAAGTGTTATCCGGAGGATATAACTGTAGATAGCTACAAAGCCGAATTCTCCATGCAATCAATGCTAGATCACACAGCAGAGCGGATTATTGAGCAACAGAGTGAGGTAGTGATCAAATTACCGAGGACAGCAGCACGCCTCTAAATACATTTTTAAAATGCAAATGGGGATTCGATGGCACGAGTGGCCAGAGCACGTACAAGCAAAGTTTGGGAGAAGGCACTTCAGACGCACAGCTGTTGTCGACAGCAATTGTTCCGCTGCAAATGACGGCGGAAAACAGCATTATTTGGCAAAACACCGTGCCGTCCTCCGTGCCGTTCTGTCGTCCCCTGAAATTGAAGTATGTTAAAGAAAGCGCCGAAAAAAGTAGGAGCGAAGCTGCTTACTGGCAGGATCAGCTGAACTCTGTGCATGATCATCGAGTTACAACCGGCAGTGGATCCGTGATAAACGTTTCCTTCGAAGTGCAGTTGACAATGGTTGACAACAAAGTAGGCAATGCATTGACAGAAACATTTCCTGCCCAAGTGTGTCATTTCTGTGGCGTGACTCAAAAAAAACGCAAATGATCTGCTCATGGCGAGGAAGCGTCCAGTGTCTGAATCGGGGTTAAGCTATGGACTAAGATCTCTCATGCGTGGATACGATTCTTTGAGTGCATAGTTCACATCGGGTATAAGATGGACATAAGGAAAGGACAGGCGCGGAGTGTAGAGGATAAAACCAAAGTCGAAAAAAGGAGAGATGAAATCAAGTCTCAGTTCAAGGAAAAACTGAGCTTACACGTAGATGAGCCACGGGCTGGTGGAGTAGGCAACAGTAATGACGGAAACACTGCCAGAAGGGCATTTGCAGAGCCAGATGTGTTTTCAGAAATCACTGGCGTGTCTGCCGAGCTCATCGAAAGTTTTAGGATCATCCTCCAGACATTATCGTGCGGCTTCGAGGTAAACACAGAAATGTTCAAAGACTTTTGCTCTACTACAGCAGAACTGTATGTCTCACTTTATCCGTGGTACCCGATGCTGCCATCCGTCCACAAGATTCTCCTCCATGGTCATACAGTTCTTTAGAAAATACTGCTGCCGATAGGGATGATGAGCAAAGAGGCGCAAGAGTCCCTAAACAAGAATATTCGGTCGTACAGGCTTCACCACACTTGTAAAGACTCAAGACTACATACCATGATAGATCTCTTCCACCATATTCTCATCACAAGCGACCCTGCTATCAGCCTTCAGATCTCTCAGAGCCAGCGCCGATCGTAGTGAGCGAAGAGGCCGCTTCTTCCGAGGACGCTCACCCTGCTAGCGTCTCAACCAGGACCTTCCAACTCTCCAACCCATTCAAGCTCGGAGAGCGAGTGATCAAAGGTCAGTCTATCTGAAATATATACTTCACATCTGTCATGCACATAACACAACGCCTCCACGCAGAATGGAGGGAGTTTTAAACACGCCCTCTCCCGTGTGGAGCCTGGTAATATTACGCCAATAGCTGGGCATGGGCTGCAGATAGAGCAAAAACAACCTGGAAAACCGCTTGGGGGCATCTAAAAACCCTGATTACAAAACATTGTTGATGTAGCATCACTAGTTCGACGGTAATTAATTTTAAGCGCTTTTGATTGCCCGCCGGCCCACTGTGCGCCGGAGAAGTTGCCAGCCTACAGCTACCAATACAGTTACCAACACACCAGCAGGCTACCAACACAGTTACCAACCAAGAGCCTTACACGGCCGCTGGGCTCATGGGCGAAGGGTGAAGGGGTGGGAAGGCATGAGAACAAAGCAAAAAGGAGTACGCTCACGAAGAAGCGCTGTTACTCCATAAAAGATTAGCTTCGCGGCAGCCGAAATTTGCCGCCATGGTTTTTGGGTATGTTCTGTGCGCCTGGTAGCTGAGTTCCAGGCCCACCGTTAAGGAACAATATTCGCTTGAGCTGCTTTGGTCACCAGCAGCCGTTGGAATGCATCAGCGAATGTTCCGGAAAAGGTCTGTCGGTGATCCGGCGCCCCACCTCAGGCTCTCGCCGTCACCATCACCACCATCACCACCATCAAAGCGCTGTGACTGGCTCGGGGATATCAGTGAGGCCTGGTCTGTAGAAGCTCGCTGCTCTGTCTGCCCGGCGTGGTCCAGCCGGCTGGCGCCCCGACGATCGTGCTCACCTGTCATTATTGGCTGCTGATGCGGCGGCCAGTCTTCCTGGAAGCCGCCTCAGGGCATACCAGCGCTGCCGCCGGTGGAGCGGCCGCGCCGGCCAGCCGCCCCTAACGCCGCCGCAGACGGGCGTACTGCTGCGCCATGGGCGAGCCCAGACGACGCCACTCACAACCGGGAAAGGACGAGTTCCTGGAACGAATTGCTGAAAAAATGGATATTAAAGTGGTTACCACCTCCCTGCTGGATCCGCGGCTGGGTTTCCACTTCTTTTACCCCTAAGCTGATGGCGCCGGTAAGAGTGGTGCGGTTGTGGGAGTCCCAACAACAGACGACACAGACACCCCGTGAAGAATCGTCAAGACAAGGGGTCAGGATGGGTGCAAGGGGAAAGGTTAGTGAAGGAATTTGCCCCCTCCATCGTTTTTTCTTATTTGTTAACAATACGTTGATGGCCGCGTGCCCCCCCCCCCAACACTATTGGCCCATTTCCAGCACTGCCTCGGTTAGTGTGCTGTAGGCCTGCAAATATTCAAACTGGCTCGTTTGGATCGGTCTGGTCAGGTTTTGGGAGGTTAAACGTATCGAAACGACTGCAATATTACCACACTGTAAGTCAATAGGCATTCAGTTCGCACACCTACCTGTAATGTTGATGTGGGATCCAGGTCTCTACCCCCCTCCAATATTTTGACGCTTATAGTGTTTAGGAAGACCCGGGTAAGCTAGGTTTCTTGAAGAGCTAGACAACAAAGAGCTAGCTTGAAGAACTAGACAAGGTTACGTTGTGATGTAACATGGTCATGTTTCATATCATTCGACTACTTTAATTTGACCAGCACATTATTGCCCTTGATATTTTTTATCTGGGTCAGTGGTTTCCAACAGCACGAGGGATTCTCTAAATCGATGAAGATATGACCTGTTTTTGCCTCCCGTGACGTCACGGCACGAGGGATGTAGCTAAAAATGTTTTGTCCCAGAATAGAGGCTGGGGTGGGCTACATCTTCATGTCATGTTCAGAAAGATGTCTATTTGATCATCAGTTCGGTGTATGTGCCCCGCTGCTGGGAGACGTTCGCCATTCTAAAATGTTCACAATTCTCTCCATGCCATTCGAAAGTTTCCTTATTTTCTTCTCAGTGTTTTCTTATAGCCTGTCAATTGTGCTTGGGTGCTCCTGATTCTCTTCAACATGTCATTCGGAACTCTCTTGGTTTTCTTCTGAATGTTTTTTCCGCCTGTCAGTTATTTTTGGTCGTTCGTGATTTTCTCTCCTCCCTCTCTTGCTCTCGCTCCCAGGGAAAGTAGAAAACCATACGAAGGCAGTCTGGTAAAGACAACTCAGGGATGATGGGTACCAGTGATTGTCACTCACCCTCGAGATTGAGGTCGTGCATCATCCTGTTCAAAAATAACTATGTTCATATCAAATGCCGCCTTCCACAATTCTGGAATGGAGCGTCTTCACAGCATGTCAATGTATTGCGTAGAATCCACTGTCAACCGATGGCAGCCATCATATTAAAGACAAGTATGAGTAAAAATTAAAAAATATTTGTTCTCAATAGCACACCATGCATACGTTTTTCTACACTGGGGCCTATCTGCATGATAAAATACGAGTGGTGAAGTAGGAGAACTATTGATATGCCGGAGGAATAGTCTCTGTGTTGGGGTGGCGAACATCGTCTAACAGTGAGGAGATACGTCGGAGGGGTGATCAATTACCTGTTAGTCACAGTAACTAAAACTTCATCAATTTGAAAATGTTTTTGGTTTATAAAATGTGATAGCATATCCTACCTCTGTTACATGGGTGTGGATTTATATCCCATTGGGGGTGTCCAGCACCATTAACAAAACGTCGAATAAGTCTTAAAGGCTCCTTCAAATTTTCTTAGTCCACATTTTCATGTCTTAGAGTTGATTTTGTACAGCACAGTAGGCCCGAGGAACGCTAAATCGTCATTTGTATTATATTAGCATATTTGGTACCGTGATTATTGACGTTTTTTTCTTCAAATTTTGGGCACCCCAATCATTTTAAAAAATCTGCGCCCTTGCCCTGTAAAGACCCGTGGGAAAGTTCCCACATTTCCTGGAACTTGATTTTGTCCCTCTTTTTATGAACTAGGCTGTAGTAAAGGGTTGCCATGGGATCCCTACCCAGGCGGTGGCGTCTACGAAGAGTGACCAGACGGTGCCGGGTTAAAGGTGGAACCTATCACTGGACGCAAATTAGCCTCGTGTGGTGGGGGGGGACCGGAGACTAGCCGCAAGAGAAATGTAAGACAGCTTGTGCAGGCTTCTCATCATGACTGTGATTTGAAAAATGATACCGCACTCGCAAATCCCCGCAATAAATGCATCTATCTCACTTGCCTTACTGATCACCCGGAATTATATCTCGCTAAAGGAAAGAAGATACCTGGCTAAAGTTTGCAAGGTAATTGTTCAGCTCCAAAGCGGGAATTGGAATTATTTTTTTGGAGCGGTGGTTGCAGTTCCAGTTCGCGCTGGGCGGGGTTGTCGCGCATTGACTGACGGGCATTGATCAGTCACTACCGTGCAGGCAGTGGTTCGTCTCGCCGGCAGCAATTTTACTGCGCCAACTGGTAATCACGCTCAGCTGGGGTCTGATTGGCTAGCGCTGAACGGTGGTTTCCCCCACCGGAGTGGAGTTCAGAATGGACACAATGGACAGAGTTGCCCCGCACCGAGCAGTGATTGCCCCGCACTGAACAGCAACTGCTCCACCTAGTACACTGCTTCAGGTACTGTAAATACAATTCAGGAGACGGTTTACATGGAATGAGTTTGTTTGTTTGTGGTGCTGTTTTTCACGTATAATTCAAATATATGATCTGTGAAATCCTAGTTTGGTGCCTTTGTTTAATTCATAAGCCATTTTGCAAAACGTTTTGACACCAGCGGCTTTCAAAGTATCGAGCGGAAAGGCATCGTGTTTGGTCTTTTTTATCCACCAGGATGCTAGGAATGCAACTACTTGAAGCAAATATCTAGTTTTATAGACAAATTCGTAATTTTGCGAGAAAGATGCTATAGTCCAGCTTGGCAATGACTCGGGTACCTCCAGACAAAAGCACAGTTTGCAAGAAAATGCATCGGTGGTGATGCCAGCAATCCTGTCAAGTTTCTTTTGTGACATGTCAAAGCAACATACTTTATTAACTTATTATTCTTGACTACAGTCTTATTTATTCTTGTTACTTGCCTGTTACTTGTGGTCTTCGGATAAGGAGGCTACTGAAAGCCTGCGTGAGTCCGTTCCCATCCAGCTCTGTTGGGGTTTAGCCTTGCTCAGCCTCAGTAGTTAAAGTTTTCGCAATTATGTTGCGAAAACCGTAACTATTTTTTTTAGCGCTAAAAAACGCTTAGCGTTTTAAGATTCTCCCAGACTCAGCCAGTGAAACTATAATCAAGCCTGATTTTCAGGACACACGCTGTTGGAGGCTGCATCGCTCGACCGGCGGCAACGCTTATTTGTCGCTGAGATACAATTTAGTGGCCCGCCCATGATTTAAAAGGAGTGTCCCACTCTTATAGGGGGAATAATGGGCTTTGAACTGAGATAGCAGTTGTAGAGTGTGTCGAGAACCCACTATACTGGCATATTCAATTTTACCCAAAGCTCTCTGTATAAAGTGTCCGCACGCTTTAAATTTCAAAGTAAAATGACTTACTTCCTTATTTCAAACCATGAAAGAATCCATTTCAATCGGGCAGCGCATGCTACGTGATAAATTTTAACAGGTGGCCTGACCACGCAACCTGACATGTTGCAAGCCACTGCAAGGTGCTAGATTCGTGATAACACTCGATGCTTGAGTCAATCCAGCGTAGTAAGACAGGAGCTGGTATCTTTGTTTTGGAGCGATTTTAGGTGGAAACAAAATGTGGTTTCATGATTTTTAAACCTATTTTGTCCATAGATCTTTCCTTTTAGAATTTCAACAAAGTGGTTCATTTCGGTTAAAGGGAATGTGGCACCCTGGTCGAATCCAGGATTTTAGTGTAATTAGGAGTATTTTTAGCCAAACATCATGAAATTGTACATGATTTCTCTGAAAAATGTACGATGAGCTCAATATTTTGATTTTAAATTACTCCTCTAGGGTGAAAAATAGACCTGCCTGTGGATGACGTCATGATCTGGCAACTACTGCATATTCAATGGGCTTCAATGGACTGACTACTCACCGTGATGTCAGCGCTGTCGTCACACCAATAGCTGACAACTGGCTGCCTGCATGGGGTACATTTGGGGTACATTTGGGGTACATTTCAGGTCAGGTTTTTAGCTTTTCTCCACGGAAATTTTGAGTTTCATGATAAATGATATATTGAGTTCCGGGTTTTCCGGTATGCCTCACAACCTGGCTATCTCAGTTAAAATCACGTTATAAAGGTGCCACATTCCCTTTAAGAATCCTCTTTTGTTCGTCGGGTAAGGCTGAGTCACTTCTGTCGACTGACGAATTGGACATATACAGTCTTTGGTAACGATGTCTGGCACTGTCACCAGTCGCTCTCGGAGTAAAATGGTTTCAACGAATAATTATTTTCTAAAAACGATCGTATTTAGAAACTTGGAGAGCAATCCGGAACGTCATCACGTTAATGATACTTTTTACTAAGAAAACCAATTATATGACCTCGTAGCATTTACAGGTTGCCTTGGAAACCTTGTTCTTCCAGGTGAAGCTTAGCTGAGATCCAGTGACCGATATAAGGCGTAGATTTTTGCAATCTGTAATGTCGAATTGTCAAGCAATGCAACAGCCTTCAAGTTAAACAAATAGGGGATGCTTTAGCATGGAGGAAGATAATTAAACTTCCACGCCGTTGACCCGGGTCAAATCCCCGGGTGGGTGGAAGTTGGACTAAATATTCTGCATAAGTATCCGATCTCCATAATGCCCTTTCAACAGGATGAGAGTTAATGACACCATACGACCTTAGCAGTTGGCGTGTCTTAAGTCCTCAAGGCTGCTTTAACGTCAAACAAATGAAAAATCAGGTTATCCTCCAAGGGCTCTATGAAAACACCAAACTTCATGCGGGGAAACGTGTAAGCATGTGCCTCTCAGATGCCTGTTAAGATGCCTAAAAACAGGCAAATTTTCAAATTTGAGAGATAGTAAACTAGGATTTCGCAAATTACATATGTGAAGTTTGCGCATGAATCTGTGCCAAAAAAAGAAACAAGGTCTCCTAATTTTGCATTCATTACCTGACGCAGTGTGACACTGCCGCCCCGGAAGCAGCGGTTTCCATGCGCTGAGTAGTGGTTTTGTGGTTTTCTTTCGCCCAGCAGTGCTTTCATGCGCTGAACGGTGGTTTTTCCCGCGCCCAGCAGTGCTGTCATGCGCTGAGCAGTGGTTTCCCCGCACCCAGCAGTGCTTTCATGCGCTGAGTTTTCCCGCACAGCAGTGCTTTCATGCGCTGAGCGGTGGTTTTCCCGCGCCCAGCAGTGCTTTCATCCGCTGAGCAGTGGTTTCCCCGCACCCAGCAGTGCTTTCATGCGCTGAGTTTTCCCGCACAGCAGTGCTTTCATGCGCTGAGCGGTGGTTTTCCCGTGCACAGCAGATGTCACTCCGCAGTAAACGGTTATCCCCCTGCGCCAGAAAGGACTGTCCTGCGCCGAGCTGAAGTCGCCCAGTGCTGAGTGCGCCTCTGCTTGTTGCTGGGATGAGTGTCGAGTAGATCACGGTCAAGACGGTTCAGATCCATGAGTGTCGAGTAGATCACGGTCAAGACGGTTCAGATCCAACCCGGTCCGCATCTGAAGTTGCCCCAACGAATCGGGGCCAGTGCGCCCCCACGCCGCGTGTGGGAGTCCAGATCCGATCTCTATCCCACAAATGCGACTAAATCATCACAAAAGGGGGATGAGGTGGCTTCGTGGATAGCATCCTGTCTTCTAAGCCACCGGTCCCGGGTTCAAGTCCCGGCGGAGCCTCTGAATAGGTCGATCTGATCCCCAAAATCCCTTCCAACAGGGTGAGAGTTGGCGACGCCGTATGACCCTGGCAGTTGGTGCGTCGTTAAACCCCAACAATTATCAAATCATCACAAAAATCGGCGCTTAAAGCAATTACTAAATGCAAACTACCCGAATTCTCCGGCCGTTCCGATCCAGTCTTGTACACAGATCTGATTATATAGGATAAACATCCAGAAATCCGGTCCATGGCGTGCTCTGCGCAGGTTGGCCTGGCAGCAGCTGGCCGCTGCGGCGGCTGAGGTTACCTAATGGCCTCCGCCGTCCGCCTTTGTGCTGGCAAATTGAAATCATGTGACTGGATGGGTGCACGGCTCCGCGCCGTCCAATGACTTATCGCCACGAAAATCCGTCTGCTCCGGCTGCAGCAACTTGGGGCCCTGTCGACTGTTCTCGTTGTAGCCAGAATGGACAGAACTGGAATTAAATGGTTTTTGTTCGTACGATGCGAGGATTATAACGAGCATATTGTTTTTGTTGTTTTTGTTCTTTTAGTACCGAAATGACGGTTTGCCCGTTTCGGTTTTAATGCAGAGAACGGATTGTTGTATCAGCCCTCTGCAGCCCATTCGTTTTGATGGCGGTTGGCGCTGAATACGGATATGGTTAGATGCCTTTCATTTCAGAGCAGGTATTTGCATTGGTCGTTTGGGTGGTTTCCTCCATTCTGCAGCGCCTCAGCGCCGACCCCCAGCTAAGTGATTGACGATGGCTTCAGCCCACCGGGGAATACTGTACCCGTGTGTGCGTCCGTCCATCACTGGCAGGTGAAAGAAGCCTCGGAAACCAACGTCCAGGTTCCCCTAATGTATTGATTTGCTCATTCAAACGCCCCCAGCGCAGTGCAGCTTGGACTGTGTCGTAGGTGTTTCCGGCTTGTCTATGGCGAGTCTATGTCTATGTCTATGGTGAAAAATAGAAAGGGCTCGTTTTCAGTAAATACTGGATAGATAAAGCTGAAAATCCTCACACCGTGTATTCTTACCATGATCTTGACCATGAAGTTGTGTTTTGACCATCTGACCTCTCAAAGGTCATGTCAGGTCACAGGAGCGTACATCGATTGTTTTGTTAATAACTTATCACTGAATTGAGATAAAGCTCCTATTTTTTTACAAATTTTATTCAAGTTATTCCTGGTACGGTTGCTGGAGTGGGAGTCTCACTATAGTCATCAAGGGACTTGTCACGGAGACCCCGACCCCACCACCCGAACGAACAACTCCCTCAAAGGAGGGTTGATTTAGAAGCCAAAGTTTAACGTCCCACAAAGCACAGGGACGGCCGCCCCGCTCAGGTCACCCTCTCACCAGTCAGTTGCCAGCCGACCTACATCGGGCAAACCATTGAGCGCCGGAGCGTCTCAGGGGAACCGATCCCAAGCCTGGACATTCACTGCCACTGCATGTGTCTGAGCAGCGGGCCGGAGCCCAACGCTCTACCAACTGAGCTACCGGGGCGGCAGCTTACATTGTGCTTATATTGTCACGGGAAGTCGATTGATATGCAACATGGCTGTACCAGGTCACCCTGTGACCCTAACCTAGCTCGATATCAGGTCAATTTCACAATTTGACCTAGCAAGATCATATTATACACCATTCGATTTGCCACGATGAGAGCAATCCGATGATCCATAAATATTTTCTCTAGCTCCGCTGAGTAAAAATCTAGAGGGAGGAAACGTACACTGCCCTGCTGTAAGCCTATGGAACCTTCTTTGACCTATGCTGACCTCAATATTGACGTGAAATGAAAAATGCATCCTATAATTTGTCTTCGTCTCGTCAAGAGCTTTCGAACGCCGTCTGTAATTTTTCTTTAGCTTTCCTGTGAAATGAGACACGGAGGGGGCGAAATACGCCCCCCCAAACGCGGGGTGCGTCATGCCAGAGACCCCAGCGGGGCGCGTGTTAATCGTTCCGAAATTATCCGAAAATGTTGTGTTTGAGTCATTTCAGGTGACGCCACGAGACCTGGTCAGATGATCTCGCCTCCAAAAATGTTTTAAGTGGCACAAGTGGAAGTAGGTTTGATTTATTGTTATTGTATTCATATCACACAATGGGCCGACCACACCACACCGCGCCACATTCCGGTGTCACAAATTGTGGAACTGGAATTTTTGTATATCAGTGACATAGGGTCACGTAGGGGTTATGACTCCTCCATTGGAAATGCATGGGAAAAACGGGAAATTTAGCCCTGTGACTTCTGGGAGGTCATCTGGAACTACTTAAGCAGGTTTTCAGATTTGGGTCAAAAGCTTCGCAGAGAATGATGGTAGATTTTAATACCCATACGTCCGGATTATCATTTCAAGTCAGTTGATATGCATATTGAATGTTAAGTAGGGGAGAGGGTGGTAAGACGGGCATGGTAGGTAAGACGGACACAGGCTCTGTGGACCAAACCAGCAATGGTATAGATATCCCATTACTTGCATAAGTGTATGTTTGGGTGCCTGATCATGAGCAAAGAAAACTAATTCCTAACCTTCACTGTTTTCAAAATTTTTGAAAAAAACAATATTGGTGGCTCAATCTACCATTGGTAGCAGTTTTGTTTGTAGCGTTCTGTCAGTGTCTGGTCATATTTTGAAAGTCAAATATGCAAAATCTGTCAGGAGAAAGCGTTAACATGCATTAGTTGATGGAACTTTTATATTACCTTTGCATGATGATGGCCAACAATGAAATTTTCTAGAATATTAATATGGGATAAGACGGGCACGAAAGGAAATATTATATTACCATAAAATATATAATATTTATCGATCAGTCCCAGAAGGTCCTGCAAACCGGATTAGGAGCTGTAAATTATTGATTGTTTGAATCCACTGAAAACAAATTATAATTTTATGGAATTTCCACAAAATAGTTGCCTGCGGGCTGTGTTAGCGAAACAATGCTTTGCAAAATGTTTCAGACCTCATTTTTCTCCTTATGGTATGGTTTTTGTCAACAATTTCTAGCATATGATTAACTATTTTCAAAAGCACGTCTTACCCCACCTGTTGCATTAAGACAGACTTTTGCAGCATTCTACGGTAAACGTTACTGCTTAAAGGAATAAGCACGGATCCTAGTATGTTTAAGCGCAACGACAAATAAACGTTTGCTGAAGCTACAAGCGAAATCTCATCACCGTTATATGAAAAGTGAGTGAGACACACAGTCTCAAACACAACTATGCCCGCCTTACCACCCTCTCCCCTAAGATGGTGTCTTTGACCTGACCTTAGGTCTGGTCATTTGTATGTTTTGACCTCGTAAAGTCATATCATGCATGATTTGATTCGCCGTAACGAGAGAAAGAAAATGGTGCTTAAGCATTTACTCTAACGCAAAACAGACGATAGGGCCAAAAACCCTTCTCTAACATGTCATGACCTTAATATTGACCCAAGCCAAAAAGTGGCCTGATATAGTTTCTTCATTATGTCTGTCTGCCCACTGGTCTTCGTGTTTTATTTCTTCTTCTTTTCCCAAATAGGAGCCAAGATTGAGAGGAGTGCCTTATTGTGGCCTCAAGTTCTGAGCGGGTTCAATCGTGGAAATATCCCGATACGTTTAGCGCTTAGAGAAGCTCTATTGTGCTCTGCGTCTTGTCCCTCCGACTTGGTTGAACTGCAGCAAGCGTAAGTGCTGTTTGAATAGAATGATCGATACATTATTTGGTAATTACTAAATTTCTTTTGAATCTTGGAAGTGCATAAATGAGGTGCATCTGACAAAAGATGTTCGGAGGAAGTGACGAATAGGATATCTACCGCTCTCCCAGGCCGCACCGCAACGCTGGATTTCTGTTCCATCGTCGTAGCGCATTCTGGCAGTCTGTTTGACAACTTCATTACACCGTTCAGGGATGCAACACGACCAGCGAGGAACCAGGATTTCCAGACAGTCCATGTCCCTGGTCGGTCGGCACGGAACGCTTCGCAGAAACACCGCAGGGCGTTTGTTCGCGAGGAGGGGTGGCACGGGTTTCGGAGAAGCTATCACCCGCAGGAAAGGCGGAGCGTTTGAAGAAGGACAGCTGGAAGAATGCGGACGGGGCAGCGGTGTGTCTGGAGACTACTGGACAGGAAATAGCTCCGCCAAATTAAAACGCCACACATGTTTTCCGGAATGTTTATCTTCCAGTCAGAAGGCCTTGTTTCGTGGCATAACGCACCTGCTTAGAGACTGAAATAAACTTACAGGAGTGCTGCAATGCAGGAATAAGGGGTTGTTAAAGAACATACGAAGAATTCAGAAACTATGTTATATAACGCCGTAGTCGTTCGTATTGTTAGCGTATCAGTGTGCGCAATTAGGGGGTGGTGCATTTCAGTGTGCGGTTCAACGCTGCACGGTTCAATAGCTGCATAGACCAGTGGTACCCAGCGCTCTGTGTGACAAACCCGCCTAAGCTGTCTGAGGGCTACATGCTCCACCAGTAATACCGAGCGGTTACCCTGAGCGCGGAACGCGGGTAAATCTAACTCAGGGGAAAAATTGCTGCAGAGAGAAAACTTGTTCGAGGCATATGCTAGACATGAATAAGAGAAAAGCTCAAAATACTGCATTTGGTCTCATATTATGTTTCGGGGAGTCTTATCCGCTTGGTCACATAAAGCGAGCCGGGAGATGGTTAAATCAAACAACATTTTATGAATATACCAGAAAGAGAAACGTGCACTCATACTGAAGCTCTCTGGAGGGAGTTGAACACGTAAATTTGACTGATCAAAGTTGTAGTAAGCTGAAAAGTAAATTCTGAAGGTTGTTTATCAAATCGCATGCAGTGGCCGCCTCAGGAGAGCTTTGTCACCAAGTCTGAACTAAATAGTTGCAACTCATATTGATCCCACTGGGCGCCACCATCCCGGGCTGTTTCATGAAAAACTTCTTCCGTACTCGACGATACAAAAATCGTTTTTAGCAGTGTTCAATTGCAATGATTCTAAGGTTTCCAAAAGTATGTCCCCGTGCTATGTATTAAAATCATTCGCAACATATGAGTGTCTTTCTGAAGCCGAATGTCTGAGCGGTGTTGGAAGCCGAATGTCTTTCTGAAATAGAATTTTCGGGTTTCCCCCACATATTGTTTTCGACATTTTGCACGCTGTCTAATAAACAGCCGGGCAATGGCAGGGAGGGTTGTTCGAGCCCTTTAGCCCCCCCCCCACCGAAATTAAGTTCTGAATCCACCACTGCTTTTAACTTAGGTTTTTGTATCAGCTGCCTGCTCGATTTTCCCCGCGGGAGTTTTACTGATATACCAATGCTGACTTATAGAAAGAAACAAGGCCGATTCACGAATCCTCGGAGTATTGTTTCCTATGGCTCCGTGTCTCCAAATTGGGTCATAGCCTGCCGCTTGGCGACTGATGACATAAACCTGTTAACTATACCAGCATATAGACCAGAAATCGGCCAGCTGTGTGCTTTCGTTGAGTCGATTTCTAAGCACTCACTGTCTTTCAGATGTTAATCGATAAAATTCATCATGGGACTTAAAGCTCACCAAAAGCGACGTGCATCCCTTTGTTCTCGTCGTTGACTAAACCTGTGGATATACTCAATCGCATCGTGATATCTCAGAACCAATAAGCTTTCCCGAAAAGTGGCTCACTGCTCCTCAAGCAAAGTTCATATCCCACCTACCAGGGATTATAGTGATTAAGCACAAGCAGAGCACAAATAATGCCCTCTTCACGTTTCTTTCAAGTAGCTGAGTAGTGAACGGTTCGCTCCGGCGTTGAGCCACACCATCCCGCCCCCATACCGGTATTGAATTCTCGGAGGGAGTGCAGTGGCGAGCGTTACTAGAACGGCGGCGGCGGTGCGGCCAGCACATCAAACAGAGTCCCAGCAGCCACATCCGGCGCTCCCCGAAGGCGTGCGTCGCGGTGCGCCGTCGGCGCGTGCACACGCAGCAGGAGGTGAAACCCACCTCCAGACTCTCGTCGCTCCGCCGCCAACATTTCAAGAATGTTCGAATTCAGCTGTTGAGCGCGGTGGCGCGCGGCGTGCACCTGCGGCCGGGTTCTGTGAACGCCGTGCGGCGGGGCGGCGGGAGGTCGGTTGCCGGGCGCTGCGGTCGCCGCTAGGATTTGAAGAATTCTGAACCGCAGGGTGGTGTTGCCAGTTCCGGCGAAAACGGCGCGGCTGGGACGCGCCAGGGGCTCCCGCAGAGCTGACCGGTCGGACCGCCGGGACTTGGGGCTTGAGGGCTTGCGGTCGTCTGCGTTTCGAGAGTAATCCTGTGGAGAGGCTTTCTTCTTGGTAGCTTATGTTCATGCAAGCGCAGCGGGTACTTACTACCTGACATCGAAAGATTAGATTTTAGATAATAGCAAACGAATCTTTAATGTGGCGGACCTCTTCGAACACGTGAAATAAATGTCATGCAGATAATATTCATTATCTGCATGACATTGACAGTGTTGAAGGTGTTTGGCAGGATTTGTAATGAAGTTCCCGCAAAGCTTACAGTTTGGAAAAGGTTTGATCTGCAGGGAAAGCCAAGTGTCTGTTCTTTTGTAGCTTTCACTTCGGACTTTTTGAATACCTATCACTTTTTTAAGGGGCAAAGACAATACAAAACGTTCATCTTGAGAAAACCATAAACACTTTGAAATACAATTGTTCTTCAATCTTTCCTCCTACTTTTAGCCGAGTACTAGGTAGAGTTGAAAAAGGTTCCCGGAGCTATCGTAATTTCATTATTTTATTTAGACTTATCATCCTTGCTGCGATTTATAGCCGAAAAGTGCTGAATCCTTAAATCGACAGTGCTTTTTATTAGACTGTCCTCAGAGCTGGCACATGCCTCACTGAGCATTGCTCTTATCTTCATCGTGTAGGCGGTACACAACTGCAGGTTTGACTCGCTGATATCTGTGGCCGCGCGTCAGATATGCCGGTTTGGCTTCAGCAGTTCCCGCCACTTTTGGAGTTGTCTTTCCTCAGCAAGAAATCCGGAGCCAGATCGTTCTCGAAAACATCACAAGAGTGTTTATTAACACTACACCCTGCGGTGAAGGTTTTGTGTCCCTACAACCCATAAAAATCAAATTTTGGGATAAAATCAAAATTTGGGATTATATCTCTCGCGTGCAGTTACCCGCAAGCCGTTTGACTCCGAACCATTACCACCTAACTCATTGCATTGGCGCTCCCCGTACTTAAAAATATGGGTAACAAGAATTGTATGATGTATCCTCGACGGTAACTTGTTGGCAAAATGAAAGGCTCCGATAAAAAATGGCCCCATAAGAATAAAGCCGAGCACGAGCACGTATGAGGTTGAAACATGTTTTCCAAAAGCGAAGATAAAAATAAAACATATTAATCTCTAAGAAAATTTCAGAGAACGTAAGTTTTTATATACATTGGCGGAAATGCCGATCGGGGACACCTTCCAGGGGTGCCATCCGGCCCAGGGGGTGCCACTTTACCGGCAAACATATCAGATGGGCCAAAATCCTATCAGTGGGCGCCGATTTTCGCATTCTGGTGGGAGGGGGCGGTGGAAGGTGACATTTCAGGGGGCGCCATCGACCTTTCAGGGGTGCGCCGTGACCATTTCAGGGGGAGCCGAGAGGGTCGATCTGGTGGGGGGGCACGTGCCCTCCCTTACCCCCCTGGATCCGCCTATGTTGATATATTCTAGTGGGCTAGGCCCAAGTTACGGCGTAATATGTGACAAAAACGTCACGATTTGACATGCCCTTGCTTTTGCACGCGTCGCATGCTTCACCAACCCCCACCAAGTTCAGTTCTCTTCATTCAGTAATGGATTCAATTGCTATAAAGTTTAATTATTGATTCATTATTTAAGTTTAGGAGCGCGCCAGCCTGCGAGGTCATATATCGCCCATAACAAATGTCTGCAGTCAAAGCCTATGATGTCGGGCAACGTTAAGTAGAGTCCCCTCTGTAGCAAAATAATATTTAGATTAAAAAGTGAATATTTCACATTGCGGCTATAATTCTCACTGCGCGTTTACGTGATCGTAGAATTAAACAGTTAAGGGGCAAAAGTCTTCACTGGGTGTATACGTAGTCATGGATTTAAACAGGTTATCCGCGCCGCCAGGCGCCCGGCACGGGGCGCCGCGGCATCACTTCCGGCGCCCACCCCGCACCCACGGACCCAGGGTCCGGAGGTGCGGGGAATTGCTATAAAACTTTTTACATATAAATATGAACCGACCCGGCCCGTCCGCCACGCTCACTAAAAGCCTATATCTACTATAGCATACATCAAACCTTGCTGGGAACTTTATAGCTATATATATACATATATATATATATATATATATATATATATATATATATATATATATATATATTATAAAAGTTCCCAGCAAGGTATGATGTATACTGTTGTAGATATAGGCTGTTAGTGAGCGTGGTGGCCGGGCCGAGTCGGTTCATATGTATATGTAAGAAGTGTCCATGTATATGGCAAGAGCTTGTGGGGGCGACGGTGCCGCTCGATGGTCTTACCATTAGAATACTTTGGGAACTGAGCGTAACAAGCACAGATCGGAGAATGGTAAATAGAACATTAGCCATGTTTTTTAATCATATTCCATGTTTCGTACCTAATTCTCAGGGAGAATGGATGCATTATGACCAATTTTCCATCCAGCTGCTTTATTAGCCGTGTTCACAAAAGCGAAGCGGTGGCTTGTTTTGCAGCAGGAGTAAATGCAGCAAATAGATGGCTCTACACCCGGGGCCGTCATCGCTGCGGCGTAAGGCTATCAATTTGCCCGGACGACGTCATTTGCAACGCTTACCGTTCTAACTGGACCGCCTCGAGAATCTGCACGGAATTGCAGCGAGCTAGCGTGACGGCATAAATGAAAAGCCATTAACAGCGTAATGACACAACCGTTCGTGTCGTTCCTGGGATCTGTTTTGGTTTCGCTGCCACGTGCTTCCCGGTGGTCCATCCAGCAAATAGCTGATAGGCTTTTTACTACGAAATTAGCGCTGCCTGCGCCGGCGCGGAGAATGCCACTTCATGCTGATGTTTTCATACTAGGAAAGCGTGAATTTAAGTTGTCATTTCGCAACGCCATATCTATGTTCTAACGGGTCAGAGTCGGAGTCTAACGTGAGCTTAACGTGTCAGAGTGTTGTGCATGAACGCAATGCAGTTCTCGAGAATGTTCTTTGGGTTTGGTTTTTTGTTTTATCTTCGCTTTTGGAAAGCTTGTTTCAAACTCGTATGCGCTTGTGCTGGGCTTTATTTTTTATCGGACCCATTTGCCTCCTCGTTGTTTGTCACTGCACCTTTCATGTTTGCCAATAAGTTATCGTTGAAGATTCATCATACAATGCCACTTGTTTTCCGTATCTTACATGATAACATTACCTTTGCTATTTATTGTATTATCCATATTACATCACATTTAGTTTATTTCTTGTTATCCATCGGAGCTGGTGGATCGTCGTAGGTAATAAGCGCACCTAGGCGGGGTTTTACTCGGGGCGGTTTCATTATCTGCTGCGCATCAGCGTCCACAGAACTCGCCTCCAGGGTGTCTGAAACCGCGCCGGAGCGTCACGTAAGACTCCAATGACACTTAGTGGGCTGAGCCGTGTCACTGGCCGCCTTTGAGCACTGTAACGGCAGCGTTCCTGGAGAGTCAGGTTCACGGAACCAGGGCTTTGTGCATGAGTTGAGGAACCATAAATAATAAATGGTTCCTGGATGTGTAGGCACCCGAGTGCTAACGGTTCTAAACACGAATGGAAATGGAACCCCACACCGCCTGCTATTGCCAGCAGGAAAGCTAATGAGGAAGCCAGTTCCCGGCATGTCAATTCAACACTCTTACCATACTGCATGGTTTGCGTTCTAACAAAATCCCCTCGATCCGGAGGTGCTTATTAAACTGTTCCATTTGCCCGATTCCATGAATTCTGCACACCTGCGCGCCGTAAATTATACCAGGAGTTTTGCCTGCTCTGCGTGCTTAAGTATTCCCATGGCGACATGGTGGCAACTTTTGCTTCGTGACCTAACCAGGTTTTCAGCAGTTTATAAAAACAAGATTTCGTAGAATTTGGGGTTTTGTAAACGACTTCATGCTACAGTCATCATTAAGGGTAACTTGCGCGACCATAAATTAACACATCTATAAATCACTGCATCAAGGGACCTCAAAATCAATCCTCTTAAAGACTCTGTCGTCGATTCTGTGCACTGTAGCGGGAACATAAATTTGTGAAAGGGACATACGTACCTGCGCTGGCTGCCATGAACTCACGATATGTGTAAAAAAATATCGGGCATTGCAGGGGTGATAGTCCTCTACCACCTTCTTCGCCACCCCACTATTCAAGGTGGAAACCGACACCTTTGTTTGGAAATAGTCATTTTTGCCTCACTTTTTTAAAGTAAGTTTCACAATGGGTAGTTAGTGCCAAGTTGCAGCGGCAGACATTGGCTGGGTGGTTTAGTAGCGACGGTGGCGGCGCCGGGTGAAGTGAGGGGGAGCAGGCTCGCGTGCTCACCTCCAATGAGCGGCTGGGTGCCGCCCGCAGCCGCAGCCGACCTTCCCAGTCCGCCGCCCGTCTGCCAGGATCCAGCAGCCCCCTGGCACTCAGTGTGGCTGGTCGGGGCAAGAGTCCGCCGCACCGAGACTTCAGCCCCAGGCGGCCCAGTGGGAGGGGGCGACGGAACTGGCCTCCTTGGACAGATCAAGGGGCATCGTCATTCAGGTGCACCCTTAAATTACACTGGTCAACAAAAATTAACTTTTGTGGTGGATCCAATATAGAATAGTCCGTTTCTAGGGTAATTTTTGGCGCGGAATACGAATCTGGCAGCAGAAATGCCGTATCAGATGATAATTTTCAGATCCAGTATGTCTGTGTGTCGTCTTTGTGCAAGCCTTGGCATCAGTGACATTGACAGTGCAAAACCCAAGAGGTCTAGGAAAATCTACGTTTAGGTGTTTGTGGAGGCTAGGGTATTTTACCTTAAGCCCGATTTTCATAGACCTAGGTCAATATATTGAAGGTAAAACAAGGCCATATAGGTCAAATTCTGTATGTGGGGGTAGCCATTGGGAAATGCCGTGATTATGCGATGAGAAGCCGGATATGGAGAGAAAGTGGCCTAAAGTAACAGAGGAAAGGTCTGAGGCAATGTTCTCTGAAACCTTTAGGCCAAGGTCGTTCAAGGTCATTGACATTTGACGTCAAAATATTACATTTTGCCTATAACGTGTACTGCAACTAGCACTATGGCAACCGTCGGGCGGAAAATAAGGTTTGACCTTGACCCATGACCTTTGTCTTGAACCTGCGACTTTGAGCTCAAGATTGAGTGACCCAGCGTTTGACGTCATAGCATGATATAACATAACATCAACTTTGTTTTCCGACATAATTTGAAATGCACAGTATACAGGTGTGGTACGGCGCAAAAGCCCAAGGCTTATATCGCGGCGCCGCCCACTAATTACAGAACACTTCGTACACTTTCAACTATCACTCTGAACACTTGGCATGATATTGTATCAAACTCGGTACCTCCGACCGCCGCCCAGCGAGCCGCACCCGCCCCGGACCGACCAGCGCAGCACGCCCCGCCCACCGCACGCCTGAATTTGGTTTAGAGATGTCCGGTCGCTAACATATATTTTTGGAACTCCGTTGCCACCCGCCGGCTGCCGCTCTCATCAAGGCTGGAACCATAAAGGAGACGTCGTATACGTCATATACGTCATATTAGGCGGTATCATCCGACCAAAGGCACTAGGGTCATTGACTTTGAAATGGTGGTATGACCTTGACCTGTGACTTTTTACTTAGACTCGACCTTCAAGGGAGGTGACTCTGACATAAAATCCTCATCCTATAATGTTGCGACGTCATCTCTCGGTCTACAATACTGGCGAGCTTGTGCGACCGCGCGCAAACCTTGTTCAATGTACAATGTCCATGCACTTGAATGCGAGGTAGTCTTTCGTTGCAATAAATTCACATGTATATTGATAAGCTGCATTGTCTGGGCGCAGATAATCCGGATTCTCGACATCCTTGATCTATATTTGTCCACAAAAGGCTAGGCTGATGACAGTGTGTGGAAAGTGTAGGGGCTATACAACAGGTATGCTCTGGAGAAGAAACCAGGTCCGATGGCAAAAAAACGGTTACTAAATTTGAAATCAGCGGTATCGAAATAGGCAGAAACAGGTGTTAACGTGCCGGATCCCCTTTGGCTGTTGACCAGTGTTAGTGAAGCAGTGCCTTGTCCTGTCATTCGGTAATGCGCTGTGACTTTTAATAATTGTTCGCAAATCCACGAAATATTGCACTATATCTACTCTGTTGACCTGACATGTTTTTTTACATAAAACCATCAATTGTATTGTGCAGCTCATAAGCGTCGCTACCGGAAAAAAGTGAGGGGACCTGTCAATTTACAAGAGACTTTCCCTTCTAGAACCGAAAACGCATCGGTTTTGGAGTTACTGTTGTCCTCCTCTCTGCCTGGTTGCAAATGTTTCCGATTTCCTCCTAAGTTGACTGAAATTGGGGATTTTTTGGGTGAAAGTGAAGCGCCAGGCTCATGAGCGTCCGAAGCGGGGGAGGATGCCTCCCACCTCGAGAATCAAGGGAGAAGATCCCTCAATGAAATTTGGGACTTATCCTAGGCTTTTTTGCATTTTCTTCTTATTACCTGCGTGGGCTTGCATAAATGTGCTGCCGAATCGCCTCATCGTTGGCGTTTTCAGTCAGCCAATATGCGCTCAAAAAGCCCCCTCAGCTCACGCACCACACCCCACCCCCAAGTATCACCCTCTCTCTGCTCTCAAGGCGCAGCTCTCCGCTGAACTCTCCGCGGTCAGTCGGGGTGGAGGGAGGAGGGCTAGACAATGACCTGTGATACCGTCAGCAGCCTCGGTACCCGAGGACCCTCGATGTGTCGTACTCGAGCCAGACGGAATATGGTGACGGAGACTGCGCCTTTGTAAAAAGCAAATTAACATTATTTTTGAGTTAAGATGTTGGCCTCTCTCGAATCCGAAAGAAAAAACGCAGATTATATATTCGGGCAAGCCCTCACAGAATCGGGAGTAAATATCAAAATTCCAGTCCAGTATAGCCAGACCAATGAGCTTCACACAAAATCCTTAGAATGAATCGTTAAAAATAAGATTGGATGTCGGACAACAACCATATAACACTAAACCAACACAGCAGGCAGATGAACGCTTCGACAAAATGTCTTTAGCATCTAGAGGAGGGATCCTCCACCAAGATCAAAACATTTGCAAACGCTCATCGCCGCGGTGGTTAAGTGTTAATATCTGTCAACCACTGTTAAACAACCATATGGTACCTCAACCTAAAAGTAAAGCCACAATACACAAATCTAAAGCAGTATTGACAGTCTTTCATTATTCAGCCAAACACTAGCTTATGATTAACAGTGAAAAACCGCGAAGTACCTAATCGGTATTGAATATTCGTTATCTATTACTATTTTCCGTCGACTGCAGCAAAATGCTAACCAAAAACACCTATTAAGCACTAGTAGACGTGATACAATTCGGAAAGACGCATACCCCCAATTATTAGTTAAATGTACCTAGTGCAAGGTCAACTTTTTGTAATGATAAACCCATTTCCACAGCCTGCTCCCGGCTCGACGTTAAGCGCGAAAGAAACGTGTGGCTGTAAAAAAAACATTATAAATTTACATTATACTTATTCAACAATCCGATCTAGTATGTGCCTCTTAAACAAATGCAACTTATAGCTAGTTAAAAACAATCATTAAATACTTCCCAGCCGTACCAGCCCAACGTTAAGTGTGAATGGTTATACGTCTAGCGCAGAAAGATAGGCTATCACTTAACAGCAGGCTAAGAGGTAAGAGGGATCAGCGAAGAATGTGTCTGGGGAGGACTTCCTACATTATTGGTAGTGTTATTGATGCTAGACGTATATGCTTACGTTAACTGGACCCGATTTACAGGCTGGGAAAAAGGGCTATGATGGTTGAATTAGTTTAGCTAGTCAGAAGTGATGGACTAGGTCACAGGTAAGGCTCAGGTTTTAGGTAATTTATCTTCATGGTGCTTTTCGCAACCAGATGTATACCCAACGCTAACGTTGGGCCAGAGGTACAGGCTGGAAAAAGTTTTATTAATGATTGATCAGATAACACTCAAAAAGATGTTTGATTTAGGTACGTACAGGGTTGGGGTTTGAAATATGCAACTAATTTTATATTACTTTCGCAGCAGACGTAAACCATTCAACACTAACGTTGGGCAGAGGTACAGGCGAGAAAAGTATTACCAATGATGTCACTTAACTAGCTATAAAAGTTCATTTGTTTAAGAGGCATATACTAAGGGCAAGGTTGTGAAAAGTATAATGTAAAATTTATAATGTTTTTTACAGCCACACGTATACTCTTCGACGCTAACGTCGAGCCAGAGGAGCAGGCTGTGGAAAATGGGTTTATCAATTACAAAAAAGTACCTACCACTAGGTACAATCTAACTAAATAATTCGAGGGAAAGTATGCAGTCTTACACCGAATTAGTATCACGTCACAGTCTTAATAGGTAGTTTTGGTTAGCATTTTAGCGCAGTCACGAAAATAGTAAATAAAATAACAAAATATTCAAAAACCATTAAGGTACTCAGCGAGTTTTCACTGTTAATCATAAGCAGTGTTTGGCAAATAATAAAAAACGCACAAATACTGCTTAGGTTGCGTATGTCGGCTTACTTTAGGTTAGAGGACCAATATGGTTGTTGTCACGACATCCAATCTTATTTAACGATTCATTCTAAAGGCATTTTGTGTGAAGCTCAATCGAGGTCTGGCATACAGGACGAAATTATATATACTCCACGATTCTGATGAAGGGCTGTGCCCGAAATAAATCGCAGTGTTTTACATTTCCGGATCGAGAGAGAGGCCAGGAACATCTAACAACTCATCATCATGCCCTCGCCGCAGCACTTCAAAATTTATTAACATTATTTCTATTTGAATGGAACTCTTAGCTGAACTAATTAATCTCTCTTCTGTATTTTTTTATTTTTGTTTGTGACAATATAAGTCATATTCAATGAAAAAATTGTATTTCATATCAAAACTTTGTCGGTGAATGATACTGTGAAATATATTTTCTTATTACATTTACGGGACTAACCCCAAAGTCCTTCCTCTGGAGAATGAATATACATAATTCTTTGTCAGTCGGCCCTATAGGGCCGACTGGCAACCCCGTCCAGACACGTGGATACATGAGTCGATTGGTCCGTTCCCGCGGTCAGTGCAAACATAGTGCGCACTGAGACTGCCTATGTATCCGGGATAAGCTTTCCATTAGGCGCACAGATTACGCTGAGCCATTCTGCATCCGCACAATACCATCCAAGAAAGTATGAACAAAACGTCTCTGCGTCCCGCCCCTTTCTGGTTTAGATCAATCCGGTTAGATCAACACTATGCGAATGATACTGAATACTTCAGTGCTCAAAACTCAATAAATTTTGCTGATCTGCATCATGTAAAGCCAGTTTAAACAAAACTCTCACCTCTCGGCTATAAAACCATAATTTGCATCGGCTGGAAATCCTGTTGGACTGGCTGCGGAGCATATAAGCTGAAGCAAACGTCAATGGGACGCGCTCGTCCGCCCAGCAGGACCTCGGTCGTGTCCTGATTTGGCTGTCACGTGACAGGGCCTCGCCTGAGGCGCCGGTCACTTCTGTGAACAGGTCACTGGATGATAGTACACTAGCTAGGGTTGATCGAGTTATGAACTCTCTTTTCGACAATATTTCCTTTGCGTATCAATTGAAATATCGTTTGATGCAGGGATACTAATTAATTCCTAGCTGTCAAAAGATGACGCCGACCACTTAATTTGTTTGGAAAACAGTATAATTTGATATAACGCCATTGAGCCCATGGGCTTGTGTGCCAATCTATGGGTATGAGTCTAACGTATACATTAGAGTGCATCAAAATATACATTTGTAAATATTGTGCAGTCTGGGTGAGAAATGTTCCTTTACGCTAGTTTAAGTCACCTCTAAAATATTAATTTCGTAAATGATTGTTTAGAGGTGCAACCTAGCATCTTAAGATTGGCGGTAAAACCTGTCCTTACCTGGATTCGAACCCACGCTAAGAATGGTGCCGACTTATTGTCGGGCGCTTTTTCGTGCCCTCCATCGAAGAATGCCTCGGGTGCCGGATTTAGCTCAAGAAATTCCAATAAAAATGATTAATCTTTGGTTTAAGTGATATTTATTGTTTCTAAATTACCAAGAGTCCCTTTTTATCAGCCCAAAATTGCAAACTTTTGACACCTAAACGCATGATAGAGTCGGTAAATACATGCCGCATGGTAGGAAAAACTTACAAATTCCTGCATTTGTTACCATCTCAACAACGTTCCATGGCGAGAGAGACGCGTGACGCATTGGAGCAAGCAGTCCCCAATAGTGGTTACTGGAGGCTGTCACTGGAGGACCAGGGAACGCGGGCAACTCCAGCAGGTCGCCGGAGTACCTATGCCGGGCGAGATTTTCACCGTCAAAATTTTTCAGACACTGATTTGGTAAATGAATAATACTAGTCTGGCTGTTTTTTTGGGGGGGTTGACATAAAAAGCACACATCACGTCTGTGCCCAGCTAGGGGGATGGATCGTTTAGTGGATTGCATCATTCTTAGTGGATTGCATCAGTCTCTCGTAAGCCTCCGGAGAAAAGCTCCAGTTAGTTTGGTATGCTAGCATGATTGGTAAATTTTTCTGCATTACTAATTGATACGTCATGCTTATTATATCTATTTTGAAGCTTATGTATTGTGTTCTTTAAAAATTATATCCTGCAGTTTCTAAATACCCCAATATGCACATAAGCCACCAAAAACGTGCTTTTATGATGTTTCAAGCGCTTGGTTGCACCTCAATACTCATGAATTCAAAAAAAAACTTCATCAAAATAATATGTAAGAGCAGTCAAACAAAACGCGGACCCAGACAGTTCGATATTCATGCTTCGAATTTTTGCATTGAATTTTGATGCACCCTAGTATACATATATGTATATGTTTGTATGTTGTATATATTGGGTATATTAGAGCTATCTATATCCATCTGTCTATGTATCTACATATCTATCTATCTATATAATCTGTGGAGGTGGACACCAGCCATACAAAATGAGAACCATCCTCCCCATTTTTCTGAAACTGAAACCGTGTAGGATGGTCGTCTATCAGAGTTTCTCGCAGGTCGATGTCAAGATACCGGTATGTTTGTTGAGCTGTTGAGCCGGAGGTTGGAAAAAACTCTGCTTTCTCAGAAGCTGCTGGGTCAGCGACCAAGCTCATTGTAACCCGAACGGGAAAAACACTAGCCAAAGCAGTGGAGCCGGTTTCTATCCCCAGGCTGATCTGGTTCTGCAGGCCGGCACACGGCAGCTGGGTGCCTTTGCTCGGGTGGTGTGAACTCAGTGTTCAGACGGTATCGATCCGCTTTTCTTCCATGATAAGACGGCAGCACGGCGAGCGTCGCCAGGGAAGAGCAACTGAAAGTGCTCAACATGTTCTGCCGCCAGTACGGGCGGAAATTAGAACTCAGGTGATCTTTCGTTTCAACAGAATGGAGCTGCACCCCATCCTGCAGAAGTGCTAGAATGACATGCGAAACGCATGGAGAAGCGCCACTTGATGCGTTAGGTGATTCACGTCGGGTTGACGCATTAGATTCGGGTGCACGCAACCTCAGATTTGATGCCTATGATTCTAAAGGGACAAGTCAAGAAGCAGGTCTGCAAAGGGAGTCTTGAAAGTCTGCGGGACTATGGCATCGTGTAGATAACTGCGAGCACCTGCCTTGGTTGCCAGGGAGACTTCCGTGCAGGTGAAGCTGTTTCTTATACAGAAAAGTGCTCGCTACGGACTGATTATTTGAGTGGAAAATGATTAGTGATATATGTTCCTTTTAAGCGTAAAATTGTTTCAATAAAGCTGGGTATTTATTGTCTCACAATATTAGGACCTCAACAGACATCAAACGGTCTCTTGACAGTCCAATGACCAGGAATTGTTTATACCTGTGGCTGCTTGGTGGTGCAACCTTTGTGCTCAGTCGCTAGCAAGTAAAAACGTTTTGTAAAGCGTGCCGGGGATTCATTAAAGGTATCCATATCTATCGGGGGCGGGGGGGGGTGGGGGATCGTCGCACACAATAACAACCATGATCTCGGGGGTCAGTTGCCAGGCCCGGTCCCGGGGTCAGTCTTACGACCGTGATTTTATAATGTCAAGCATCTACTCTATAAATGTGTTCTGGACGCGCCGCGTCGGGTCGCGACGGTCACAGAACACGTCACGCGCCTCGTGCTGCTCTCATAGCTTTTGAGAGAATGAAGCGTGAATGAACACCGCATTATTGGACTCCGTGTTGGTAACCATTGTAAAAACATTCACTAGTCAGTGCGATCGGAGCGGTCAATCCGGGTGTTTCTTTGTGTACAATGCAATGACAGCATTTTTGACATCTTTTGGAGCGGGTTAATATTGCTAGAAAACGTGATCCTGCGTAAGGTGGCAGTTACCTTTCACACGTTTTTTAGTGATACATATATCAGTGTCATGGTTGGAGAAAACTGTTTTCGAAGGAGAAGAAAACCGCAGAATACAAAAGCCCTAAAACGATGGAATAAATTCGACAGAGTCATCAAACCACAGACTCACAGCACTTTAAGACAATGTTCTGGGACGGTGTGCAGATGAGCCGCGTGCCGCTAGCCTGGCACTGCCCGGGGTCTGACCTGACCCCGTGCCAGGCAGTTGTGGGGGAAAAAGGTGTCCAAGCCGTGCCGGCTCAATTTATATCAGGATTTCCAAGAAGCTAAGCATATTTTTCCATACCTCCTCTATAAATTTCACCAAAATTGTCTTTCTGATTTCGACGGTGTCTAATTCAAAGTGAAATTTTATCGCAATTAAAATTGGATCGTGGGATTTTGGTACACACGGAAGCGGAACATCATTGCAAGAAAGGATGTTACATTCCATTATCTGCCTCCTCGGGGAAAATACCGGGTTGGAACCCACGGGGATGGAGACCGGTGTTCATTGCTCGACAGGGTGATCCGAACACCTATTTCACGTTATAAATGCATATCAGATCCATGCATTGTTTTATGGAATTCAATTTCGAAGGAATAAACCGTAACAGAGCAAATTGCATCTCTTCGGAGCAAAACTAAACGTGTAAAAATACGAATCATCACGCCCTTGTTTGATATTTGCTCGAATGACTGGAGGTGCCTAGGGTCCTCTCCACGGCCCGTAAACTACAAAAACAACGACCACCTGGTGCAGGTGCCGTCCCGCCCCAATCGCCCTAGTTGTTAGGTGATACAAGGGAATTGGATACGACAGTTAGAAAAAAACAATAAATCCTATCCAAACAGCATGAAACTTTGTGACATCAGTCGTCCTCCTGCATACAATCTTAAAACCGCACAATTCCTTTTTCCTTCCGTGAAGCTATTTTTCTGTTCACTTTCTGGGATGGAGGTCTCCGTGAAGTTTTGGCTGGTAACTTCTGAGAACTTAGCTTGAGATAGCATAGGGTTATCAAGGACACCGCAAAAACAACACCCATCTTATCTCGCAATTAATTCTAGAGGCACTACGTACGTGAAATGCATCACCCACCCTACAATCTGAAGTGGCGATGCTGGTAATGATTGGCGGATTTGTAAGAAATCAAGTCTTATCGTCGCACTAGGCACAATAACAACCACGGTCTCGGGTTCATTTAACAACCACGGTCTCGGGTCAGTTGGCATCCACGGTCTCGGGTCAGTTGGCAGCCACGGTCTCGGGTCAGTTGGCAGCCACGGTCCCGGGTCAGTTGGCAGCCACGATCTCGGGGTCAGTTGGCAGTCAGGATCTTGGGGTCAGTTGGCAGCCGGCTTGCGTCTGGCCGATACTGGGCGGTGGATTTCGAGGATAATCTGGCCAGTGTTTGCCACGCACCGCCTTCATCCGGGTTCCGAGTTACGAGGCGTAAGCCCAGTGCTGTTCAAACTGAGCTGCCGGGGCCGGAGCCCAGTGCTGTTCAAACTGAGCTGCCGGGGCCGGAGCCCAGTGCTGTTCAAACTGAGCTGCCGGGGCCGGAGCCCAGTGCTGTTCAAACTGAGCTGCCGGGACGGGGCCCAGTGCTGTTCAAACTGAGCTGCCGGGGCGGCCCGCCCGTCGATATTACAGGCTGTTATCGAATCTTTGACAAACAGAGCAATCGAAAACCCGTGGAATCGCGTGTTTGTCGTTTTTTCATCTCACATTTGGCGGGGAACGTGAATCCGTGAGCGCTCAATTTTCCATCAATTTTTCTCAGACATCATCTCTATTGGCGGGAACATGTTTATAATCTGAACATAGTTTTTATTGGGAACACTGTTGCAATGCGTTACTTTTTATATTTATGCCTTAAATTATATTTCCCAACCAGACTTTCTAAGTATTCAGTACAAAACGTAACCCAGCTATTAGAAACTTAGTCGTCCTGCCTGTCGCTCGGTTTCAAACCTATGAAAATAAGATGCGGTGCAGTTTGCATATTAAATGCAACAGAGAGGCGTTGGCAATATTAATTTTCATCCACCGTTCGGTTATTCGTCTGTACAAACCGCAGACGATAGTTTTGAAAAGCGTGGTATCATCTTTCCCTAGCTCCGAAGAGCCGTCGATATCAATGCAAGAATCGTTTTATTGTTCTATAATTTTTGGGGCTTTTCGACGCACCAACTGCCAGGGTCATATGGCGTCGCCAACCCTTCCCTGTTGGAAGGGTTTCTCGAGAGCCAGATTGCCCCTTGTTCAGGGAGGCCGCCGGGCCTTGAACCCGGGTCGGCTGCGTGGAAGACAGCTAAGCTTGTGATGTTATGATGTGCGTAATTAACCATTACGTTGGTGCTTTCCCATGTAATCATTCACTAGTATGATAACTTTGCTGATTTCGAATTAGAACAGGAGTATTTTGATAATTTTGTAAGAACACTGAAGACGTGTTCTTTCTCTGTAACCGAAAATTCGACAGACGATTTTTTCTTTTGTGTAAGATGCTGATGCGCACACTTACCATCCTTCGGCGTAGAAGTCAGCCATGGTACCTCTTCCAACGAAAATATGTTAACCATTAACCCTAGAAAGAAAACACCTGGCAGTAAGCATTGACCGAGCATGTTAACATCTGGTGGAAAGCATTAGTCGTTCTCCAGGACTGTATTTTTCTAATTTAATTAAAATCTTAATATCTCACGATGTAGTTCACCGATTTGACTTTTCAGCTCAGACAATAAAGAAAATTGTTTCCGCCTCACAATATTTGGAGACGGAAAAGTGGTATTGATTTTTGTTGTTTTATGAGTTTAAATAGAATTTAAGTGAAACAATTTGTTATCTAATTTGTAGCCTCCTGGTTCCAACATTCGAGTCATGCCAACACCGGGCAATGAGCATCAACCGAGTGTACATCCTAGATCCAGTGGAAATATTTTGCTAGAAGTGTAGCCGCAAACAGCAGAGTGGTAAGCGGGGGCGGGAGGTGTCTCTCCAGTGAGAGCTGAAGGAGGCATCCACAGGCGAGTCAGTGCTGCCGGACGTGCTGCCGTTCTGCTGGTCGTGGGAAAGGGACGACCGTGCTAAATTGCAAAGTGGGCAGGTGAGCAGCCGGCAGGTACGATTCTGCGAATGCGCCGGGACAATAACGACGCCCACTGTCGGTAAGTGGGGGTTCTCGCCATTCTGCAGTGTGCCGATGGATCTTGGATCCTGCCCACCGCTGGGAAATTAGACAGGAACTCAGACGTGGCCAGACACGCGGGGCGTGGCTGCGGGGAGGTGAAGTAGGCCCTCTGGCGGCTGCGGCCGGAGGCGAGCCCGTGACTCTTTGGTGACCCTGTTGACCCCGGTCCGGCAGAGTGGTGGACCTGGTCAGCAGTCAGGCCCTGGCGCTGTACGCCCTATTCCTGATGCTGTGGCTGCCGATGCTGGAGCAGAGCTTCCAGCCGGCGTCACCGCTGGTAGCCCGCTACACCCTACCGGCCATCTGCGTCAGCGTCGGCAGACACCTCTTCTGCTCGTGAGTAAACCTCAGGCTTCTGTTTGTTTGTTTTTGTCACCACCGACAGACACACCGGTCTAATTACGAGGAGTTTTCAGTTGTGGGTAGGCTATTAGGTGGCCTTCCTAAGGGTCCAACCGGGCCATCCAGGGCATAGAAAGAGGTTTCCCGCCAGGGGTGTAACTTTGTTTTGATTGGTGAGGCGCAGAGTGTCACAGGGGGCCCAGCCCGCAACGGGGCCCGTGGAGACTGAAGGGGTTCTTCCATTATCATGTTGATTTTCATCTTCATAAGAGAAGGGCTCGGAAACCTTCTTCTGAGGTGTGCAGTATATATTAATTTGAAGAAAACAAACATTTGCATTTCAGAAATTTCCGTGTGTTAAGTACCCGAAAACTTATTTTTGAATATCCGGAAGTTCCCTTGCTCGGCGATGTCTTTTTAATATCCTTCATTTGGTCATGCTGAAAAATTAATATGATTCCCAAAAAAACATGCTGTAACTTTGATACGACAGAAGAAATGTGAGTGATCATCTGAACCCTTTGCGACCAGCTCGGCCTCTTGAGACCAGAGGAGTCCTGTGATGAGCGGCCCACTCTGAGCAAAAGAGCGCTTGCTTGCGTTTTTGGAACTAGTACAGTGATGCGTGCCTAGCTGACTTCGAATGGGCCCCAATGCCGTTCACAGGGAGCCTCACCTGACGTGTGTGTGGTTCCATTTAGTCGTGTTTCTTGAGTATTCATTTATCGGAAAGGCAGTCATGGTGTGAAAACATATGGGCGGAATTTTTAGCGGGGGATTAGTGTAAGGGCCATTCTCCCCATAGGCACACTTGCCCAATTACAGGGAGTAATGGTGTGGGTGTCTCAGGAGCCTTTCCACCGGGACAGTTAGGACAAGGAAGGCGTTTTCCCGCCGTGGGCATTGAAGCCACGTTATCCACGATATCCCCACCTGCATGCAGGCACTGGAACCAACCGGCCACGCGGAATCCTATATGGACCTGATTAGATCTGAGTTTTATTGACCATGACGCCCTATACCACAGGGGGCACGCGAGTATTACGGGCACCTGGATGGGGCACAGGGGTTCTGAAATGGTCCGACGTGGGGCCCCGACTGGTAAGAAGTCGGTCTGCGACTGCTGTAGGGGTCCGGCTGACCACAGTAGGGCCGTAGCAGCCCTAACTCTTTCCACAAAGTGATACCCCTGCCGCCGACTGCACCACTGCTGCGCTGTGCAAGTGCAATATATGTATATCTATATGTATATAGATATACATGTATATATCCGTATGTATATATATATATATATATATATATATATATATATATATATAATATATATATATATATATATATATATATATCCAGCAATATATGTAAGTGTTAGGCATATGAGATAGAGTATATCATATCCATACGAGATAGAGATGAGTGGTCATTTTCCTGACAAGATTTCCTAGATTCCCCCCTTTTTGCGAATGCGCATAAGTCTACTGAGTGGCGAACTGAAAAAAGGCTAGGGAGTTGACTGTTTTATATTAAAAAGTTGGTAAAAGTTTGAGACTAAGACCCTTACGGATCAAGCCTATCAGTGCTCAGTAAAACTAATGTGTGTGAAATGAAAAATTGTGCTTAAGCTGCGACAGTCGATGTCTCTTGGGAATTTTCCCCATGAAGTTTAATCACTTGGGAAAAGATCACATTCGATATGCGGATAACCCGTCCCATACACCAGCCTTTATACAATTAACCCTCTCCCCGGTAGAGGGGTGTATGAACGCCCCTCTCGGGTTTTTCCGGTGGCACGAAAAACGGGGGCGCAAAGCGCCGCCGCACTAGGCACACCTTTTCCTTGATCAATTCCGCAACTTTTCCAAAATTTTAAGGTTAGGTCATCTTAGGTCAGGTCACCAGTGCAGGTCGAGTGACCTCATCTAAAAAATGTTTAAGGTGATATAAGTAAGAAATGGGTGAATCTACCGGATCCAAACTTATACCACTTGGGATTTTTCATACCGATGACCTAGAGTCAGGTACGGACCATGATCTCTCAATTGGAAGTACATGGGGAAAACAGGAAATGGACTGTATGTATCGAGATGCAGTTGATAATACCCGCATATTCTCCAAGTCGTCGTATCCTGGACCCCTTTCCAGGTTCATGTTGCAACTTTGACCTGTGACCTCTGAGAGGTTATCTTGGGGCTATTTAAGCAGTTTTCAGACTTAGGTCAATAAATTTGCAGGAAATGATGATACAGTTTTATTTATTACGTTTGGATTGCTATTGCGAGTCCAGTGAAATGCACAATGACTATGCTAGGTTGAAAAGTGACCTTGACCTAACCTGAGTTTAGGTCATTTTTGCGTTTGGATCTAGCGTAGTCATATTATACATCATTCGATTTTCCGTGATGAGAGGAAGTGAATGGTGCCTAAAAATGGTTCTAACTTAAGTCTGTCAGACGCTAAAGCCCAAAAACACTACCCTAACACGCAACCTTCTTTGACCTGTCATGACCTCAATATTGACCTGAGCCAAAAAGTGACCGATGTAGTTTCTTCATTAACTTTTATGAGCTCCTCAACAGCGTTTGTGTTTTTCGCTATTCCGCATAGGAGCCGAGTTCGAGGGGGTGTTTGAACCCCCCCCACCAGGGGGAAGGGGACTCGGAGGCCCACCGGGGCGCGGGTTAAGCATTTACGCATGGTCTTATTGATCGATGCATTTGGCTGATTGGTGGAGGCGAAGATGAAGTCACATCTCAGAACACGCCGCTGCTTTATCGGCACCACCAGGCCATACCTTATCCGTTACCGGCTAGGAGTGATACCGGCGCCACGGTTTTCTGAACAAGTTCCGTCACTGGTGCTGAAGTAAGGGCTGACCGCCAGAACACTTACAGCTCTCAAGGGGAGAAATTCTGAGCCTCACAGCCAAAACTTGTCATCGTACGGCAGAAATGGACAACACGGAGCCAAAGCGTTGCTACCTACTGTCTAGAAACGACATAGTAGTGAGTAGCACCCGAAGGTTGTGTGCCACACAGTGTGTGGTGTAGAGGAAGTCCTACATGAACGATTTTAAGTGACAGTTGCTGAGCCAAATCCCACCATTTTTCTCCGAAGACTGTACACTGTAGCAGCGTACACAATGTACATACATTGACGGGGCTGTGTACTATCACAGTGTATACAGTTTACAGTGACAGAGATTATACACCATAGAAGTGTCCACGGTGTACAGTGATGGACTGTACACTAGCAGCGTACATAAGTGTGCCACAATCCCGTATACATGGAGTGTACACTGTGACAGTGTAGGGTGGGTACGAGGGATGGCAGGTCTGCTGAGTGACTAGTGATTCTTCGTCTTAGGATTGTGAGGACCCCGTTTGACCGCTAGGGAACTGTTGTAAATATTCTCACTTGCCAAGGGCAATGTGGGATTCGACCTAACAAAGGGTCTTACATGCGGCCACGACAGATGGAGGTGGATGCCCTGACCTTAGGAGTGGTATAGTCTTTGGGATTCCCTGTTATAGTTTTTGATATAGACGTTGGGATTCCCTGATATAGTTCAGAGTGCCCTGTCTCTGGCACTCTAAGCTATACCTAGCCACGCTTTGGCCTACGTTGGGCGCTGGGCAAGGCTGGTGCCCTATAGCGTTCACCAGATAGGTAGGAGTGGCTTGAACATGTGGGAAGAACCTGTCTTACCTTTCATATATGACCCCCCCCACTTTTCGGCCGAAAATTTCCTGATCTCAACCAAAACGGGAGAAAACTGGACATTTTTATAACCAGCCGGTGCGGATGGCCACGAGGAGCCCAACTTCGAAGAGTTTTTGGTTTTAACGTGGACGGTTTTTTGTCAGCATCAGGTTGAAGTTTGGCTGGCCCCCTCACTTTTTTGCCGGTGGCAACGCTTATGGGTTTGCTACTCTGTTCTTATTCCAAGATTTTCAACGTTTTTGTATTTGTGCTTGTGGGCATGTCTGAATAGGCAGTCATTTATGCGCAGCGCAGTATTAATGGCGGAGTTGTCCCCTGTGAAGGGCACGTACCCACGAGTGGTGGAATTAGTCACTTATGGCAATACCTGGTTAGCGTGATTCCTTTGACTCATGCACATTTCCGTGTAAAACCAAAGCCGTTGATGATGCAAGCTGGTAAACTATCCGCATCTGCGAGGAGGCGAGGAATCAGGGAGTGGCTGGTGTGCACCTGCCCTCTCAAAAAGAAAGCTGCCCTTCCAGCCCTGCCCGATACCTATTCTTGAGCTTTTTGGCAATGGTATGCAGCACCTTGCTTAAACTTAACTCTGGATTGGTTCTTGGGACATCAGTCATTTCTACAGACAAGGCTGGATATAGCTTCTCGACCCAGTTGGTGGGGGGGGTCCTGGATGGGTTAACGCTGGCACGGCAATACAGGCAGGCCCTATGCAAAATCTGATGATTATTATTGGAGTTTTAGGGCACTGCAGCCACAAAGACTATATGTGCCCGCTATGCAAAGTCTGTGGGAGACTGAAAGTCCAAGGAGATCCTGACCCCCCATCTCCACCAATAGCTACAGAAACTGGTGGGAGGTGAATATCACTAGTGACGGATATAGCCACTAGGTTTGGGGGGCACGCCAAAGTCGATAAGCAAAAAGAAAAAGCGTCACGGGGTGAAATACGGGGCCACAAGATGCTTTTGCTATCCAAGACCCAATGTTTACACTGAAGTTGAGAGTTAAAGCACCAAAACCTTCCTTATAAACTTCGGAGTATGGGCAAATAGGAGGTCGACAGCTTTGGGAAGAGGGGCAAAAGCATAGTTTTGCCCAGATCTTTTCCGTTTGGGGAAATGCCTTCCCCCGAATCCGCCATGGAATATCACCATTTTGTTTTAAGCGTAGACTAGGAAATGTATGTGAATAACTGGATTCCTCGATAAACAGTTGCGGTCTTTTGTGCAAGGCAATGTGCTTTAACCCGCGCCCCACCGGGGGTCCAGCGCCACCTTCGCCCAACCGGGGGCATCGATGGCCCCCTCTAACTCCGAAAATATGGGGGTCAGCACAAATATGCAAAGTGCTTTAGAAAGCTCGCGTGAATTCAGTAAGAAATTACTTCACATTTTTAAGCGCTCAGGTCAATGGTTTGACCTCCAGAGGTCAAGTTAGGTCACGATAGGCCATTTTCACTCAAGTATGCAATGCTTCAGAAAACTTGGCATAACTATTATGCCATTAGAGCTATTAAGATTTGGTAAAATACATTTGAAAATGCCAGACTTTTTCCGCTATGTGCAACGTAATGACCTCCCGCCAGTGGTTTGACCTCCAGAGGTCACCTCGCGACCGATATAACCTGAGGTCACGAAAGGTCAAAAAGTGACCTTACTATATATGAAACGAAAGCCAGTGACGAGACATTCACGATGATGTTTGATTCGGTGCTGTAGCTTAATTAGGTCAAAAGTTATTGTCAAAATACTGTTTTTGACCCCTGGTGACCTTGGTTGACCTTGGAGAGTTCTACGAGCAAATATGGCCCTTGGGATCCGTGAAAGTGTGTCCAACAACGTTTTTCTGAGCAAGCTGAGCATTTGCAATCGTTTTTGTGACTTTTAGATAATAAAACAGCTTTCCCCATACTTTTTCAATGGGAGAGGGCACCTCGTGACCTGACCTCAGGTCACGAAATCTAAAAATCCCGGATCTACATGATGTAGACCCTGAAGGGGTCATGAAGTGGAGGAATTTTCAAATCAATCGACTAAGAAATGTAGCTCTTATAGAACTCAAAAGTTGAAGTGAGGTGAGCTTGGTTGACCTCGCCTGGTGATCTGACTTTGGGTGACCTGGGGTAAAAATTTCAGGTATGGTGTAAAAATGATGGGGTGGGAGATAAAGCCCTCGACCGCGGTGCTGCGCCTCGTCGTTTTTCTGCAATCTTGAAAAACCTTAGGGGGACCATCGATACCCCCGGTGGGGCGAGGGTTAAACGAATATCAGAATATTGGCACTGTCCACCAAGCACTTGCCACGAGCTGCGCTCATCCGCTGCCGTAATTCAAGTTCTCCTGTGCCGTATTTAGTCATTACTCGCTTAAGAAAGTTTCGTTCAGCTTCTTTTATACAGCGCAAAAGTTAAAGGCGAAGCGTGGCTGTCTCGTCTGTCGCTCGGCGGCGCGCCATTATTCTGCCTGGGATGATATCGACGCAGACGGGCCGTCGTTACCGACAGTGCCGGCCCAGCGCGCGACGGTGGTTCCCCGTCGACTCCGGGTACTCCCACCAGCGAACGCTGATGGGGACGGAAGCCGTGCGCACTGCAATGTAAAACAACAGATGAGGTGCGGCATAAGACGCCTATAAAAGGGGGACGGTTTTCTTATAAAATGAGGAATTTCCGAAGATGCCATGATATTTTATACGGGGCTCAAAGGACATTTATTAGAGGAGAGTGCTCGTCAGCAGTAGTATTGCACTATTAGGGTCAAACTGTTTCAAGGAATTGTCTATAGCAGGCTTTCTGGCAAAAAGGTAACCCTAGCAATACCTTGCTGAAACATTGTTGACACTAGTAATATTTCATGCTCGATTTTCAATATAGGTCTCACGACTTGAGTATTTGTGGACTGACTCGATGTGACATACAACGCAACGGCGCTGAGATCCTCTTTAGGATTGTGTGTTGCAACTTAATGCATGAATATTATCTAAAAATGAGGGAATGGAATTGGAGCAAGTGGACCCCTTGAGTGGGAAGTGGAAAGGGGACGGGGTGGCTTTGAAAGGGGCACTTACCTACAAAAAGGAATCGTTGTGCGTTGTCTTTAAATGACACTGGTTGTGACACTTCCGCAAAAGTGTGAAAGGGGAAAGAGGCAAGAAATATTTTAGATGTCTCCGGGACCAGGAATTCTTAGGAATGACAATTTGAAGTTAATCAAGTCAAATGGTGAACTGAAAACAGACAGTAGGGCCAACGAAAAGAAAACTTATGGAAGCCGAACATTGCCGATTCCATCCTCATCTTCGGTTTATTTTGTTTTCAGTTCACGTGTGCATGTGACCCGGCAAAACTTATCCTTATCCTCCTTATCTTTAAACTACCTGAAGTCGAGGAGCGCTTGCATCTTGGGCAGCTACCCCTCCAGGTAGCATCCCACCTGTATTTGCTTTCATCCATCTTAAGCCTTACCGTCTCCTTCCACAGTATTCATCACTTCACTTCCATTACGACGGCGTTTGAAAGCCACCGTATGTGTGAAAGTGAATGAATCTTCGCATATGAATATACATCATTCACATCCTTTCGGTAATCTTCATGCTTGTAATCTTCAACTTCTTTGAAAAGAGTAGTTTTAATTGCCAGACTGACAGCAAGGCTTCGAGCTTCACAGAAGAATACTAGGCTATAAACGCAATACTTTCAACGTCAGAAAGGTATGCCACAAGGAACTGGGTCCTTTGTTCACGAAAGCGGAATCTGTAGACGCGGTGATACTTCCATGAACTGGATGGGTGCTCGTGCACGCTTTAATAAGCCATCATCGACCGCTGTGGCCGGGTCCAGCGTTGTAGTCGCACTGGCTCCATCGTCGGCTATCGATCACCTTTGGCACACTGCACCACGCGCGCCGCCAAGCTGGCTTCCCACAATGACGGCGTCATTAAATGACGCCAGAAAATCGATCCTGGCTGCTCTGTCACCGTCTTTGACTGTATGTCTCATCCTCGTTTTTCTTTAGAAACACACATATCTAATGACCGAAAGCTGCATAAATCAAGTGGTGAGTAGTGTCTGGGGATTTCCTGTTTGTTTTCTGGTCACATGGCGAGTATGTGCGATTCATGATTCAAACTGCGCTAACTTTCAGATCTGTGTGGTTCTCACGCAACAGGCTTCTCCTCTCGTTTCATATTTCCTCCAGTGCTAATGACTTAGTTGATTATGGGGAGTTCTTCATGCTTGCAGGCGCAATTCCGGCCAGTAGTTCGTTCGCGACTGACTCTGGCGTTCCATGAACTCTCGCCCAGGCCCTAACTGGGTCATACGGGCTCAGTTCCTTGAACGTGCCACGCCGTGCGCGCGGCTCCAGCGTTTCCAGTGCCGCAAACTCGCAGCGGGACACCTTTTTCACGTTGTTACTAGTGATGTATGGCCGTTAACAAGGCAACGTGTCTATGTTGAAGTTGTTCTTTGCAAAGCTCTGTGAGTTATGTGAAAGCAGTTCGCTGAGCTCTTGTTGATCAAAGCGATCTGTGGAAATGATACCAGTTTAAACTATTGAAGCGGTGAGGTTTCCATCGAATAGTTGCCATAAAAATTCATTTGCCGGACGCCCTTCGTGTAGGTATTAGCGGTGATCGTCGCGTCGAATGGTAAGCAGGGTCCATGTCTAACTATCCTTGGTTGAGTACTTGTTCCTATATTTAACACATGAGCTATCTATACTAAGCATAACCTGCGGATATCCACGCGCCGGCTAGTATCTCGTGCGTGGCGTGGGTATCGGCTATGATTTATGCATTCGGGGCGGTCACACCACCCAATATTGATCTTGCTTGGGGTGACACCAGTAGTCTGCCGATAGAAGGCTGTCCTCCGGCGGGAGCGCTATACACCACTTTGTAATTGGGGGATGGAACCGGCCTGGCGATGAGCAGGGTGGGGGGAGGGGGGCTGGCAGGCGGAGCCAAAACTTAATGCCTGTCCGGTAGAAGGCTCTCGAGGGAGTTCACTCGCATTCAATTCGCGAACATTTTCTTTGGTCCGTATTGATGAGCGCGAGAAAAGGGTAATAGGCATCAAACGGTCAGACCTGTCGAATCGCTCAAATTCCCAATAATGATCATGATAAGACAAGAGGAAGTACTCAATCGAGTGTCAACATTTTCGGTGAGGACGTCCCCTGATTGGCAAACTCGGAGCTCACGTCTCCATGTTCGCCCGCTTTCTACGCGCCCACTTTCCGGTGGGAGCTTTGGATTTGTGGCCTCGTTTTTGCGTGCCTCGCGTTGCCTTTTTCACAGTATGGACGCTCGTGGCGCTGAGTAGAAGGTTCGCTGATTCAGCAACTATCTCCAGCCACTATCCAAGAATAATAGTTTTTGGAGATTAACGACGCACTAGCTGTTGATGTTATATGGCGTCAACGAGCACACTAAGTAAACTAGGCTTGAGCTAGCGTAGGGTGCCAAACCGTGCCTCCATCTGGGTGTGGCTGAGGCTTGCGACAATGCAGAAGGTACAAAATGTCACGTGCGTAGCGCCCGCCTGCCGACTGCACGCCCCTCCCCCCGCCCCCAACCCCTAGTCCTTGTCGGAGAAAATAATTCTGCACGTTTTCTGTTGCACTGTTTTCTGAATCGGTGCGCCTTAGTTGAATGCTGACGCTTTTGATTTCGTCGTACCCAGATGCGGAAGAATGCCTACCAGACCACGAGGTGGCTCTGGCGGCGGCGCCGGAAGTCGTCGCGTGGGGATACCGCGCCAGCCAGTGCCGGAAATGTCTTTGTTGTAGTGCGGAGACCAGCGCAGCGCCCCCGCGCGGACTGAGCTGGCTGGTGGGGGCGGCCGGGTTCGCCGAACTTCAACCTGTATGCCCTTCCACAGCCAAACATCTACTGGGGCGATGGTTGAGACACAGCGCGCCTGAACCAGGTGTTGCTTAAATGAAATCAGACATAGAAAGGGCATAAAAAAGCATGGAAGAAAATGGCAGGGGATCACAGGATGCTGTGACGTTTTGGAGATATTTGATTGGATTGGTGGTGTTGCAACACCTCGAAAAGAGATAGAAATCTACAGCCAGCTCCCTGTCTGTTCCAAACCTGCACTTTTCTTATTTTGGTCCAAACCCTGTTGAGTTCATACCTCTTAACGTAATCAAAATTCTGTCGATTTGATGAGTCAAAACTTTGCGTTCCGACGCCATTTTTTAACTGACTGATTAAATGCACTGTAGGACCGGAGAGGCAGAGGCTGCTATGAAGCGCAAGTAATCAAATCAACCAAACTTACGCAGCATTTAGCCCATAGAGATTGAAAGGTAGCTGCCATTTTGACGGCATGTTGCGTCCTAGATAAGGGTACAGGGAAAACCGGGAGAAACCTAATTTGCCCCTGTAAGTCGAGGTTATATATCAGGTCCAGGTATACTTATCAGAGCAAACCGTGGGCTGTCGGTGTACATGGCTGTATGGGGGTTTCCGATTGGTGTTGCTCCAAAGGTCATGTTAGCCAACAACTTTGGGGCGTTACGACAATCGACTGCTGAGGTCATATGGTGTCGTCAACTCTCATCCTGTCGAGAGGGTATGATGGGGATGGGAAAAACAACACCGTCAGGGGATTTTAATCGGGGTCAGCATTGTGGAAGTTGAATGCTCTTCTTCCACGCGATCACACTCCCCGCGGAGGTCATACTAAACAAGACGTTGAACAGTTACCATGGCTTCTTAGTTTCAGATGAAGACAGAGATGGGGCAGGGTAAAGGGAGAGGAGATGGCATGGTGTGATATTTTTTTAGAAGGGGATAACGCTGCTCCACGGCATGCCAGAACGCCAGGATTCGAATTCCAGGGTGAGATTATAGGACGGAGCTGGTCCGGATCACAGTGACGGACCCAAACCGACTCATTGCATCGGCTCGCTGGCCAGAGATACAGTGGCGGACCCAGATAAACTCATTGGGTCGCCTCGCTGGCCGGAGATACAGTGGCGGACCCAGATAGACTCATTGGCTCGGCTCGGTGGCCGGAGATACGGTGGCGGACCCAGACCGATTCATTGGGTCGGCTCGGTGGCCGGAGATACAGTGGCGGACCCAGATAGACTCATTGGGTCGACTCGCTGGCCGGAGATACAGTGGCGGACCCAGATAAACCCATTGGGTCGCCTCGCTGGCCGGAGATACAGTGGCGGACCCAGACCGATTCATTGGGTCGGCTCGGTGGCCGGAGATACAGTGGCGGACCCAGATAGACTCATTGGGTCGGCTCGGTGGCCGGAGATACAGTGGCGGACCCAGATAAACTCATTGGGTCGCCTCGCTGGCCGGAGATACAGTGGCGGACCCAGACCGATTCATTGGGTCGGCTCGGTGGCCGGAGATACAGTGGCGGACCCAGATAGACTCATTGGGTCGACTCGCTGGCCGGAGATACAGTGGCGGACCCAGATACTCATTGGGTCGGCTCGCTGGCCGGAGACACAGTGGCGGACCCAGATAGACTCATTGGGTCGGCTCGGTGGCCGGAGATACAGTGGCGGACCCAGACCGATTCATTGGGTCGCCTCGCTGGCCGGAGATACAGTGGTGGACCCAGATAGACTCATCGCTTCGGCTCGGTGGCCGGAGACACAGTGACGGACCTAGACCGACTCATTTGGGTCGGCTCGGCACGGAAAGCGACCAACATCGATCAGGGTTTATAAGTTTATAAGAGTATTGTCGGCACAGCAAAATGATTCTTAAATCCACCCGAATGGCATCGCTTGCTTCAACAATATGGTGACGAAAGATGGACCGGTTTCACTCATGGGAGAATACAGGTCTGTATTTTTGTAAGTTAAAACTTTTTAGAAGTAAACAGATATAAATAGAAAGAGTGCAGAATTTGGCTGCATAGAGGATGTGGGGCGCGTCCGGGGCCAGAGGTAAACAAATATGCCAACTCGCCAACAATGTTGGTGACAGGAGATCAAGTCGGTGCCAAAATGGGCAGGATTGTGCACATCTCAGCGTCACAAGCTGACGCTTTGACTTTCGCCCTGGTGGGGGTCATTTTTGACCGCCTTAAGGTTTTTCCAGGAAGCGCCGCCCTACTTGGCATAGCTGTTTCAATGCTCTTTTGCACATTTCCTGAAAATTTTACATCCAGGTAATTTCTTTAGTTCAAAGGCGGTCAAATACGACTTCCCCACCAAGGTGGAGGTGGCTCATACCCACCACCGGAGCAAGGGTTAAAGATGCGTATGGTGTCCGTGAAGTAGTGCACAATCTTACCTCTCCCGCCTCGGGCTAGTTAACGTGTTCTGTTTCAGGATGATATTCATACATTTGTGCGCACTTTTTCGATTTTCTCGACTTGCTCTTCAACGCGGCTAGTTTATTGGTACTGTTAATATATATTTTGTTGCATAATCTCTTTTTATTAATTTTCTGTTATTTATTGCGCTTTTTGCGTTATGAGCCGCCCCGGTAGCTCAGTTGGTAGAGCGTTGGGCTCCGGCCCGCGGCTCAGAAACATGCAGTGGCAGTGCATGTCTAGGCTTGGGATCGGTTCCCCTGAGACGCTCCGGCGCTCAATAGTTTACCCAACGTAGGTCGGCTGGCAACTGACTGGTGAGAGGGTGACCTGAGCGGGGCGACCGTCCCTGTGCTTTGTGGGATGTTAAACTTTGGCTTCTAAGTTGAGCCTTTATTGTGGAAGTTTCTCATTCGGGTGGTGGGGTCGGGGTCTCCGTGACAAGTCCCTTGATGACTTTAGTGAGGCTCCGACTCCAAAAACCGAATCGGGAACAACTTAAACAAAATTTATAAAACCAGTATAATACCGGTCCCGAGAAAGGTTCATAAATTTGTCTTGCCTAAAGAAAACCCTGATGAAAAACATTCATTTCTGAATGATTAATCACTCGATCAGTGGCGGATCCAGGGGGAAGGCATTCCCCAAACGGAAAAGCTCGGGGCAAAACTATGTTTTTGCCCCCCCAAGCGATCGACCTCCTTTTTCCCCGACTCCTTTTTAGTTTGAAAGCAAGATTTTGGTGCTTCAACTCTCAACTTCAAACAGAACCAGTTAAGTTCAGTGGAAATTTGGGGCCTTGGAGAGGGAAAAAGTATCTTGAGCCCATATTTTTCACCCGGTGACGTTTTTTACGACTTTGGTTTGCCCTCCCAAACCGACTGGCTAGATCCGCCACTGCACCCGATCAAATGGCTATCAATAAAAAAGACGGCTGGGAAACGGTGCGCTAGCACTCATACAACGCTAAAACGTCTGGCTCAAGACAGGGGGTGGCCTGGAACGGCGCCTGAGGGCTTCGATTCTCATGCGCTAAGAGAGGCAATGCTCATTTCGAATTTGAAATTCTATGAGTTGTTTTAGCCACAGAAGGTAGAGAAATGGAGTGCATGCTGGGCGGCGTGCTTGTTCACTTTTGATTTTGCCATATTTTTGTCACTAAAAACAAGCTCACTCCCGAAATGCATTGGGCAATGAAAAAAAAACTAAAAACATGGTTAAAAGTGAAAAACTTGGGCAAAAAGTGAAAAGCGTCCTTTTAAAACAAAGAATGCAGACAAAAAGCAGAAAACCATTCACTGAAAATGAAAAACGATAAATTATTAATATTTGCGTTTTTTTATTATCAGTCTCCGAGTGTGGCGTCACTGTTGCAGTCTTACTGGAGTGGTAGCTTCAGGATGTGCTCACGTAGCGAGTGCCCCGGCTCTCGCATCGTGGGGGACCACAGTTTGAAGAGGCACATTCTCCTCCTTATTCAGAGCAAAGCAATGGGAATAGAATATGTTGGCTTTTGATCTGAAGTCTGTGGGCTTCAGATCGGCCTAGTATCCACCGAGCAAGAGCATGACGATTTCGCGCCGGGGGAGGACTCTTACGTGGCTCTCTGAAAGAGAGAGAGAGAGAGAGAGGAGAGAGAGAGAGAGAGAGCTGAACGGCTCTGTGCGCGATAGTTCGTTTCGTTTTTCAAGATGGTCGCCGCTTTTTTCTTAGGACAGCTGCGTCTTTTATGCCTGGAGAGCATAGAGATCATTTTATTCTATTATGCATAGAGAGCATTCTAGGATTTCGCCCGTGCTCTTCAGAACTGTCCTCGATACAGGGTGTGTTACCAGGCTCAACCCTGATGCAAGCGCCACACCAGAAAAGTTTCCCAATAAATCACCTCCCGTTACAAACGTGCCAGGTAAATTTGCTGAACATGACATTAATAAGAAGCGAAACGTCACTTAATGTGCAATCCTATGGGGTAACCTACGGCAGAAGAGCACGAAAAGGACCAAGAAGGATGTTTTTCTCAGTTGGCGGCCCAGTGTGTTTGTCTTCCCTCGGGGAAGTCCGGACTGTCGTGGGTCGTTCAATACGAGGCAGGGCTGGCGGCGGGAACCCCCGGCTCTGCGCCGACAGCACAAACACGGCTGACCGCCGCGCTGGTTTTGGCATCAGCTTCCACCGCTGATCCCGCATTTAGCTCCGCGCCCCGACAGCAAAAGCTCCCTCTCCTGCGCCCCGACAGCGAACAGCTCCCCCTGCGCCCCGACAGCAAACAGCTCCCTCTCCCACGCCCCGACAGCAAACACAGCTCCCGCTCCTACGCCCGCATACGCTCACACACACACACACACACACACACACACACACACACACACACACACACACACACACACACACACACACACACACACACACACACACACACACACACACACACACACACACACACACACACACACACACACACACACACACACACACACACACACACACACACACACACACACACACACACACACACACACACACACACACACACACACACACACACACACACACACACACACACACACACACACACACACACACACACACACACACACACACACACACACACACACACACACACACACACACACACACACACACACACACACACACACACACACACACACACACACACACACACACACACACACACACACACACACACACACACACACACACACACACACACACACACACACACACACACACATACCACACGCACGCACGCACGCACGCACTCACGCACAGGCTGACGGTATCGGTAGCGGTGTTCAATTATTTTGGGTGCTACTGGCTACTCTGCTGCTCGTTGATGATAGAAATCCATTTCGCTACTCCGCTACCGCTTAGAGTCTGTTGTAAGTGATGAGTCCGTAGAGTAAGTATGAGGTCCGTGTCCGTTTAGAATCCGCAGTTGTACGAGACGAGTAGCGGAGTAGCGGACAAAAGTAGCAAACCACCGCCCGACTCAGTGCCCCAAAAATGTACTATAGTTGATTAAGAACTATTCCCAGTATTTCAATTTCGTTTGATGCGAATTTAGTGGTACTCGAAAAACTAGCCGAATACAGTTTTCCTGACATATAACCTGTCGTCGGCTGTTATAGTGCGGCGCTTGTATAACGCTGCTAAGTAATGCAGTACTTTTTTACTGGGTCATCCCTCTGTAAATGTCACGTGTTGTTAGTGCATTGGTCATTTTAATTTCATTTATATAGTGCAGAGGAGCCCGCACGACCTTTGATAGGACCGATAACCATTGAAGATGGCCAAAATGTTACCTGATCCTCCGTGCTACTAGACAAGATATCACTGTGCCTCGGGGTGATTCCTTAATGCGCTCAGCAGTAAAGCAAGTGGGGGTCAGTGGTCCCACGCTCACGATGTCCCTAGACCGTCCTTTTTGCACAGCTTATAGATTCTGGTGAAACAAAACCCCGTTGCTGGCCTTTTTAGGTGAATTCGGGTAGATAAAAGTTGTCAGAGTGGCGTTTTTACAACCTCGGCCTTCCGGACCTGAGTGTTTGCTTGCGACAGGAGGGACTTTCACCCAAAAGGCCAAGTACACCACCAAGCCTCGGCACCTCGGAGAGGGCCAGATTAAACAAGCTGAATCTTATTTACGTTCCTCAGAAATGATTTTCTCCTAAATTGAAGCGAACAAATTGTTGTAGAGCTGCTTTTGTAATAAGATGAGTTCATTCACAGCCCAAACAGCCGGCTGCCGTGGCGGGCCGGCGGGTGTCGGCGCACCCCGGGCGCACCGAGGCCGGGGTCCAAGGCTAATAACCCCTGGAGTGCCGGGTGGGGTGGGGCAGTCCCAGGACCCACCAGTACAGGACAACCAAATAAAAAACAGGGGGCATGTTATGCACGTGCCATCACAGACTTCAGGCCACATTGACTCCTTCAGAGGAAGGGCCAATAAAGCCCCTTGGGGTCTGGAATTGTTTGATTACGTTCCAGCAATGAACGTCGGATATATAGAAAGTGATTTGCAAAATAAGTTTGGTAGAGTGTTTGGGACAACTGGTACTTCACTGTTGGCTCGTCGTCAGATTGAATAATTTCTACACACATGGTTGTGAGAAGTTTATTGGAAAACAAACTCCCAAAAGCAGCATTGATAAATTATCTAAAAATTTTCCCGTCTTCATATTTACTCCTGTTTTCCCAATATCCACAGAGTTATGATAGCAATGATTTGTCGTTGACTCTAGTATCTCTTGCGGGAAATTTACAGTCGCTTTCTTATCAGAAATAAAAACTTATGTGCTCTGGATCTGATACATTTATACCTCAACTTATATATTGCCGCCTTTGCTTATATCTGATGCAACTTATGAGGTCGAACGTATGCACGATCAGTTCAGCAGAACTGCCACCGATCTCAGCAGATGTTCCGGATTAAAATAAAAAAATCGGCTCGTATTGTTGGACGTCCTTCATCACAATCCTTAACCAAACATGCTATGCTAAACAAATAATTTAAATGTCTAGGAGAGAAAACAAGAGCTCCCTGTTGACGGATGAAATGTGCACCCCTGAATGCCAAATAGTGCAAATTTCGTTCCAACGTCACCAGTGAAAATTATGGGAAAATGTTCTGCATTTCTTTGTAAAAAGAAATTAAACGGACTTGGCTTTAGTGGCCTTTATGTTTTCTCCCGAAGATAATATTTCGACACCCCAAAACAGTGAGGGACAAGGATTTTGCGACGCAGCTTATTTTGTGCGTACTTTCAACCTGTCAGCCGCAGAAGCTGACGTCTGCGTCACTCCAGTCAATAGCAGAAGCTGACGTCAGGTCACTCCCTCAATAACAGAAGCGGACGTCCGGGTCACTCCCCTCAATAGCAGAAGCTGACGTCCGGGTAACTCCCCTCAATAGCAGAAGCTGACGTCCGGGTCACTCCCCTTAATAGCAGAAGCTGACGTCGGGGTCACTCCCCTCAATAGCAGAAGCTGACGTCGGGGTCACTCCCTCAATAGCAGAAGCTGACGTCCGGGTCACTCTCCTCAATAGCAGAAGCTGACGTCGGGGTCACTCCCTCAATAACAGAAGCTGACGTCGGGGTCACTCCCTCAATAACAGAAGTGGACGTCCGGGTCACTCCCTTAATAGCAGAAGCTGACGTCGGGGTCACTCCCTCAATAGCAGAAGCTGACGTCCGGGGCACTCCCCTCAATAGCAGAAGCTGACGTCGGGGTCACTCCCTCAATAGCAGAAGCTGACGTCCGGGTCACTCCCTTAATAGCAGAAGCTGACGTCCGGGTCACTCCCTCAATAACAGAAGCTGACGTCGGGGTCACTCCCTCAATAGCAGAAGCTGAGGTCTGGGTCACTCCCTCAATGGCAGAAGCTGACGTCGGGGTCACTCCCCTCAATAGCAGAAGCTGACGTTCGGGTCACTCCCTCAATAGCAGAAGCTGGCGTCCGGGTCACTCCCCTCAATAGCAGAAGCTGACGTCCGGATCACTCTCCTCAATAGCAGAAGCTGACGCCCAGATCCCTTTCATCAACCGAATATTAGCAGCCGCCCCGGTGGGCCTCCGAGCCACCTTCGCCGTGGTGGGGGAGGGGGTGTTCAAACACCCCCCCGTCGAACTTGCGGGATAGCGAAAAAACGTAAAAGCTGTTGGATAGCTCATACAGATTCATGAAAAACTACGTTGTAATGTTTTGGTCCTGACCAATATTGAGGTCATGACAGGTAAAAAAGGTGGCATGTTAGAGAAGAGCTCTAGCTCTAGCGGGCTCTAGCGGGCTGGCAGAGTGGAGTTAGAATACATTTTAGGTACCATTTGCTTCCTCTCGTTACGGCGAATCGAATGATGTATAACATGACTATTCTAGTTCATAACAAAATGACGTGACCTACGGTCAGGTCAAGGTCACTATCCACCCTAGCATAGTAAATATCCGTATCGGTCGACTCGCAGTAGAAATTCAAATGTATTGGTATCAAAATAGAAGTTTTATCGTCATTTTCTGAAAAGAATTGTTGACTAAAGTCTGAAACCTGTTTAAGTAGCTTCAGGTGACCTCTCAAAGGTCACAGGTCAAACATTGCAGCATGAACCTGGAAAGGGGCCCAGGAATGCCAGCATACTACGATTTGGAGAATATTAAGGAATTTACAGCTGTATCTACACAAATACAGCCCAATTCCTATTTTACCATGCATTTCTAATGGAGAGGTCATGATCCGTACCTGACTATTGGTCATCAATATGAAAAAATCCCGGAATATATTTTGTTGTACTCGATGGGCCCATTATGTGGTATAAGTGTCAATCCGATAGATTTACACATTTCTTGCTTATGTCACTTTAAATATTTTTGAAGGTGAGGTCACTTGACCGGCACTGTTGACACTGTTGACCTGTCTTGATATGACCTTAAAATTTTGGGAAAAGTTGCGGAATCGATCAAGGATAGGTTGTGCCAAGTACGAAGCTCGCTACGCGCTGCTGTTTTTTGTACCGCCGGAAAAACCCGAGGAGGGTTCCCCTTCACCGTGGCGAGGGTTAAAGTCGTCCCTGATCACGAGGAAGACCCGCCCGTCAAAATGCATGAAATTAGGTCCTCTGACAGCCCGTTAAAAACAGCCCTTTGAGCTCCTCTTGTCGTGTGCTCCGTCTCCGTGGGAAGTACCCAAGCTTTGTTTGAGGGTGCTGGCACTAATCAGACCTGCAACACTAGAGCGGTTGTTTCTTATCTGCGGTAATTTCTGGGACTGCTGAAGGCGTGCGGCACTATCGGCGGATTGTGACACGCCGATAACTCAGCAGGCTTGTGTGGTGGGAAGTACCCTCGCGTGCAAATTCCTAGTACCTTGGCCGGGTATTCATGTAAGTAGGGTGGAAGGAGAAAGTGGGGTATGCAGGCAGGCTCGTGTTATTTTACAAAATGCTGCTCCCCACAAAATGCATTGTTCCTCATACCGTATGTATTATTCTTCCAAGAACTTTCCGGTTGGCAAACCTGACTAATAAAGATGAATTATCGGCCAAAATTGGTGGGGCCATGCTGCCTTGGACTGTATGCTTTTATCCCGCTACCCGGTTTATATCCAAAACGATGACCATGTCTAAAATCGGTAACTTGCCGGACTAAAGAAGGTCAAAATTTATTTTTGAGTTGCATGTCCTCTGAGCGTTTCTCGCCCGGTTGATTCAGGATAAATCCAGGAAGCTCGGTAAATGTGGGTAAAACTACCACTTGGGTCACACACCCATCCAAAATATTATAAAGCGCAGGGATGTTTGAAAAACACTCATTGAAAACCGCTTTGAAGCAGGCGTTGCCTTCTGTAGTAGGCGTGAATGATTTTGAGTAGTACCGATTGAGTCTTGGGGGTCTTGACGGTGTTATTTTGTTTGAGGTGTTGGCGTTGGAGTTTTTCGCAATTAGGAATATGGAGAACAGCTGAGTTTGGTCGGGCCGTGCACAGAGAGAAGAACCAGGAGTTGTCGATTTGTGACGATAGGATATTGTATCTGGTTGCAATCATGGCGCATACCAAACTAGTCCGGATGCGTGATTTAGGTCTGGATTAAGCGCCCATTTTAAAGCGAGGCAAATTGTCCGTGCTAAATAATCCTAAATCCCTCGCTCTCAACGGTTCAGGTCCGGCCTGAAGCATTTTCCCAGGCCTTCATACGCTACATGTAAACATATCGGACTTGTTGAAAATCATAGACTTACACTAAATCAGAACATTCGTTTGGCCCCTATCCGTGCATTGGGAGGTCTGATCAGAATGCCCACACTTTGTTTTGAAATTTTAGTTCTAGGTATTAAGACAAACCCGAATAAGAGGCAACATAAAATTGAATCATTCAGACGTCGTCTGTTTAACGCGCGCAGTGGAGGGGGTTTAAAGTTCCCCCCAATCTATTTTTCCGAGGTGGCCGGAGAACCGTTCGTTGCCGGAAAACACTACTTTGCTACATCCGAGAGAATTTATGAGTGCGTTGATTGGGGAAAGAACTTTTTAATGGGCAACCTTTTTTACCTACAGGATTTCAAAGTCAGGCCTGTATTTTGAGGCGTCTGCAATCGCGCGGTGGCACCAATGCGGCTGCTCTGTAGACCGAATGGTGACGTGATAGCGTTGTGCGTTCGGGCACAGATAACATAATACCTTGCTACTGCTACTGTTTAACACCGATCTACCGTTATCTATGAATCGGGCTATATGTCAAGATCACCCCATATGAAGGTCAAGGTCATTGGCCTCAGTATTCTGGTCATATGACATTATTCAGTATGCCGTATATTATGTTATGGCTTCATAAATGAGAGGACTCAGTGTGAAGGTCCAGGTCACAGGTCAAAGTCAACGGCTGTTATAGTGCCAGCTAAATTGTACTTTCTTGGGAATTTCATATTGTTTCGTCATAAGTCAGTGACGTTGAACCTAAAAATTTCAGGGAACATAGTGTGGGACCTTCCCTCTATGAGTGTAGTCCGCCTTGGTGCTTTTCAGACTTTTTCCTGCATAATCACCGCATTTCCTAAAAGGTCTTCAACGTGGCCCATATTTGACATTTATGACCTTGTGTGACCTTGAAGCTATTGAGCTAGGTCAATGAAACTTAGCTATAATGTATATCACTGTCGCCGTCACATAATTCCAAATGGGTGTTTTTCAAACTCTCAGTTTTATTTAGATCTCAGGAGGGGGGGCTAGTTTAGGACCCTACCTCCACTGCACGCTGCTGCCAGACCCCTCTCCACTGCACGTGTTAATAGAAAATGTGAAGATAATGTAGCTGCGTCTCATATTTTCCCGAGTAATGGGAATAACTTCTAGCTTGAGCTGTTTTACACCAAAAGATGCACCTGTAACCTTTGCTCGTAGGCAAAACATCCCTTTTATATTCACTCCTACGTTTTCGATTTGTGACTAATTTTCCATCTGGCATTAACAACCTGAAGGCAATAGATGAACCCTAGCTTTGCCCACACCCGTTGAGGCTCCTTTCGCTATTAAATGTTTAAAAATTTATTAAGCCTCAGGACTTGGCGTTTCGGTATAGCTTACACTTGCACAGGTGGATCCAAAATATCCGATCGGGTGAGGGGCATCTGGCATATGGTCTGGGGGCGTCATTTTTGGGCAGAAATACCTATCAGGTGGGCGTCCAATCCTGTCGTGGGAGCGCCGATATTCGCATTCGGAAGGGCTAAGTACATTTGAAGGGGCACCGTGACCATTTCAGGGGGTGCTGAGGGTCGATCGGGGTAGGGCAAAGTGCCCACACTTGATCCGCCTATGTACCCTAGTGATGTATCAGTCACTGCGAGGGGTGCACTGGGTCTTTTGACAAATGACTCTCACGAAAGCTCTCGATATGACTCACGCATACCTATGCTCGTGTATTTCCCAGTGTGGTTTGCTACTGTTACATTAGCAGTCCTGGTGGTTGCAAGCCCTTGCCCGGCGCTGACCCGTGCTCTTCCTCCGGCAGGCTGAGGGGCTGGCGGAGCGGCCGTTCTGCGATCCCCAGCGTGGCCCATGCCGTCTCTGCGGTCTGCCACCTCCTCTTCCTACAGACCTCCACCAACCTGGTGTTTGCTGCTTTGGCAATGCTGACTGAATTCGGAAACTTGTACCTGCACGTGACGGCAGTGCTGGGAGAGAGGAGGTCGGCCGCTCTCCCCACCTGGACCGCAGGCTTCGGCGTCATTCTCACCGTCATCTTCAACGGCCTCTGCTACTTGATCGTGCTGGCCCTGGCGCTGGCTAGAAGAAGCCCAATGACGATGACGCCGCTGTCCGTGGGAGTATTCTTCTTCTACATAACGTTCAGCTTTATCATGAACACGTACAGCATCTACCTGGTGATGGCGGCGTTCTTCAGCAGCGTGCTGGAGGCCCGGGTGGGGGCGGTACTGCAACTGCACGGTCCGGCGCGGCTAGCCACTGTGCAGGCCCTGAATAATATGCGCTCGGGCGTGTCAGAAGACGTGGCCCAGCTGGAGGCGCCGCCAGGACCTTCCGATAACGTCAAATGCTCTGATGGAGATCTTCTGATCAAGAATATGGTGTAGACAGTGAGTGCCGGAAAAGTATTAGTTTATAATGAGAATGCTCAGCCTCCCCGTAGAAACGGTTCTGAAGTTGCGGAGGAGCCAAGTTGCATCATTGGCAACACGTATGGTTATGCGTGGGTTGTCCTTCACTGGATACAACTGCCAGATATCAGTACCCTGGACTCCTCTAAATTGAAAGTGCATTCTCTCTGTGATTGTTTATATGCGTAAGTGTCGCGTCACACCATACTTTCATGGCGTGTGATTCGAGTGTGACCGTGTGTAAGTGTAAAGCTGGAATAAGGAAGGCACCGCAGGGAGACCCTGATGGATAGAGGCCAGCATGGAATCGTCCGCATTAGGTAGTCGGCTGTGAAGAAACAAACCATTGTTGCGGCGGCACTCTTGACGTGTTTCTCTGTGTCGTCGTGAGTGAAAAGCCGTTTCTATGTCGCGGATGTAAGGTTCAGTCGGAGTCAACTCGTGCGAAACAGTCGCCAAAGACAAAGGATGCTTGGCCAGTGGACAGTGTTGTACATAGTGAGAGGCATGACCGAACTATATTTTCTGTTCGCAAATGTTAACCTGCACAGACAGTTTGTAGGCAGAGTTGCTTGTGATGTGAGGACTACACTAGATCTAAGGATTCTGGGGACCCGGCCGGCCAAATGGCACAATAATGCAATGCGATTTATGAGGAATGGTGACGGAATGATGGGTGCGAGTCATTTCACTCCAACGGGAGGTACAAAAGCAAAATTGTCATCTCGCTCCACGAGATATTCAACTACCGAACAAAACAGCAGTGCTGCTCTTCGTGATGCTCAATTATCAACGCATTTGCGTCTCGAATTCGCCTCCGTAATATTTTTCCCGTGATTAAAGATGATACTGCCCGTAACCCGGATTGAATGCAAGTTTCATGCTACTGAATCACTCCACTGATGAGAGATTTTCGTTTATGCAACAACCGTGTGCAACAGCAAATTTCACGTAACAACTCACATCCACTTCGGTGGATTCCTATGCCCTGTTAGGTACCTATGTGTTGTGCTGCTTCCCTGTTTTACTTGCCTCGTACTAAACCCATACCACTGTGCTGCTCATTTTATTCCCCGTTATTCGTGCGCAAAAATCTTCCGTCGAGTTAATATGCACGCTTTCGAACATACTTGGAGCAAGATCAAACTTAGTTGCAAAAAGAGACGGTATATGCGGGTATCGCACCCCGTGCGTTTTTTGTTGTTGAAAAGTAACAGTTTTTTGCTGTTCTGTCCACTCGATCACGTCTGGGAGGTGTTGACTTCCTAGGTTCCTTTCCATTCAGAACATTTGATAAGTTCTTTTCGGGATTGCATTGCGCCGTGTTCCTTTCACGATAAAAAGACAAGCGTTGTGATAGATTGGAGTGTTTATTGGTGGTGTCAGGCACATTTTATCAGCTTCATCGAGGTTGATCTTGAAGCTTGTTATAAAACATGTCAGGAATATTGGTTGGAAGAATCGGGTGGGGGGGTTAAAACTTACAATTAATGATAATTTTTTAAAGCTCTTTCCAATCTGTCAGATTACCGTGTGATTGGCTTTAGTTGCCCTCTATCGTACTAACCCTTTGGTTTCCTGTCGAAATGCGAATATTCTGACACTGTGCTGGTAGAAAACCGCCAAGTCCCGTTCTATTTTGCCGTCCAACGGAAAAAACGCGTCACATTTGGAATATTTCACAGAACGCTTCTTCAGCTTCGCTTTACATTAACTGTAGCGTGGGACTGATGTGAAAAGGCGATATAGCCGGAAATTTTGAGCGAATTTTATCAGATTCTTTTTCGAAGTAGATGCAAGTTGTCTTCTTGCATCGGACGATATCAAAACGTCGAATTTAAAAAATGTGTATGCTTTTCTTCCGTTGGACGGCACTATTGCCGTCATCAGCTTCACAGCCTGATCTCAGCGACCAGTGTTGGCGTCAAAATGAGTCGCTTTCAACAGTGGTGGTTTTGCCACTACGCTGCTTTACAGTTTTTCCGTCGGCACTCGAAACCAGAAACTCATAAGTGACATGACCGTCATAGGGGAGTGGTGCCCACGGCATGACATCATTCCAGACTGCGCTTCGTGTGAAGCTGGGAGACTGATGCACTGTGGGGTGTACTGCATCCGCAGAAATCGCCGTGAGACTGTCGGCGGCGCCCTGTGTGGAATCGCCGGTCTGCGCAGTTCTTATGTAGTACTGGCACCGAAGAGTGCGGTGGGGGCGCATGTGAACAACTGCTGATGAGATGACCAATATATGTTGTGTAACCGGGTGACACCACGTGGTATTCGGGTACAAAGAGGACGTATCAGCGTTTCAAAGACACGTCGTCGCATGTTAAGCATACGCGAGACGGCTCCTGCCAGCTCCTCCGCTTCCTGTTTGTACCTGAGAACGAGTATACAGATATGGTCTCAAAACATTCCATAGCGCTCGTGCGTCGCGACGAGCGCTAAGTAGAGTGTTGACCTTTCTCCCTCTGTCGCACCGCCCCCGCGGACGTCCCTTCCATGTTAGCCCCCTCAGTTCCAAGCAGTGTGAACATGAGCGATCGTGGGTACATACCGAGTCAGCGTCAGCCAGTGCGCGGGTCTGGCGGTTACCGAACGGTGACTCACTGACTCCAATAGCTGCTGGACTGACCGCGCACGGACTCGGCCAGCCGCCGTGCGTCAGCGTTCCCTGTAGTGACGCCTGCCGGGACTCGCGCGAACCACTATCGTGCGGAGAAGAAGCTGCGCGGCGCCTCTCCTGAGAACTGGCTTCACCATCACTATGTGGGACGAGTCACCATCACTAATTGGTGACTCGTCGCGCCAGTAGGTAGATGTTTTCCGTCTGGATCGGACAGGCGGGACACAGACCGAGATTCACTGTATCGCGCACAGCTTAGGTCTGCAACGTTGATAAAGTCAAAGTACTGGTGATTGGATTTCGGCTGACGGGAACCAGTTATAATACTAGCGAGTGTCTACTCCTGCGCGAGAGAAAATATATGGTCAAAATATACCGCAAGTGACGTTTTTTTCTCCATAATCGAATCCCGTGCGTCAAAGTGGGCGACGAGTGGGATTGCTCTACAAGAGCATCGGACTTAATGCTTTCCAATATACCTGATGCCGGTCAAAATGTATCATGGATAATAGTAGTTATGGTTTACAAACGCACCCACTTAAAAATATTTACAGCGGCGCCAACTCCAGCCTATCACTCACCAGATCAGTCGTTAACGCTGCGGAAGCTGGGCAGAGGCCGGAAACCTCCCCCAACACTCTGAAGTGCCAACTCCTTGCACTGCCTTCTAGACGGGTCTCAACGATCCATAATCATCGTTTGTCAGACACAAACACAAGAACAGTCTCCCCGTAATGATTAACTCCCGACTTGTGAATGGGCCAATGAGAGGGCAGATAAAAACTCAGCCTCAGCGGAGCAACGGTAGACAAACTCATCACACACTGACAACGAAAACACCTAGGTAAGGATTACGGAAGACAATGCCTTTATTAAAACAGGTATAAACAGATATTACATTGACAACATGACAGCGGTTGCCTCCACTTGCAGCGGCTGGACACACCTGTCGCAGCGGTTGCCTTCTGTAATCAAGCGCTGAAGTCGGTCAGCAGAGACGGCCGCGTGTGTCGGGCCACGGCATTGACGGCCTTATCACTGGTCGGCGAAACGGCAGCGGCCGCTCCGTTGGTACGCAACTGCAAGGGCGGAGGCCGTTGGTTGATCGCTTTCAATTTTAAACACAAAATCGAGCAGGCTGCTTTTGGTGGGGGATAATCTCAATTCCCCCTTGAAACTGAAACTATTACTACTGATTTTCAGAGGTAAACCGGTCTTCACTCGACTTGCCACCTTTCAAAACACAAATGTGAGCCTAAAATGCCGGTGTGAACAAGGTCGAGACTACATCGCCGCAACGACAGACACCTATGCGCCGAACGCGACCGCTGGAACCTTGGCCCCCCGGTGGGCAGCGCCATCTCTGATCGTCTGACGCCAGTAACAACGCAGGCACAGCTCCGCGCACGACGCACCTTCGGCAGCTCCTACGCGATGATATCATTCACAGGCGGCGAGACGCTCACGGCGCGTCTACATGTCTCCTAAGTATGCCTCTGCGTCGCTCCACTTTCACAGCTAGGATGCTTGTGTGAGGCATGAACTCTCGCATCGCAACAACTCTCGCACACAACACGGGCAGCACCGTCAGACTACACGCAGCGATGAGCAACAGCAAGCGCCATGTGGAACTATCGCTCTCTCTCTCAAATGGGGCGCCTCTCTCTCTCTCACTCTTGTTCGGCGACGATGATGCACATGACAGCACGCTTTATGACGTGGATCAGCCGGCAGGCGGGACCCTCCCTCACCACGCTCTTTTGTCGTTTCGAAAATGCAAGCTCCCGCATCTGTATCTGGCGGCGTGGTCACTCTTGGCGACGGTGCCGCCACCTAGGCCAAGGTGTAACTACTACTAGTTCACGGCGCCCTCACTACACGGCGCTAGAAGCCGACAGCGCGGCAGCCGCAGAAGACGGAAGCTATCACAACATGGCGACACTCTCGATGGCTCCACAGGACGCCATCAGGGTCGATGGAAGCGGGTGAGGTGGCGCGACTCCTCGTGCACGTCCATTTCGGAAGATTTGAAATCATTCAGTTCCTTTCTGATCATGGCCTTGTCCCTAGGAGTGAGCCGCGTCCAGGGCTTGTCGGCGCGCCGGTCGTACTCGTGGGCGCTCGTCACGTCCACATAGTCGTTGAAGTGGATCACCTGCAGGGCACGCGTGCGGACACGGTTAAACACGCTTGCTTTCTTGACTTAACATGCTGCCTATCGAGTACGCGGGTGCGTACGGCTACTGTCGGCCGCGGCGGCGCAGCGTCAATATTTCAGGGAGGGAGCGAGATGGACTTAGCACATTTCTCTCAAGTCAACAACACGGGTTAGAGTTAAATGTCTCCTTTCAAGGACGGGGGCGCTGTTTCCTCTGTCACCCTCCCCCTGGATGGTGTCGCCAATAACTGCATAACAATTGTGTGACAGGCTTCTGGTCTCCACGTCTCTGTCTCTGTGACGGTTTTAATTATTAGTGCCACACAAACACACTATTGAAATACACGGAATTCATCACGCTCTCAGGACAAAGTTGTGTCCGCAGACTACCACTCACAGATGCCACTGAACTAAACGGCGTGGCAATTCCGACGGCGCATACGCCGCGGGTTCGGTGGGACAGAGGACTGCTCCACTGACGAGGCGGGGCCGAGCCCTCGGGGCATGTCCCACCCTAGCGGTGGAAGAGAGGACTGGTCCTCTGTCACGAGGCGGGCCGAGCCTGAGCAGGTCCCACCCTAGCGGTGGAAGAGAGGACTGGTCCTCTGTACGAGGCGGGGCCGAGCCCTCGGGGCATGTCCCACCCTAGCGGTGGAAGAGAGGACTGCTCCACTGACCGAGGCGGGGCCGAGCCCTCGGAGCATGTCCCACCCTAGCGGTGGAAGAGAGGACTGGTCCTCTGTCACGAGGCGGGGCCGAGCCCTCGGAGCATGTCCCACCCTAGCGGGTGGAAGACAGGAACTGCTCCACTGACACGAGGCGGGGCCGAGCCCTCAGGGCATGCGTCCCACCCTTTCGTTAGTGGAAATCCTCCGTTTGTAGTAGGAACCTACGTTACTTACAAACGGCCTCAGACCACCTGGCCAGGGTGGCGAGAATTGTTTACCCTGATACCAGCCGGTGAGGTTACAGCGCTGCTCTCCGCCCAGCCGCTGTGCAGATGAGATGAGGAAAAGTCCAATTGAAAAGAAGGCATAGTGTGAGTAAGTTTGCCAAAAGTGGAGGAATGCTTTATTGGACATCCGTTAGTGTAGACAGAACCTGAATAATAAGTTTCAGTGTCACGAAGAAGGGAGTTGGAGCCTGTACCTTTTTATTAGCCTACATAAAGATGAATACTAAGCGAGAGCCCATATGAAGCAAATTTGCAAGGAACAGCTATCGTTCAACGGGGAATACACGAACCCCAACCTTCAAAACAATAAGAATTCCCCTCCATTTCGAATAAAGGATAAGGCGGGACAATCCCTTGTTGTAAATCACGGGCAGAATAGATTTCAGACTTTGGCTAAAAAATATTTATTACCGAAGTGCTTTTCCCCACGCCCTACAAAACTACTACTTCAGTTCAAAGCCCTGCTACGAAAGTGGATTAGTCTCTTTAGAGGCCGGCCAAGACATGGATCCCAAAACAAAGGAGTTCGCTGGACGGAGTAAATCCCGTGTCAATGCCAACAACATTTTTTAGCAGTAGTTAAGCAGTTAGTCACCTGCCAGCTTACCGCGATCTCCTGGGCATAAATCAGCCGAAAGAAAACGATTGAAGCATAACATTTCAAAACTAAATCAACCGCACCCCAGGTTAAATCCTCTTAGATCCCCTTAACCTGTAACATACCCAGGTTACCTTTTATATAAGATCCAGCCCATGAAATTGATCGCCCGGCCCAATGGTCCTCCACGCTCAAAATTGGAGCCACCATATAAGCATAAGGGTGAACAAACTGCTAATGCCCCCACAGAGGTAGTTCCTTTGAAATATTTCATCTTGATCCTCTCCCTTGCAAATTTACAGTGGCACCATGCATATTCTTCGCGCCATGCAAGAACTGACGCAGAAATCAAATAATGTCATGACACCACCATATTTTCTCCTTCACCAAGTATTCAGGAGGATGACTATAAAATCGCTGGTTAAGACGATCACACCAGCTACTTTCCCCAGCAGCTGACTTTGAGAGCTTATCGATACACCAGCTGCCATGGTCCCGTGGTATCCACAAACCTCTCCCAATCGGAAACGATTTCCGTGAATCAGATGACCCCTTGTTCAGGGAATCCGCCGAGCCTCAATTCCCCAATCAGTCAGGTGTAAAAAGGGAGGCTGCCGCGATAGCCGCTTTGACGAAACTGACCCAGAGTGCGATAGCCACGCGGCAGACGCCCTTCATAGCGTTAACAAGGCGGCGGGAGCGCACGCCCACGCGCGCTCCCAATACCAGACCCTGCCGCAGCCAGTCCAAAATACCCGGCTACACATACAAACCCCGGACAGAAATACGCCACAGCCGGGCCGTGGGCTTAAAATAAGAGCATCTAACCCGGACTCCGTCCCGAGAGTTAGATATCAAGCGGAAATTCCAGAGTAACAAACAGCACCGCGTTTATAGTCATCAGCTGACGCCAACTTTTCAGCCGGGGACTCGTGTCCTGACGACAGCTTCTTCCCACAGTGAACCAAACAACCACACGTAACGCGATGTTGCGCAGCGCCCAGAGGGTCAGAGTTCAAACAGCAGGCCCTCCCGCTGACGGAGCGGCAGGCCGAGGCACCGCACCAGGCCAGGCCGGTTGGAACACCTGCAGTCAGCCGTTCTGGCGGCGTGACCCCTGGATCCGCCACCTACGCGGCCAGGTTTGATGCAGCGTAGCACGTGCCAAGCCAAAACACCTCGGCACACCGCGGCCGCATTTAACCGGCGCGGCGGCCGAAATAGCGCACAGCCGGAGCACAGCCGCCGGCTATTTCCAGAACCGGCACATCCTGCGCGAAAGAGGAAAAATAGCCAATGGAGTCGGCGCGGTGTTGACGCGGCAAACGAGAAGACGGATGCCCCCTTTATAACAGAACATGATTTCGTTCCGACACTAATTCATTGAGAAGCTTTAGCTTTGCGGAAGGAACTTTTTTGTGCAACCGGGCTGACGTCAGCTGGCTTTCACAGGGGATGCTGCAGCTCTTCAGTCGGGGTAAATACAGCAATATACCCCAAAACGGGCGAGACTATCCCACAAAATCCTGCGATGTGCTTTCTACACCCGTTTCCACTTTATTTCACATTTTTCATTACAAATGAGACCTTCCAGTTCTGCTAGGGGTGTCCCACTGCCGCCTGGATCTGGCGGCAATACCGAGACCAAACAGAGACGTCGGGCCACCCGTCTATCCAAATTCCGTACAAACCGAGATCAGCGATTTCAACATAGACGAAACCAACGTTCAACACTCAACAGTCTATAAACCAATCCTCCAATCTCAATTGTTGGGGTTTGGCGACACAACACCTGCTGAGGTCATGCAGCGTTGTCAACTCCACCCTGTGTGGATAGCTTTGGGGATCGGAGTACACTTATTCTAGGAACCCGTCGGGTCTTGAACCCAGGACCCCTGGCTCAGGGAACCCATCGGGTCTGAATCCAGGACCCTGGCTCAGAACCCGTCGGGTCTGAAGCCAGCACCCCTGACTCAGGGAAGCCACCGGGACTTGAACTTAGGACCCGTGACTCAGTGAGGTCACCGGGACTTGAACCCACGACCCGTGGCTAAGGGAGGTCACAGGGACTTGCACCCAGGACTCGTGACTCAGGAGACAGACGCGCTATCCATTGACCACGGAATCCCCTCCAACCTATAGATAGCACCCACTCAATCATATCGCGCGGCCCCGGGACCGTACAGACTGGAATGCCTGCCAGGGGAGATCGTCAAAACTACCTCCACTGATTCATTTACATCCCTGCTCTGTTAAAGCAGTGGCACTGTGCTGATTGAGCCCTCCATGTGAAATTGTCAAGCGAAGCAGCACTCAAATTGGCATAATCATTAATCAACAACTAGATGGTAGTTGCGATCACACGGAAGACACGTACCTTGCGCTGCTTCAGCTCCTCCACAGTGGGCCGGAAGCTGAGCTTTCGTAACAGGGTGGCCTTCTTGGCCTCCATGTCGCGCTGCGACTCCTCCTGCGACATCTCTGCAACACGACAGCGCGAGCACGTCATTGGCGGCATCACAAGCAAGTGACAGGTCAGCCAGACACGACATTGGGCAAACAGGAAGACGCGGTGCTCAAGACGGATAGTCTAGCGCACTCGGGCTAGGTGGTGCTAAGAAACTTTTTTGACAACTTAGGCTGAATACATGGGCTAAACTGCAACATATACAGTCATTCCATCCCCGTCTATAGACAACAAATTCCGCACGAAATTCATGCTGACGTGCAAAAGAAAAAGAAGTACCCCTCATTGTCAATGGAGACACTTTTTCTTCCTTTGCACGACAGCATACCACTGATTGAGAATAATACTAAATCCCCCCCACATGGCCGCCCTCCACCTCGGTAACCATCTCAATCCAAAGCCTCTCTGACTCTGCATGGTTCCCAGGGAACCCCCCGAGCCGGAGCGGTACAGCAGGCCTACTTTTGAGGATGTTCCTGTCCTCCAGCTCCTCGGCGGTGGGCCGCAGACTGAGTCTCCGGTTGAGTTTGGCCGCTAGCTCGCTGCGCCAGTCGGTGCGGTCCTGTTCACTGCCCACCTGGCCACGCAGAGGTCAGCCGGGTCACACTCTACAACAATACGCGCACGGGCACGGGATTGTGAACACGTTTAGAGGCGTTTCTCTCAACGCTACCAATGCCCCATACACACTGAGGATATATAAGTCATGATTCTTTCAATAGTAATTAACGCCCGAAACGTAACAGAGAATAACCATCAATACAATTGCCAGCCCAATTTATAATTCATTATCGGTCTCTCTCTCTCTCTCTCTCTCTCTCTCTCTCTCTCTCTCTCTCTCTCCTCACATGTATGATGTTCCTATCGATCAGCTCCTGCCTGTCGGGCCTCAGAGCCAGCTTCAGCGCCAGACTGTCCGTGCGCTGTACGCGGGAGCCCAGTCGGGTCAGCACCCCGCTGTCTCCGTCCCCGGGCTCGTCTCGGTAAGGGATCGGACCGTCACTGTCGTCACTGTCCTCTCCCGCCGCCGCCGCCGCTGCCGCCGCCGCATTCTCCTTGTTGGTCCCGAACCGAAAGTTCCTGCAATGGGGAGGGATGTGTTGATAGCTTAGAGGCTGGCTAATTGGCGTCGTTGGCTGGTGATCGTGACGGTACGGTGACTGATTTTAAAACGTTCCCGCTCTCAGATAGCTCCCAGGTTACGTCAATATAGGCAGTATGGCCTGGCATGTTGAATGTGTATCTCGATAATGTCAATCTGCTATGTTCAGAGGGGTTGAGGTTCATTCGAACCTGGAAACATGAATAGTTCACAATCTACAGTCACTGTGCCACGAAAAGTAAGCTCGCTTGCTTCTCTAACGTAATATACAAACAGTCCAATTCTAGACAACGAGCTGCGATAGACAAAGAAAGCGCCATTGGTACGGGACAGTTGCACACTCGGGTTGATCTGGTCCCTTGTAGGCGGGTGCGGGACCTGAAACAGGTCACGGACATCTCTACATCAGCAGCACAGAGAAATGCAGTGCGGACGAGTCTGAGGGCATCCAGACATCCTGCGACCCCGTCCACCTCAGAGCGCTTCCAACCAAACCGAACGATCGCCACAATACAGAGTGCGCCGTGCAGCACAGGAATATCGCCGCAGATAAGAAGTGTGGATGGCTTCTAGCGTGGTATGCATGAGCTAACGAATCGCACATTCCCGCCCACACAACGAACTGACGAGACGACAGGTTGGGGGACGACAGTGACCATACTGTAGCGGGGAGTCCAGGCCTTGCTATCAACTCAGTCAGCAGCCACCATAATACAAGCCTTTGCGGGGAACGGGAAGAGGCGGACATCAAGCAACTCTCAGCTATACATGGTGGCGAGCTGATGCCACAATTGCCGATAACTTCAACGGAGAGATGCTCTTATTTCATTTCATTTCTGATGCAAACTTTGGTATAGGTTTTTCTTGAACAAATTGTTGTTTCTACTAGCTTTTGCGGCCAAGGTCCTAGCGCGCCTTCCGGCCCACCAAATCCTGACGATGAAACGGGAGCAGCGCTTCACCAAGGGCACTCAGCCTCCTCCAACGTTGATGGACCGCGACTTTCGTTCACTTGATGCTGTTGTGACTGCTATTACAGCTCCCACTATGTAGCTCCTTCTCAGGGCGGATGGCGATTTTCCGATTTCGCGTTATGAGCATCAAATGGAGATAAATAACGTAAAAGGCCTACCGGTCTACCCGCTCCCGATTCCAAACTGGGCTCAACGGAGACATTGACAACGATCTGAGAAGGATACTTTATCAGCGTATTAGTATTAAAATAAACAAATGAGGATAAGCTCATCCGAAATACTTCTCCGGTAGGTATCATATTTCCAATGTTCAAGCACAATCATACGAAGCCGGGGGTGAGAGCGTCCACACGGCATTAGCGCATTCAGTGGTGGCGTGAAGCGGTGCTGGGGTTGGAGTGGGGGGAGGGGGGGCTGGCAGCGAACAGCGGTACCTGAGTCGAAGACGCGGCAGAACGGGGCACCTGCGAGACCTGACAGATGGGCGCACCAGCACGTCAGTCGGTCGGCGCGCACCGCCGGCGCGGCCTACTGCACCGGCACCACACCGGAGGGGGACAACACGGCTACACCTTCACATCGGCAGGTCATCTGTAATAGTAGACCTCAACCATAGCGATAGGGGGAGGGGACAACATGTCTGCAAGTTCACATCGGGAGGTCACCTGCGAGAGAGGATCTCAGCCATAGCGATGGGGAGGGGACAACACGTCTACAAGTTCACATCGGGAGGTCACCTGTGAGAAAGCATCATCATTTTTGGCCTTCTAGCGTCTTTTCGTCGCTTATCTTTCTTCTCGATTTTGTGTTGCGTTTCACGTGTTTTTGTGAGCTCCTTCAAGGAAAAACTTCTACGGCTGGAACATTTGAAATATTTCAAGATGGCTAATTTTAGAGAACAAGAAAAAATAATTTTTGGGAAAGAAAACATCAGCACTGGAGATTAGGGAAAAGAAAAAAACGCAACTATTGGACAGCAGTGAAGCATGGCGGTCAACGCTGTCACAGACAAGATGGAGAACAATCAACGAAACTTATCAAATCGGAGACAAAATGAGCACGAAGTCCGAAGAATCAAGCATTTTCATCCTCATATTGTTTTAGTTTAAATGTTCGAAGTGTGTGTGCGATTGTGTCTCTGTGTGTGTCTGTTTTTTTTTTTAACCGGTACCTTATCCTTGTCCTTATCCTTACTCTACCTGGAGGATGTGAGCGCATGCGCCTGTGGCTGCAGCGACCCCACCAGGTAGAATCCCATCCTCTTTATCGCCACCTTTCCTCATCCTTACCATCTCCTTCCATAGTTTATATCATTTCATACTCGTCACGACAACACTTTAAAGGCCACCTCATTTGTGTGGAAGTGTGAGTAATACATGATACAACCATAGCGATGGGGAGGAGGACGTAACAAAGCACCAATGGTAGGACCTCGCCGGTGCTTTGGGGAGGACGACTACGCAAAGGACAAACGAGCTAGCATGCGCCGACCCAAACGCACAAAGAAAACCCTTCTCAGTGGAAAAATCCTATCAAAACCCAAAACAAGAGTAAACCCAGGCACCGCCCCAGCCGTATGCACATGACACTCAGTGCCGTCCGTGCTATCGTGCAGGAGCTGTTGCTCTGTTCCCCAGAAATGATTTATTAGGTCGTAAAAACATGACCAAATATGCGATTTATAATTCAGATAAATCTGTGTCACAGAGTTTCGGGAACAATAACCCATACTATGTTTCGCCGATGCTAAGCAGTAATATCAACAAAGTCCTGTTTCTCAGCGCCGCTTCTTAGAGGGATTGTGGCACCTTCATAACGTGATTTTAACTGAGATAGCCAAGTTGTAAAGCAAGTCGGAAAACCCGGTACTCGATACATCATTTGTCTTGGAACTCGATATTTCCGTAGAAAAAAGCTAAAACCTACCCGAAATGTACCTCTCATGTACCTCTCGCCAGGCGGCCATTGTTGTGAGGTACTGGTGTGATGACATATGCTGACGTCACGATGAGCATCAGCCAATCGAAGCCCTTGAAGAGTTTCGAGTATGGTAGTGGTTGCCAGATCATGACATAATCCACAGGCAGATATTTATTTATTTTTCCTCGAGGAGTATTTTAAAAAATAAGAATATTGAGCTAATTGTACATTTTTCAGAGAAATCATGAGTGGTTTCATTATTTTCGGCTCAAAATACGAATAATAACACTAAATTCCAGGATTCAACCAGGTGCCACATTCCCTTTAAGATACAACTTCACGTAAAAGTTCAGAGGTTTTAAGCAATGCCTTTTGCCACATTTTTATTTGTGTTGACCATTTTGTTCTGCAGCAATTGAGTTTATACTAGCGCGATTCAAGCAGCAAACTTCTCGGAAGTTTCTGTGCGCGTTGCAGGCAAGCTCACAAACCTGCCAGACAACTGGGCCATAAAACTTACACCGTAAAACGCTTCCACTGGCGATAGCCAAGCTGACGCTTCTCTCTAAAGATGTCAAGTGGAGGTTGGCTGAGTTTTGTTGGATGGCCCATCGTTATTCCCCAACATAAACGTGACGAAAAAATTGTGGCACCAAAATTTAAATCCTTACCACCAATTAACATTTAACATGATAGAAAATATAGGGAATAAACTTTGATAAGAATTTATCTAATTTTCCCTTTTTCAACTATCTTAACAAACGCATTCTTCGGTGTAATCACAAACAACTACAAATAGCACTTTGGAAATAAGGACCTTTTGCTCAAAGATCACCCGCAGTCTAGCTGCAAATATTTCGCTTTTCCCAGTGCTAAAACTTCTCGAAATCCCTATTCCGAGGGTGCTGCAAAGTCTCAGGGTAACACACGCCCCTCGTAAGCGGGGTTAAGGCTTGGCTTGAAAATCTAATACAAACAAATAAATTGATGCCGCTTCCCCTGCGTGCAAATTTCATTCCAGTCAGGCGCCTATTAGCGAACATATAAGCCTTCCGTTAGCGTGACGGCCGCACCAGGTTGCCCATATGTGAAATTGTATCCATATGTAGGAAGACCTGACGAACGCTGCGGCACCTGGGTAACGATAAAACTGACTATCTGTGTCACTGTTAGGCATACGGCCCCGAGCCTTTTATGTTCAGCAGCTTCTTAGTGAGATCCGGCGGGCGCCTGGGAGCCGTTATCAGGCCTACAGCACACCAGACACAGGCTGAAAGAGCGCCGACTCCCTCGCCCCCCCCCACGGCCCACGTATTACCCACTAATATCTCAGCGCTGACAGAACGCTACTTCACAGCCATAAAACTGTCTGCCTGGGAGCTGATACCGGCGGCGTTCACCGTTTCTACAGAGTCGCCTGCATTCTAAACAGGGTCAGGGCACAAGACGGGTTATGAGACTTCGAGTAACGCCGCCTTAGGCTAGACAACATTTATTGAGCGTGGTGCCAATACTGACTGTCATGAAAAGATTAATGTCTGATCGAGAGGCTAGACCCCAGCGCCATCGAACCGCCCAGTGGTATTGCTCCTGTCATAAATTCGAGTCAGACAGGGGTCCATATGGGACCAGGAAAATATAAAACCGGTGAGAATCCTTTATTGGCGGTAACAGAGCGGACGCTACTGTTTCAAGATGGCAGGTAAAGGTTAGCTTCAACTTTGTTGCATGGCTCATGGTTAGTTTCTAATATGAACGCGATGAACTCGCACAGTGAGTGCATTGAGGGTGTCAAAAGATTGTCCTTTTCACCGTGGCCGCAAAAAGAGACACAGCTTTCATCTTCAACTCAGGGCACATAACATATTTCGAGGAATAACAGCCCTTAATGATCAAATGGACAAATGCGCTTCACTGTCCGAAAAAAACACCTTCGCAAAAAATGGAAGCAAGATAGCGCACCAAAACGCACAGCAATACGTTTTACAGCAAATTAGCGTCCTTTAAAAGCGACTACTCCCTGTTTGACTGTCAAAACGGCGCTCCTTAGTGGCGGCTTCCGTCATCAACTCTGTCAGCCAGATCTCAGTGTCCGGCAGCGGCTGTACTCACGAGGTCGGCTGGTTCTCGGAGCGCACGGCCAGCGGCCGCAGCGGACTCTGACTACCGGGCTCCGGCGCCGGCGCCCGCGGCTTCTTCAGCGCCGACTTCAGCGGCTTCAGGTCCAGCCGAGGCTCGTGAGGCGGCGGACCCGTCGGCTCGTCGCCGCGCCCGCTGACGACGCCGGCCATCGGGTAGTACTCCTCGTCGTCGTCGTCGTAGTCGCCACACACCACCTGGTGACACGAGTCAGAGGTGCAGTGCTAGGGCGCTTCAGCTAAGGTGGTTGTAGCGATGTAACATCCAACCAAAGGGGACGCAACATATAATTACCGATGTTCTCGTCAGAAACAACGCACTTTCCTACACGAAACATCCGCAAAACGAGCGTTATTGATTGATGCTAGCGCACAAGTCAGATTCCACCACGTACTACCATCCCAAAACAAGCTCTCGTCACAAGACCGGATCCCAGGAGCTGTCGCTCACCTCCTCTTCCTCGAGATCATCGAAGCGCGGGTCACTGAGGTCCAGCGGGGCGGCGGTGGTGACGGAGACGCTGCCGAGGCTGGACTCTGCAGCGGCGCTGGCTGCCGCCGGTGCGCCCATGCCGTTGGAGAACATGGGAGGCGGCGGGATGGGCCCGATCTCGGTCACCGCGATAGGGGGGTCCGGCAGTCGCGAGAGCGAGAACCGCTGCTCCGGCGGGGCCGCTGCGTGTGATACGCCGGGGTCGCCCCGCATCGGCAGCGCTGCGGAGGGAGCGGGCCAGGCTTAGACGCGGCCCACGCGACAGCAGGTACAAGACTGCTGCAGTCGCAACAAGTCACCGACCCACGGCCAGGAATCACCTCCCATAGAAGAAGGTGAGGAAACGTTAGGCGTCTGTGAAAGCTTTGGTATTGTCGTTAAGAAGTATAGGCTGGAAAACGACATGACATCAGGGAGTGAGTTTGAGACCAGTTGTGTTGCAAGTGGTCATCATCGCCATGAGTGTTTGCATGTGAACAAGAAAAGGGCGAAAGGGTACATGTGATGTCGCTCATATACCGTGAGGTGGAGCAGTTATAAGACAAGAACATCGCAGTGCAAATAAATTGAAAGAAATCGACGCTGGTTCAGAGTAATACAGGCAATACAACACGTTTTCCGTGCCCATATGATGAGAGTGAGAACGGGGAGAATCAAAGTCTCAAGAGAAGGACTGGAAGTGTAAATAGAACTAAGAAGAAAGTTGAAGTTCAGTGCGCTGAAAGTTGATTGAAATACAACGAATGCCCCCACAAGCTTCGAATGAAGGAAGAAACATGCCTTTCTAAAATCTAAGTGTTAGACCACGTCACACGAAGTAGATGTACAAAACAGGCTTTACTCCGACAAAGCCCACAAGCCGCTTTATTGTCAACAATAATCATCCTCAGGTATCAATCCAAGAAAGGGCTGGAGGCCTACCAAGAGACTGGTGGCATGTACTGATCAAGAGTTCCTTCTTGTGCATTTCAGTCGCTCGTGCTGACAGCCCAATGAAGATAACTCACAGGAAACATACCAACTAGTCAGGCAAGCACCACAAACTGCAGTACGGTTTAGTCAAATACTACAGGAACATACCACAGGCGTTAAGTATCTGCCACTGGGGAGAGGGTCCACTGGCAAATAGAGAACAAATACATGGCGCATAGCGTTTCACCCGGTTGCCCAAATCTCACGCTCCGGGGCACCGCAGCCAGCCACTCGTCGCTATATCCTGCTAGTAGTAGTGATGCCCCAAGCAGCAAAAACCCTTCAAACAGGATCGGCGCTCCAACCGGAGAGGGGTTGGAGCTGTGCGACCTCAGGCAGGAGCTGCCGCAGCGGCGTGCAGGGCTCACACGGGGCCACCTCCAGCGCAGAGCACCCACTTACTTGAGGGCAGAGTGTGTCGGTAGTGCGGAGCTGGCAGGCTGACCGGTCTCTGTGCCGAGCAGGCCGCCCTCTGGCCTGGGTAGGCAGGCGGCGGCCCCAGCGGCGGGCCTGTCGGCTCACTGGCAGTCATGTGTGCTGGCGGCGGCGACAGGCGACTTCCTGCCAGACACTGGTCGTGGCCCGGCGCCGGCTGTGCGTGGTCCTCAGTCTGACCGACAGCCACGCCAGCCGTCGGCGAGCACAGCAGCCACCGGGCGCTGCGGCCCCCGGCCGACTTACCCATGCTGGCGGGCCGGTCAGGCCGCGGCGGCGGCGTCGGACCCAGGGCGGCGGCCGCCGCTGGTGCCGCTGCCGCTGCCGCCGACGACGACGGAGGAGGCTCCTGGGTGGCGGAGGCGGCGGGCGGCGGCGGCGCGGCCGAGTAGGGCGGCGCCGGCGCCGGGTGGTGGTGGGAAGACGGATGAGGTGACGATTTGACGGCACCGTTCAGGTGGTCCCGCTCCTTCAGGAGGTCTGTCAGAGGAGAAACGGGTCGACTGTCAGATAGCTGTCAGACACCAGTCAGACACACCAGTCAGAGACAACACCAGCCAGCAAAGCAGCACTTGAAAGTTTGTGATTACACGACTTACGCCTGACGAAGGTCCTAGAGTGTGAAGAAACCGTGGTGTGCATCTAATGTACACCTGCAGATAAACTGCAAAAAAAATTATGCATGAAATTTCCATTAATACGGTTAACGTCTACCCAATAAATCCAAATGTGGAAAAGTACACGACAATTCAGTTAGAAATTATTCCAGTTGAAACCGAAAACGCACGTCGGGGTCTACCCGAATCCGGACATTCATTCAAATTAGTTTCGCCGAATCTATGGGTGAGCAACTGCGACACAATCGTTCACTGTAAGCACATACGCGACGAAAAAAACACTAAGGGCCTGCCCCCCCCCCAACTTTTCATACAAAAATTTCTCCATCTGGACCAAAGAGGGAGCGAGCCGGACGGGTTTGTTTGCCAGTATGTGGGCAAGGAAAACCGGAGCCCAAGTCCGTCGAGTTCGTGTTTCTAGGGGGAACATTTCCTTGTCAGCGGGAGGTTGAAGACTGGCTGGCGCCGTCACTTTTTGTCGGTGGATACGTTTACGGCCAGCAGGCGGACAATAGCACAACATTGCACATCGGGACGACTAGCGCGGCGCAGATTCGGCTGCGTCGAATCCGCTGGGTCCGGCCGGCAGTGCACGGTGCACAGGCACCGGCCGGGTGGCGAGGGACGGACTCGGCCGGAGGCGCCCGGCCGCCAACTCAAACAGCTCAGCTGGCCAAATGGCCAAACAGGCCCGTCCAGCGGCCAGGGAAACATCCGCGCGAACAACTACGCACCTACACTGAACGGATGCAAACAACTACGCACCTTCACTGAGCGGCTAGAGCACGTGAAATCCGCCACTTCTACTCTGAGAGTGGGACTTTGACTTCGTCCTCCGCTAGTCTTATAAACCGAATCGCCACCAACTAAGAGAGCTGTTTCCTTGCAGTCAGCGAACTGACCGCTCGAGACAGTCACCCCAGCGCTTGTGAAGACTCGGTGCTATATCACGAGAGTCCAGTAAGAAGACTAGAGTCAGATCAATAAGAAAATGACTGAGTTGCGCTGCTTGAACATCTTTTAAACAGGAGCTGATACAAAACCGCTTATCCAGAGAGCCGATATGCCCCTGAGATATGCTCGAGGGTCTGCTTTGCCAGAGCAATCCTGTCGGACTTCATCTGAAGATCCGTTTAAAGTGTCCTCTTCTGGTCACTCGAATGGACATAGTTGGATCCAGAGGGTAAGTGGAGGCACTCACCCCTCCCCTGATCGACCCAAAATGTCATTTAAGACGTCGCTTCCTACCCCCTCCTCCAGGATGCACCTATGTATCGGTGCCTTCAAGATAGGTTTGCCGCCTGACAGTGGCGCCCTCAGACCAAGTCCCTCCTCCCGATCGGCAACCCTGGATCCGCACATGCCTTGAAGCGTCCCGAACTCCATTCTCATATTCATAGATAAGACTTTGGAAATGTTGCCATATTTCACAGAAGAAAGCAAAATAGCATATCCCAAAGGACGCCGGAGGATCCCGCCAATCCAAAGCGAGGCATAAGTCTGGCATAACTGGGTAGTTCTGAATAGACGTTTGCTCTTCTATGTTTGTGCTGATTATTTTGGCTTTGGGGCGCGTCGGCCTTGGTGGTAATATAGCATCCACTTCAATGCTTTACTGCCCGGAATGAAGCGACAGCGAAGTAGAACCGAAAAATGAAAACGAGAGTGGAATAATGCACTCTCCATTTCACTTCGCAGCTCAGCCCAAAAACAAAAGATGTGCAGCAAAAACGTCACTCATTGGCTTTCGCTGTCGCAGCCCTGGCCTTTAGTGTTCACGTAACTGAGGCACCATTCTGCCGCCTACACAGCCCGCAATAACGGCGATATTGCGGCGCGGTTCAGAAGGTCACCCCCGCGGGAGTCTATCTCGCTAAGCTTCCACATGCAGGCACAGTGGCGGGTCATCGATTGGACGGGTGTCCGCGCCGGACGCCAGTCTATCTCTCCGCTGGGAACGGCTGCCAACCGCCCAGCGCCCCAATCCCCCGGCTGTGCTGATCATCTCGGAACACCCTCTCAACCTTCATTCATATCACCTCCTACATCATCATCTGTTTCCGGGGACGTCCCCATGGACTTTTCAAGGGTGACGAAAGGAGAGTTCTGGTTCTGGCGGCTCTAACCTGGCGCCGACAGAGGCTAGGATGGAGGGGGAGGACGAAACTAAAACTTAGGAACTTTCCGGGCGAGCACTATCGAAGTAATTCACCCAAATTAAATTTGGGGAAATTTGCCTTCGGCCACATTGAGAGCATACACCAGGCTCAAATAATCTGTTCAGCGCTGCACATTTGAGGGGACGTCCCCTCCCGGTTGCCAGTTGCGAGATATGTCCTCCCGCTTTTGGGGCCCACGTTTGCTGAGGGTATGAGCCACTAGAAGATTGCAACGCTTCGTTCAGACACCGTATCGATCGTGGGCGGGGCGGCAGAAGAGCGGTGTCCGTGAGGGCAAAACAGTGACCGGAGGAGAGACAGGAGAGGTAACATGTCCGACCGAAAAATCCACCTCATCTACTCAATGTCACACTTTCTCTGCGCTTTAGGATAGGCTGACCGTGATGGTAATGCGGTACGAGGAGGAGGACACGCAACAAACCCGCCTCTGGGTGGATTCGAACCAACCACCTCTGGGAGACAATGGCTCGAGCCACACAGCAAATGCTAACTGCGCTACTCAAAACCCAGCCTCATGGTTGAAGTGTCTATTTGAAATGAAGGTATCAAAGTAAGTTAAGGTACGCACGCCCGTTCAATATTCGGAGCATTGAGTGCCAACTCTTAATCCCGGATTCTGTTCAAGGCTTCAGAATAGGTTTGCCTTCTTGGCGGCTCGATGGTAGTTTCCCCGAGTTCTTTGTAGTCCTGATAATTATGTCTGCAGTGGTCTGGATCAGCTCAGATATCAGACAATATTACATCTAGAAAACGCGCAGTGTCTTATCCAACACTGTTGAATAAATTTGGGCGACCAGTGAAACAAATGTATCGTTCAACATCGGCTGAATATCTTTTTTGTGGGATATGAGTGGATCGAACTGGACCGAAATGACAAGATATCGCATTGGCAACTCGGTACCGCTGTGAAACGGCCTGACATTTTCTCGTTAATAAGTTTCATAACTATTTTTTTACGATGCAACTTTCCAGAGAAAATGGGTCCAACGTTGACGTGTGCTGTATACAGACAATGTGATAGCTACTGGATATGGAAGGGCACAACGCAGCAAGTGAAGCACTTCCACATGACAGCTCAGGCGTTTGCATCCATTACACCAAAACAGACCAGATCCCCATCAAGTACGAGAACCACAGGTGGCCGTCTCTGGCGAAGCATGGCTGTCTGTACTATCTATTCCGATGGCGCAGCTCTGGGATTTACTGAGCATACAGACAGGCAGCTCCGGCCGTTGGTGAACTCTGGCTGGATGTGACCTATCCCGTCACCCCAGTCCGTTCGGCGGTCAGAGCCGGCGCCCTGCAGACATCTATGGCGCCGCCCACTCAAAATGTTCCCAACTCGGCCGTCTGGAACATTGGCGGCGTCAAATGTAGCCAGTGAAGCTATTCAGAGCCCGCTCTCGGGCCATTTACAAAAGCCTGGCTCGCCGTTACTAAGCCAACGACAGCGAGTGCAGATGGGACCATGGCAAGTCAACTAACGCGGAAAGGTACATCAGCACCCCGTTACTTCTGACTACTGAAATGGCTCAGATTAGAGTACAGCCACGAAAATCTCCACCCTACCACGCCCTCCGCATTTTCCAACATTAGATGGGACTTATCAGCGAGTTTCGGGTGTACCGGTGGCGCTGGGTGGTGGGTATGGGACCGGTGTATGAGGCTGGATGGTGGGTGTGGACCGGTGTGCGCTGGGAGGTGGGTATGGGACCGGTATATGGCGCTGGTTAGTGGGTATGGGACCGGTGTATGGCGCTGGGTGGAGGGTGTGGGACCGGTGTATGGCGCTGGGTGGAGGGTATGAGACCGGTTTATGGGCACTGGGTGGTGGGTGTGGGACCCGTGTATGGCGCTGGGTGGTGGGTGTGGGACCCGTGTATGGCGCTGGGTGGTGGGTGTGGGACCGGTGAGTGGCGCTGGGTGGTGGGTGTGGGACCCGTGTATGGTGCTGGGTGGAGGGTGTGGGACCGGTGTATGGCGCTGGGTGGAGGGTATGAGACCGGTTTATGGCACTGGGTGGTGGGTGTGGGACCGGTGTATGGCGCTGGGTGGTGGGTATGGGACCGGTGTATGGCGCTGGGTGGTGGGTATGGGACCGGTGTATGGCGCTGGGTGGTGGGTGTGGGACCGGTGTATGGCGCTGGGTGGTGGGTGTGGGACCGGTGTATGGCGCTGGGTGGTGGGTGTGGGACCCGTGTATGGTGCTGGGTGGTGGGTATGGGACCACCACCTGGCAGCGCCACACCACAGAAGACGCCCAGAGTCTGAACGGCACACCACTTTCTGAACTGCGCACCTGACCTCCAATTTGGAGCATCCACAGCAGCGATATCCAGGACGAAGATTAATCCGCTTAGCGCTTTAATATACTGAAGGTCATGACAAAGCATAAACCTTTCCGTTCAAGTCTCTTCGACACATACAAAAGCTAAGCCAGCTATTCCAGTTTTCCCATCACATCTGCCCCAATTTCCATTTACTACCGGCTGGCTCAGCAGACGCCAATGCTGAGGTTCACAACATGCCAGCCGAGCCCTCCTGAACAGTATGGGATTAGAGCTAGAAGCACCACGGGGACTGAGACGGCTTATCCAATAGCCAAACATTGCACGTTATCCCGAGATGAGGAGGCACGTACAGCTGGTGACGAACAGCCGCATTTAGTGTTAAGTGGCTAGCAAGATGCAAATGCAATACAAAGTCCCCGATACCCCAGACGAGAGGGACACCGTTCACATTTCTGACAAAGGAAGAGGACACTGCTAACTGATCGGATAGAGGGGGAGGACACTGCTCACTTTCCGGATAGAGGGGGAGGACACTGCTCACTTTCCGGAAGGACACCGCTCACTTTCCGGATAGAGGGGAGGACACCGCTCACTTTTCGGACAGAAGGAGAGGGCAACACCCACTTTTCTGGCAGAGGGGAGGACACCGCTCACTTTTCGGACAGAGGGAGAGGATACCGCTCACTGCCCGGACAGAGGCGGGGCAACGCTCCCTGGTCGGGCAGAGGAGGAGGTGCTCGCTCAGCTGCCCGGTGCGGCGTCGGCAGAAGTGTGACGGCCACATAAATAGCCGTGACGTTGGGTAGCCCGGACGCGGCGGACCCGGCACTGGCCGCTCCCCGCTGCCATGGCGGACCCCGGCACTGGCCGCTCCCCGCTGCCATGGCGGACCCCGGCACTGGCCCCTCGCCGCTGCCAGACCTGAATGGACAGAGGCCACTGCCATGGCAGACCTCGAGACTGGACAGAGGCCGCTGCCATGGCAGACCTCGAGGCTGGACAGAGGCCGCTCGCCGCTGACATGGCCTGGTCCCTCAGACAGCAAGAGCCTAGGCTGTACTCTTCAGCGCTGAAACAGGCACCGGCACTCCAGTGCCACCTCGAAATAGGGAAATGCGGCGCTTTTTCTGGCAATGGAATCTAAAAATAACATTTTCACCATTGTAACAGAAAATAACATTATCTTGCTGATCAAGAGCAAACTTGCATTCTAAACAATGTCACGGTGCAATATATAGGGCCAGCGACGACGCTGGAATCCTGAGCACGCTGCAAAGACTGTCACGGGGTGATCACCAACCTAAAAAGACAAACGAATTATACATAGTTACCCGGTCAAAGCAAAGTTCTTCTTCCCTTAACACTAAAGGTTCAGATGCTTTCCCGAAGTAGAATGCCTTGAAAGATGGGAAAACACTCCTACTTACACTCTCTACAGGAAATAATTTAAGACATGCTCTATTAAGCTGTATGGCACCATTAATCCCTCCTTCAACTTCAGACTCTATTGCCTGCGCCCCGGGGTCCTTATCACCAACGCTGGCTGAATGTGCTGCGCAGAGCTGCACTGCTCTTGAGAAGCCGTGTGGAATTCGCCACATCCCCAGCGGTTGTAAAACGCGGGTTTATGTCTGATCGATAAAGGAACATGGGCCCTGCCTCAGATTGAACGGTTAAATTTCCAGCACAGAGCTGTCGCCTTCAACACGATCCGAATCCAAACAAACCCTAGTTGTGGACTCGGAGCGATGTCATGCGGGAGTGAAACAGCAGCCATGTACGGCACTAATCAATCTCTGGCATGCATTCTCTTTGGAAAAGAGTATATGGAAAGGCTTGGGCGGTACTTCACCTGGTCTGTGACCTTCCATCGCATCCTCTCTACTGAACGAGATGCCTCCCCGCCTCTTCAGCGTCTTCATGGCAGCCAGAAGGTTGGAGCGACTAATGCGATGCTCGCACATTCTGGCGGACTGGCGACTATCTTCTTGTGTCTCACACACCAATCGCTGGGTGGTTCAGTAGGAACCAGACACCATGCTCACTGCTGGCAGTCTGCGCCTCCTGGCTTCCTGACTCTATCACCCAGCTTTACTCCGTAGAAGTTTAGGGATCCGAGCTTTCGCTCCTTAGGGTCTTAGACCAGCCGTCCCAATACCAGATTTCCGCCTAAAGAACGGCCGAGGTCTATGGTCGGAGGCTGAAGCGATAACCAGATCACAAGTTCGAAGGCTTCCAACGTGGTCTTGCTCTAATGAAGCACCACCACCGCTGGCTGACAATTAATCAGCAAATGCCGCAATATAAATCATCACTTAGGCTCACCAGTCAGGAAAGTCATCTCTCACGAGAGGGTCAAAGTCAAGCGAAAGATCAGCTAACCAATCAATGCCATAAGACAAGAAAACAGTTTTCAGCGCTCGAGATCTACAACGCCGCCGCCGCACGGCTGGCCGCGCCTGCTCCACTGCGATATAGTCGGAATCGACGGCACCGCTGCAGCGTCGGCTCCGACGAGTCAGCTGACGGCCGGTAGAGCGGCGGAGACGAGCAGCTGGCACAGGGAGAGCGGCGGAGGGGATCAGCAGAGTCGGGCAGATGGCTGAGAAGTGAGCCGGTGAACCTAAGCCGGCGGTGGCTGGAGCTTCAGAAGACACAACAGGTTCCACGGTTGGATATTCGGCGAGATTCTTTCAGGCTTGCCGGTGCCTTGCTTGGAAGCACCGTGCATATGGCCTAAGTTGGTTTCGTTTGAGTTGCCTACATGGAAGAGACTCTGAACTTTGTTGGCTTGTGTACAATTCAAACCTAAAATGTCTGGGAGGCTCAAATATGGATCACTAAAAATAATAGCAAAAACCCTACATATCCTTATCACGTCACGACGACACAGAAGCTACCAAATACATTTATCCAGCATGTATCTTACCATAAACATAGGTCTCTTTGGATAGAAATTGTGTGAAATCATCACCGATGCCAGTCCGTGTGTTGAGAGCGTCCTTATGTAGCTTGCATTACAACATATCTCAACAGCACTGCGTTCTACCGCTGGCCAAACAACAAACACTAAACAAGGCATCCGCCACAGAAAGGGACTTGGCACGGTGATCTTCTGGCGGTCAGCTGGGATTCCTACCGAAGCCAGTGGAGCAGTCGGAGGAAGGTGGATTGGCCGGCAGTGAACACGTCATCTGTCATCGGCTTCAGGCTATGGACAGCGTTAACAGGGCTGTGTCACGACCGAGCGAGCAGCTGTGGTGGCTGACTGCCGCATCAACACATTCGTCTGTCGTTAGCCAGAGTCGTCACAAAATCAGCGTCAATCGACTTGCGACGCGGCCAGGCGACAAGACTAACGGTCCGAAGCAGGGACTGAGGCATCCCCGAAAATTATTATTTTAAACGACAGAACGTTTTTGTACACGGAGGTGACAAACAAACCCATTTGTGTCTGGGTTAGCATTTGTTTGGGCCAGAAGTAGTACAGGAAGACAAAAAACAGCCCAAATGCCCACTATCGGATGTGTAGGCGTTTTGAATTACATGTGTTTTGAGGCGTTCCCTAGCCACTTTTCAATTACATGGACTGGGCGATACAAACATGGGGTGACACGGTTCCAGTTCGGTGTGTGCCCAGACCGAACTATCCGCCCCACCAGCCCCAAACTGAAATAGGATGATACGGCTGCATTCACCCATGCGCGTGCAAAACTTTCGCGTGCAAGTGTGCAGCTGTTCTGTCGGAACTACTCATATGAACTTGGAGGTACAATGGACGAACGTGCCGAGCATAAATCACTCCATGTTAAACCAAGGGAAAGACGACCACGCACTGGTTAGGAATCGCATTTCGCTGTATCACGCCTAATCAATGTATCATTCAGGATGCTCCTATATGCCATCACTTTGGCTTCGCGAAATTTGCTGGGCTATGATACATCCTAAAAAATTTCACATTCACATTACTTGGACCCATTTTGATCGCTTATTAGACCACGGCTTTGCGCCTCCTGCCCTGAGCTTCCGTCTGATTTTTTTAACTTCGTAGGTCACCAGTCACCAACTACGTTAATTTTCACCTAACACAACGCAAACCAAGGCGGCTTCAGCGTCCTGACCGACCCCATGCCGACCATCAGGTAGTTGTTTTATCTCAGGTAGTTGTTTTATCTTTGGGTTTGCTGAAGACGCCAGAGGTGAAGCAGAACTAAACTGGAACTGTGTTTCAGCCCCACCGCCTGATCGGCCAGTTCCAGAACTTCCCTGTGCCTGGCCGCCCCCGCGCGCGTCACCTGGTTCCCGCCGTCAGCCGGGCCAGCTGGCACCATTGAAAATAGAGGTGCCAATTTCGCATCACTGAAACTTATCATAGACGACAACAAACACTCTCCACCCACCGGTGGCTGGAACATATTACCCAAGAAGTACCCAAAAGGCTGAACTGTGCCTCCAGCTCAGACGGGCCGCTGCGGGGAGGTGAGGGCACACGTGACGGCCAAACTGTCGTCCCTGTTTTGGCACCTCCACTCGGCGGCACATCAGCAGGGCTTTGTTCCTCTTCCATTCATCCGAGAACCCCCCTGCCGCGGAGTGAGTCACAGCTATGCAGCACGCCACCTGAGCCGGTGATCGACAGGCCCCGAAAACAAAAGCCAGACCCGCGCTCATCATTCCTACCATACAGATAGCGTCATGGAGAATACACACGTACAACTTACAACCGCAGCACACCCGGGCACGATACACTACTACCCCCCCCATCGTATTGCATCCTAGCATCCTAGATGTAGCCTATTAACCGCCAAAACAATTTTTTTGCAAAACACGAGGGCCATTTGTGTCCCCAGTCACTCCCATTGGCTCGCGGCCACCCGAGTTTTCCCCAATGAGGACCAGTCTCCTAGTTCTAAGAACTGCGCACTGGTTCTGGTAAATACATATTTTGTCTGCCCTTTTCTGGAAGTTGCAGTGCTTGCTGAGTAAGCATTCTTATGCCAAACAGAAATTGAGGCTTAGAGAGGACACACGGATGCCCCCTTGGGTGATAAAAAGTGCTCCCTTTGGTTTTAAAAAGTGTCATTTCATTCATTGGCCCTAGTGAAAATCGAAGAAAAACACTGGTGAACGCCCAGAATACCAAGCACCTGTTGTAATATAAATGTTTGGCGATAGACACTTCAATGGCAGGCTAATAGAAGCGGGATTCCCTGACTCGAAAGGCGAAATGCATCCTTCAATGACAGGTGATATGCATGAATTTACATAACGTTCAAACAGTCAGCGGGCCATAAATGTGGGGTTCCATCCCAAATTCAGCTCTAAATTTTTCGTGGAAAAGTTTTCCAGGCCAGCTGGAATTTACGAACGCGAGTCGAGCACGAGCTTTCGCCTGGCAGCTGTCCAGTTCCAATCCCTCTTAGTCTAACAGAACGTTTATTGGATCCAACAACATAGTGGGGATGCTGTTGCTACGCGGCACACATTTCTCGGTCGCTATCGCTCAGTAGAGGAAGTCGTAAAACTGACGTGGCACGTACCGAACGGGCCGAACGCTTCGGTTACACCCAAGCACAGGGCATTTTCACTGTCGACGCGGTCCAACTCGTCTCTTTAAAAAATAGGCGCACTTTGCGTTTGCCACCTCTGCAGAGCAGAGCAGAGCAGACCGCCGCCTTTCATGGCATAAGAAGTCAAATCGAAGGCTGGCCTGTAGAATTCGCTCAAAGTCCAACCACAGGATTCACCGAGCAGCAGCGCAAGTTAATATAATTTCTTTCTATCATATACTTTTATCAGTGATTGGGATTATATTTTGGATAATTTTTCGTATGCAGGCAGTATCTATACCTAGGTACCAGGGGATGCCCTCAACCCATGACAGATAGTGCATTTAAATAAGCGGCTGAAGCTTTGTGCTTTGCTCCGTTTCGACCCATTTCAGAGCTGTTGTGCGAAGTAAGATTTGGTGGAACCCTGTATCTGGAGCTTTTAACATATAGTTTTGTACATTGTTCTCAGTCAAACGAAGGAAGAGAATAAAAAACAAAGAAGCAGTTTCTTAACAGTGAACAATTACATGACCAGGAACATAGGACCCTGTATGGTGAGCAGTTGGGGGTTGTTCGGCACTTAAAATTTGGGGCGTTGGCGGCATATGGTGAGCACCTTCAAAGCTGACAAAGGCTGATTCTGGACAAAATTTCAAAAGGTGCCGTTTGATTTACATGCTATTGCTAAACTCAAATAATAACTAACAAATCAGTGTGTTTTTGAGACTGTATATTTTACATTGCTCATGTTTGTCAACAACTAATCCCGGCATGGGTCTAGTGTAGAGAGGAAAGTAATAAATTACCTATGATTATCAAAGAACAATATTGAGTTCTTCTAACCAATTAGCTCTGAAAATTTGTTAAATGTCGGCCATGTGATCACGAATGTTAAGAAATTAGAGCATTGAGTTGACTCAGCTCTAATTCACGCCTTGGAGGATGACTATTTCAAACCCGAATCAGATGGCCGATTAATTGAATAAACTGACTCCACCCAAATTCGGAAGTAAATTGACTCAACTCTGACTCAAGCAAGGTTCAAGTTGGTTCAGACTCGACTCTGACTCTGAGTCGCGATTCAACTAGTCTGGCGAGCACCACAGCCTTATATAGTGCTGATTCCAATGCAATGCCATGGACTGCAGACAAAATGTAGCAAACAAGAAAATCCACTTGCCACGCGCAACAGGACAGAGACCGGAACAGCCTGTCCGAGCGCAAACCGTCAGCAAGTGGAGCTCAGCGGAAGCGAGACCTGAAGAAAAGCGTGCAGAGCCATCTTTAGGACAGCGATACGACTACAGCCTCCGAACCGTCAATCAGGGCGCGAGACAGGTAATCACCTTATTCTAAAACTGAGCGTTAGCTATCACCTAGACAAAACTGGAAGAGCCAGATTGACCACACTGGCAAGATTAACTTATCCACCTTATGCAACCCTCATCGGAGCTAGCACAAAATTAAAAAAAAACTGTTTGCACCATCAGTCGTGGATCTGGCCAGATGGCTTAGGCTGGGGGTGCGCAACGGGGCCCAAAAATCGATAAAAACATATTCAACAAAACGGGCATAAGTCAGGGGGTTTGAGGAAGAAAAAACCTCATCCCCTCTTCACGGATTCGCTCCTGCCCACCATGGTAGCTCGGATCTGCGGTGTCCCAGATGGCAGCACTATCGCTACCCCCTTTCCCCGACACCTGAGCGCCGCGCTCTCGTGGAATTTGGAGATCATCCACCACACTTGTGGACCAATTGCAATAAACACCATGGGAGTAAATACAAGGGGCACGAATTCGCGACGTGAGAATGATGGCGCTCAGCTGCACCCCGCATTCGACTGCAACCTCTAGTGCAACGTCTCGTGTGTAGATGGCAGCACTGACCAGGGGCGTCGCCGACGTTAGCCGAAGGTGGCGCTGAGGTAGGGGTGTCCGGCAGCAGAATGCCCTTCTGGATCAGGTCCTCACGGTTTGCGCGCACTGAGATCTTCCGCTCCAGCGCTGTCGAGAGAGAAAAGCGTCACTACAGGACAGTTCAAAGGGCGAAAACATGAAGCAATAAGCCGACGCCCCTTTTCTGACACAAAGAGAGCGGCTCGCGGGCGTTCCGGGATCCGGCTGATCTCTCGCAGTCATAATGAAGGAAGCTCACAAACTGGCAGCTGCTCAGATAATAGTGCACCAAACCAGAAAGCGAGAGAGAATGCATGTTGTCGTAGAATGAGAAAATGCAGAGAGCAGCACAGATCACCTGAAATTTGACCGATCGCAAACAAAAAAGAAACAGAATTCTCAGAAACAAATTGCTTGAGATCTAAATAGGCGGCACTAGAGAATCGACTAAAAAAGGCACCAACCAATAAGTACTGGTACCTATCAATCAGATCTGGTGTGCAGAATTTGTTATGAACGTTGAGGGGCCTCATCCGGCTTTGTAAATATATGAAAGTCCTATGCAGACCTACATTGGAGTCCTTTTCCTGACAACATTCAGGTGAGGAGTGTCGGTTAGCGGGAGACATATCAATTCTGTAATGGCGTGATACAGTTTTCCCTGGTTTCACGATACACCAATTTTGATTCGAATCAATATCTAGGCAGGGCATTTTTTAAGGAAAAGTCAGTGGGGGGCGGGCATTTCTTGTGCTGGCCATTATAGTGTCTTCAGGAGATCAAGACCCCATTTTGAGGGGCTTTAATACAGCTTAGACGCGTAAGTGTTAAAAACATGTTTTTCAATTTTTGTGTTATTCTATGTCTAAAGATTATAGATGTTGCCCAGGGCTGCCAGGTTTTTTTCGACGGAAAATGTCAAACCAAGTTAGGAAAAGGGCCAAAGAGGGGCAAAATTTATTTTCACTAAAATAGCCAAAGAAACACCACAAAAGGCAGATTTGAGGCTAAAACGATCCCTAGCGGTAGTAGTAAACCCACAGAAAAAGCAACTTGTATCACTGTTTAAAACTAATTGTTGACAGTTTGATATTGACTTGACGCAATATTTTTAGCTCACTACCCATCTAATAGGAAGCCCTTCCAACCGCGCGTGGCCATCGAATGATTTTATCCACATAACCAGAACATTTTTAGCATCACCAATCACCCCTCCCGCACTTTTTGACCAACAATTCCCTGATCTCAGTCAATATGGGAGCAAACCGGAAATTTCTAGGACCAGCCACTGCGGAAGGCAACGAGGAGCCCAAATTCGAAAAGTTTTTGTTACTAACGTGGAAAGTTCGCTGTCAGCGTCAGGTTGAAGTTTGGCTGGCCCACTCACTGTTTTGCCGGTGGCGACGCTTATGTATGCTACCACCACAATAATAAATCAAAAGGCTAAGCACTTCATACCACCACACTAGCAACCAGTCTCACGCACTTTGACTACACCGTGTCCCGTCTAATCCACGAACGAGCTCTAAGCGCTGACAGCTGACTGTGTGTGAAATGAGAGCATCATGCAATGTCACGATACTGGCTGGGATGTGGGCTTCCGGTCGGATAGAACAGGATGTTTGATTGGTTGTAGGCCAGCGTTCATCACCAGCGTTGTGATTAGTTGATGCTGAGGCTGCTTTGCCGGGACTTTCCTTAACTACGCCGTTTATTTCGTCTTCGCACGATGGAGTAGACAGCCAGGGTGGAAATCTTTCAACAACATTTTTGTGGATTGTCAATATGGGACCAGAAATAGAACAAAGCTATAATAATCGGGTGGTGCTCTGTCTTATTTTCGTTAGGTGAGTCTGCATTTGGTCAATTTTCAGCCATTTATTTATTTATTTGTTTTTTATTTGACATACACAGCATCTCCACTATCCATGTGGCTATTCTGACGCCGGTCGTAATGACGATGAGGGACATAAATGACAAACTTAAGCAAAAACACACTGTAAGATAAGGATAAGCATAGGATGGTTGATGGGGAAGGACAAGGATTATCCACGGGGAGGGTTGCCACAGGCGCTGCGCTCAACCCATGGAGAGAGGTAGTGGGACTTGATGAAGGGATCCGGAGAAAAAAACATGGAAAACAACAAATAAACAAGGCGTGACGATGACGGTAATGATGAATTATTCTCGTTCTTTGTCGGCTGGTCTCTCTTTTCATTCGTCGTTTTTGTCTTCGTGATTACTCGTTTTCGTTTCTCAGGTCTTATTTCTTAATAGTGTATTCGTAATTTATTTTCTCTTCAGTCCTCTTCATGTCCTCACTTATTAGACCGGTTGATTAGACAGAGCTTTTCAGGATACATTTGTGATAAGGATCACAAATGGATCAATTACCGGGAAGAAAAACAAGTGTTTAAAACTGTTTACATTATTAAGGGAAACCCTCACATTTCATGCACTAGCTATGCATGAGTCTAATAAAGAAATATTCTGTCTTTCACTGGGGGCCAATTTCCGGGCACTGGGAGGCATTTCGGCCGACTGAGGGGGAGGCAATGGCCCCCAGTTAACATGTTAAAAATGGTCTGTATCTATGGGGCCAAATAAAACCATATAGAATAGAAGAATTTCATCGCTTTTGGTACATCACGTATTTTCGAAATAAACTTTATCGCTGCAATTTAACTGATTTTCGAAGCCACTTAAGACAGGAAGTTTCCGAATCAGGGATCTCCAAATATGCTCATTGTCAAACTTTGTTTGACATGAAGGCTTGGCCGAGTTATATTACTCCAAAATAAACGTTAAGGAAAGGGGATTCAAATCAAAGGTCTTGTAGGCGAGGTGCATTAAGCACGGATATACCGAAGGATCATTTAGTCTGGAACAAATAGACTATCATAACACAAAGAATATGTGGCTGTAGAGTGACTGAAATTACTGTATCGATCGAGCTATCAGCACCTCATCTTGGCTTTTTTCATTGTCCCCGGCCGTTCACAGTTCCAAACATTCCACCCAGGGTTGAGAGCATCTGCCGTTCCCAATTCCCAACATTCACCCGGGGTTGAGAGCATCTGCGTTCCGATTCCCAACATTCCACCCAGGGTTGAGAGTATCTTCCATTCCCAATTCCCAACATTCCACCCGGGGTTGAGAGCATCTGCCGTTCCCAATCCCCAACATTCCACCCAGGGTTGAGAGCATCTGCCGTTCCCAATTCCCAATATTCCACCCAGGTTTGAGAGCATCTGCCGTTCCCATTCCCCAACATTCCACCCAGGGTTGAGAGCATCTGCCGTTCCCAATCCCCAACATTCCACCCAGGGTTGAGAATATCTTCCATTCTCAATCCCCAATATTCCACCCAGGGTTGAGAGCATCTGCCGTTTCCAATTCCCAACATTCCACCCAGGGTTGAGAGCATCTGCCGTTCCCAATTCCCAACATTCCACCCAGGGTTGAGAGCATCTTCCGTTCCCAATTCCCAACATTCCACCCAGGGTTGAGAGCATCTGCCGTTCCCAATCCCCAACATTCCACCCAGGGTTGAGAGCATCTGCCGTTCACAATTCCCAATATTCCACCCAGGGTTGAGAGCATCTGCCGTTCCCAATTCCCAACATTCCACCCAGGGTTGAGAGCATCTGCCGTTCCCAATCCCCAACATTCCACCCAGGGTTGAGAGCATCTTCCGTTCTCAATCCCCAACATCCCACCCAGGGTTGAGAGCATCCGCGTCTGCCTTGCAGCGCTGCCTGCCCTTGGTGCTCCTTGTCCCAATTCACATCCTCAAACATCCTTATCCTCCACAGTCTCCTTCCGTAGTGCTCTCGTCATCACGTCAACACGTGAATAGCCACTGTGATTAAGTGGCAATGTTCGATAAATACGATAGAATACAAATAATGGCATCTGCAGTCTGATCCCTAAGTATTGTTCCTACCTATCCAAAAATCACATCCTGGGCGGTTCAGTGAATTTTAGAGCCCATCTCCAAAACCAAACTTGACGTTTAAGGGGAATGAAACATTTGTTTCGAAATTCTATAAAAGAAAGTTTTAAGGAAACAGGCAGCTTAAAATAAGGGAGCCTCACTTTATACTGCAGAAAGAGGGCCAGGCCCTTCCAGCCCCCGCCCCCGTCACGTGGCAACGTCCCCGTGTGGAACACTCAGGAGCCACGGCCCCTGGCTAAGACGGTCTGGATATACCGCAGGACGGTGGATGGTGAGCTCCACGCATTTAACACTGTTTCACTGAAACGCACCGTTAACAGTGTTTCACTGAAACGCCTTAGCACCCACATTTAAGCTGAGCTATTACACGCACATGAAGATGAAGGGCACGACACTATAATAACACGGAAGCTGGAATCGGGCACGAGAGTCTCGACTTTACACAGCGAAGCCTTAGTCATCACTGCGGTCGTAGCGGGAACAATAGCGACGACAGCGCGCAGAGCCGAGGAAATCATGCACAAAGTGGACGCTTTACTGCCGTGGAAAGGTAATAACCCATTAGTAAATTTCCGGTCTGACACGCATCCTCAACACATTCTATATAAAAAACACGAGCTCTCAATTAAGCTTTTTCAGAATCATTTCAATCAAGCCGTCCATATCAAGGCCCGAGTGAGTGAAAATGTCCTTTCGGAAAATGCGGGTAAAAAATCGGCTAAATTGTAGCGAAATGCGTATCACACAGAGTCTGTTCACATCACAGGTTTGCAGAACCTATGGGATAACCCCATAATCATATTCAAACGGGAGCATGGGAAACGACTGCCCCCCCCGCAATAGGAACTCAAGTGCCCCTAAGCTGTTGAAGTGCACTCCTGAAGTCCCTGTCATTGCCATGCCCTCCTTCATCAGCGCTGAAATCCCCTGAAATCTGCCCTGTCCTCCCTTTGCCTCCCCCTCCCCCTGAAATACCCCTCAGGTCGTGCTTTCGCCTCCTTTGTATGCCCCGCCCTCCACTCATCTGTCTCATCCTCCGTCGTCTACCACTTCTCAAAGCAGGCACCTTAATAGATCGCCAAGTACCCTCTTAGAGTCTTAAGATGCTATTCTGGAAAAGTAGAAGCAAACGATCCTAAAAAGGTATGGTGGAATCCCAGCTGTCGGGTTAGGAGGCTATTGAAAGGCAGTGGGTTGCCCTATTTTATATGGGTAGTGACATAGGTGTAGGGGCGTCCAGAATATTGCAGGGGGGGCAAGGTGCACTTCGAAGCCATTTCTTTCGAATCAACGCCATAGGGTCAATAGTCCAGATTTTGAACATTATGGGTCATAGCCCCATGCCCCACAGTTCCTATACCTATCGGTATTTGGGTAAAAACCATGATATAAAAACACAATGAGTCGAGAATATTATCGATTTGGGCTCCAATGAAATAAAATCTTACATAAAATATACGTTCAATAATACATTTTACACTGCTGTATTAACAGAGTCTTCGGGCTATGGAGGCGTGCAAGGGTACCTTCCTTCTTTCGATCTAAAAACCCGATTTCATCCACATTTGGGAGAAACCCGGCAACATGTTCCAACGGCCTCAGACGGGGTTGACAAGGAGTGCTCGGCTGGAGGGCTTCACCACTGACACTCTCTCAGGAAGGTATGGGCGTATAACACAGTTGGAAAGTCCAGCGAGTGTTTTCTCTGAAAGCATTTTCAATCATTTTTAAACCATTCGGTCCCCATTCCAGCCAATCAAGTTTTTAAGCCATTCGGTCCCCATTCCAGCCAATCAAGTTTTACACTCCAACGAGCTGCATCGAAAGGGCTTACAGAAAACCCCACGTCTTATTTCGTCAAACACGACAGAAGCGGTCAGCGGTGCACAGGCTCCTCTCGTGTGTGCGTGTTGGTGTTTTAGGGCGCTTCAGCTACCTGGGCTACATAGAGCGCCTAAGTTCGATTTACTCAGTCTTCAATGGGGAAAAAACAAGCAAAACTATTCTGTAGTCACTCTACATGTTGCAGGCTAACACTAGAGCTACCTAGCTTACATCAAACTAGTCTCGATGCACTTGCCTCCATACGCGTCGGAAAAGTGGGGGTTAGGCCAGGGGGCCTGGCCCCCACTTTTTGGCCAAAAATTTCCTGATCTCAGTCAAAATGAGAGAAAGCCGGACATTCTTATATCCAGCCGCTGCGGAAGGCAACGAGGAGCCCAAATTCGAACAGTTTTTGGTCCTGATGTTGAAAGGTTTTTGTCAGCATCAGGTTGAAGTTTGGCTGCCCCCCCCCACTTTTTTTGCCGGAGGCGACGCTTATGCTTGCCTCGTCCGGTTGGGGCCGTATATTATATCAAATCCTATTTCCGTCAAAAATAATAAACCTTCGCGGTACTCCGCGGCTGATCTATCACCCAATACACTGGCAAGAGGCGCCGGCGAGACGAACCGTTCACGGACTGCTCTCAGATCAGCACATGCTGTGTCAGCTAGAACGTGCTCAACAGTGAGCCCACTCCCACAGCCGGGGCAGCGATTTGGTTCGCAGCCCGAAAAATAGTGTCTAGGTGTTGCATATGTGTGTCCAATGCGAAGTCGAGCAAGGCGCACCTCCTCCCTCCTACTTTGCCTGCTACTCGACTCCCATCGTTCTACGGCTGGCCTGATCTGCTTCAGAGCGCAGTCCGCCTCGGCATCCCATCTAGCCTGCCACTCAGTTCCAGGGAGACTGCTCATTTCCGCTTTTATGTCGGATGCTGGGACTCTGAGAGCACCTGCTCGGGTAGTCTCAGAAGCCCTTCTAGCTGCTAGATGGGCTTTCGTCCCCTACATGGCACGGGACCCAGAGGAATTTTGTCCTAGCTCCTGCTGAAAAAGCGGTATTCAGGAGACTCCTGACAGTGGGTACTAATCAAGATTTGGGCGGGTTGTTGTATTGCAGTGCGGCTTAGGAACTGGCTGAGTCTGTTACTGTTAAAAACTGCCCGCTGGGAGCTCGCAGAACATGACTAGGACTTGAATAATAGCTCACAGTTCGGTAGTAAATACCGATACCGACATTGGAAGGCTAAAACCGCGACTTATATCCTGTTCTACGAAAGCACATCCAGCCCCTGATATGCTCTTCGAGCCGTCAGTATAAAACACAGAGTGGTCACTGTAGGATGCGATCTTTTCCAGTACAAGCTGCTGCAGCATAATCGGCTGGGTGGCAGACTTTCCTGGTGGGAGCAGTTCTCGGTCACATTTTACAGGCACCTCACGCTAGGGCTCAGATTTCTGGGGTCGCATCTTAGCGATCCTTCCCCCTCTGGGGAAGCATCAGCTCCCCTCAGGGCCGGGTCACGCGGGGGCCGCCGGAGCAGGCTTCCACTCTGATCTAAATACACGCCACCTAACATTCTCCCAAACATGGAGTTCAGTAACGAAGAAAACATCGAACCGGGGACCTTTCTGTATGCTCTACGCGTAGCAGCCTCAGTTCATATCCCATTATGAAGGTGACAACCCCCTCCAATGGTGTTCTTCCGGATGCAGCACGCCTTCACAGCGGAGACTGGTACCCCGCTCCATCACTTAAAGCACACTGGTTCCCCCCCGCCCCTAAAAAAATGGCCCAAGCTTTTAGATGAGAATATACCTCGTTGCCTCAGCACCCTACACCCAACATGTTGTTCCAGTAGGGAGGGGGCTTCCCACGCACTGGCGGCGGAACTAGGGGGACACCGGGACACGGTGTCCCCCTAAATCAGAAATTTTAACAATGACCCTATGTCATTAACTGTAAAGAAATGGGTTGAAAAGATCCTGGTGCCCCCCCTTAAATTCGGATGTCCCGCCATCACTGTTCCCACCCCTGGAGACGTCCCTGCTCCTAAAAGCTGCTGGACGGCATATGTGTCGCGTGATATTTGTGCCGGGTGGAATGTCGGTTGAAGTTTATTTGGTTGGACGGTGTTGTGCTGTCGAACCCAGTTCGCCGCACGACTACAAACGTTTGTTCAACATCGGCCGCAAACAAAAGCTGGAAAACGCTGCATACAACAGCAGCTCCAACAAGTTGGCGGCTGGATTCGGCGGGCAGACCTCACTGGAAACTAGTACTCATGCTGAATTACAGGAGCAATTTCCGTTACATCTTTCTTCATAAATTAATTTTTATGTCACACTTTCTGGCACACATAATTGTGTCGCAAACACCGTATACAATTTGTCTGTCCGTCATGTGCAAATCTTCACATGGCACATCTTCGTGAGGACACCTACATGTTCGCGAAACATTTTTGCGACACAAATGGAGTTACGAAAGTGTGCGTATAGAAAAAATGCAATACAAAAGTATTCGCGTAAATGTGTTTCAAAAATGATCATACGAAAAATGCAATGTGATGCCAAAAATAGGCCCAGAAAATTGGCCGATGAATCGTTTAGAAAATGCATTTCGAATATTTATTCTGGGACACTCATATTACCAATGTTCAGTGTAAACTCCGACCATTGGATAGGGAACGTCCATCGCGTGATGAATTAATAGCATGTAGAGATACAAAGTGCACATTGCATACGCGTCACGAAGTTCACTAGGCACTGTGCGGTCTGGAAACGATGCGAAATACAGTGGCACTGCATCTGTGCGGAACATGGCTGCGACGCCTAATACACGATCCACACCATTTCCTAGCTGACAGTGGTGACGAAATGGGTGATGACAGCAATATAACAAAGTTCCATAACGGCGGGCGCTCCCTGGAATCAGTAATGAGACGGGCGGTGATGCCGTGCTGAGATAGAGCGCCGACGCCAAATCATGCAATTCACGCAACACGTCTGTGGGATTTCGGCACTACCAGAACGTCAGCCACATTTCATGCGATGTATTCGGCAAACGCGTGTTGACTGCCTGGGGCAATATCACTTTGCTACAACAGAAATTGGCGTGCAAGTATGGGCTGGGAGACGGGCTAATGGCTCTTAGTGGGGGATATTAGCTGTATAAGTCCGGGACTGCCGCAATTATCGATTTCCCGTCTGCAGCAGTATTAGCCGCTGGGATCGGCAATGGCCCCGTCAGTCACTTAAAACGCAGCTGAAAACGGAGCAGAAAGGAGCAAAAACGGAACACTGCTGCAGTGCAAACCGATGTAGAAAATAACATTTTCAAAGCTAAACACAGTGCTGCAAATGGAGTTTTCAAACAGATATTCTTGGCCAGAGTCGCCTCGGAATCCGGGATTCGTTTCAGTTATTCATCTCGCCGTAAAAAATACATTAGATCTTAACCTGAAGTTACAAATTTTATACACACAAACGCGCTATTCAGTCTAAAAAGAACAACGTGGATAGGGTACGGATAGAAACACCACCCCTAGAATTTCCCAGAGCGGAAAACACAAACTCCATCGCCCTGCACTTAATACCAAAGCCTACGATTCTGACCGGACTCTGGCCCGACTCTGACCTCCTACCTATTGGGGTCAAAGGGCACACCAGCTGATGAAGACTGTACCGCGTCCGACGACTCCACTCCCCAGGTAATTCCACGCCCTCATTTTCCACTCGTCGTTGGAGTAGATAACTCAGCTATTTAGTTAACACCACGGCTCGACTCATCCCGTTCAAACCATGACATGCTTTCAAACGAAGACCAATCCACCATAGCCTGGATTGTGCTAAATAATAACTTATTTAGTTTAGGACAGGTATTGATTCACACGGGCAATAGAGCTTATTTTATATATAAGACTTTTTTGAGCATGCAAGACGTTTCGGACACAGGGTTCCTTTGTCAGTTGGAAGGTATTGAATATAATAAATTAGGACATATTTATAGAAACACACGATGAAATATGAAAAATACTGTAAAGTGTGAACATTGTCATATTTCATCGTGTGCTTCTATGAAGATGTGCTAATTTCTCATATTCAATACCTTTCAACTGACGAAGGAAAACTGTGTCCGAAACGTCTTGCATAATCAAAGAAGTCCAATACATAAAATAAGCTCTATTGTCCGTGTGAATCAAGAACTTGATTATCAGCTTTGTAAAAGAAAAAAGCGGCTTACTCGTACTTAATTTCATTGATGGCATAAAAACTACTCCGCCAGCCTTTATCAGTCCTGAATACAGCATTCCCCAGACAACAACTCGCCAGAGTACTCACAGCGTTGTGTTTCCGCAAACTTGTCCGACTTTTTCTTCCGCTTCCACTTCCATGGTTTGAAGAGGCGGCCGAGAGAGGCGAACTTGTGTTTTCTCTCCACAGGTGGCGTTCGCGACCGGGAGCTGACCACGCCCCTGACCATGTCGCCGTTCTGTTTGGCACCTGTGAAGGAGACAGCGGCGGGTCAGTCCGCTGTTCATACCGCCGTATAAAAACACTAACGGTCGCACACACACACACACACACTTCAGGGCGGCACAGGTCACTTCGAAATATCCGCTGCGGGTGCGACGGAATTGACTGCCCACATGCATGAGCGCCGAACGCTGGGGGAGGGGGTGATGCCCCCTCCCCAGGCTGGCAAGCCAGGGAGGACACTTCCCGAATATTCCGTACCCGATCTGAGCAGAAGTTTCATCACACGGAATGTGTACTATATTCCTATGGACCCACCGATTGACATGGGACCATGATAGCCAAAACTGTTTTCATCATCGTGGACGACCATGAATAAAGCAATTGCCCTATTGCAGCCTTTAGCCCCGCTTATCAACGGGAAGTACTGAAATGTCCACGAGTTGGTTGCAGGTGCAGTACTTGAAACCATTCTCCCAAAAGGCCTGCAAGTTTTGACTACGCCTCCACCATCCCCACCATTGTAGACAGATCGGAGGCCGCCCCTCCGTAAACAAAATCCGTGGATACGCCCGTCCACACGCGTGCATGTGAGAGATGAGGCACGAACGCAACCAGCTCAATAACATAGCGGTACAGCACCTGGCGGAAAGCACTACCACCTTATCCCAGCACGCCTGCCCCCACTTCAACATTAAATAAGGTATGAAACCAATTGCTGGCTGGGAGCAGTTCTCTGGGCTGACCGCTACTCCTCGCCAACCATGACAAACGTGGCGGTTACAGACACCCGTCCGCCGGCATTTCATGCGTGTTGAACATTAGGTTATTGCCGTTATGAGCAGGAATCGATCCAACGCCAGGCCATAGCAGCCACAACTGCCCGAGCAAAACGTTTCCGGCCACAAACGGCGGAGTCACCAGCGGGAACAGTCTCCACATCGTCTCAAGCCTCCCGGTTTACAATCCATCCAAGGGTCAGGCCGTTAGCTTTCATAAAAAACCGATGCGCTGACGGTTCTAAGTCTCCATTCCCGTTTAAAGACCGCCTCCGATGGTTTCAAAGTGAATTATGGTTAAATAAGCCAGCGAAACCTTGGGTTGTTTCCGCATCGACGCTCAACAACCCTTGACGCTATTTCATCGGCTGAATACTTCATGAGCCATCCAATAAACCGCCGTCACTACACCTGAACGACCCATCATCACCGGGCCACCAGCCCTCGGGCACTGAGGTCGCAAAGGTCAGCGGGCACACACACAGTGGCACACTCGAGCACGCGCTAGGCCAGAACGCGACGGGCGGAGATCGCCCGCCTAACACGGCGGCCTGTCCATTGTGGCGGCACGTGCCCGGAGGGACCTGCGAGTGGCACGTGACCAGCCGGTGCACAACAGAGGGACACCTGCCGCGCCGCCGCCCAGCGGGTACCACTATTGGATCCGATCGGACAATCACAACGCACACATGATACTTCAACTCCAAATGTATCCTGAAAAGCTCTGTCTAATCAACCGGCCTAATAAAGGACATGGAGAGGACTGAAGAGAAAAGAAATTACGAATACACTTTTACGAAATAAGACCTGAGAAACGAAAACGAGGAATCACGAAGACAAAAGCGAAGACTGAAAAGAGAGACCAGCCGACAAAGAACGAAAATAATTCATAATCACCGTCATCTTCACACCTTGTTTGTTTGTTGTCTTCCATGTTTTTTTCACCGGATCCCTTCATCAAGTCCCACTACCTCACTCCATGGGTTGAGCGCGGCGCCTGTGGCGACCCTCCCCGTGGATAATCATTGTCCTTCCCCATCAACCATCCTATGCTTATCCTTATCCTACAGTGTGTTTTTGCTTAAGTTTGTCATTTAGGTCTCTCATCTTCATTACGACCGGCATCAGAATAGCCAGATGGATAGCGGAGATGCTGTGTATGTCAAATATACAAATATAATAAACAAATATACAAACGCATTGGATACGGTCTTCAGTGGGGAGATGCTGACGCTTTTATATCGCAAACCCCGCAGGGGGAGTTTCGATGTTTCCACGCCATCAAGACAAGTATCTTTCCTTCATTTACGTCCATATTAGGCAGGCTTTCAATTTGATGGCTCAGTTTCTGTACACGTCTCACCTCATTTCTTTCAAGGGCAATGAAATCAAGAAACGCAAACACCTGGTCCCCGGGGAGAATCCAACAGCTGGCCAATGCAAAGTGGCTCCTACAGTTCCTACAGGCTCCTCAATTTCGGCTAAATCGAGAAAAATTGTAAATAATCCAGCTTATGATGGGCAGCTAGAAGCTAGGTCAAATAAAATAAACCGAACTAGTAGCTTTGCTCAGTGAAGAACCTAAGCCAGGCTGCATTCCTTTCCTCTTTCATCGAACGCAACGCGACTGACAGGCCTTCCTCTCCGAAGGTGCTCCTGTTGTGAAGCCGTTCACACAAACTCCAATAAAGCATTGACAAGAGGGACCAGGAGCGTTCCCCTCCGGCCTCAAAACGCACTTAGACTCCACTCAAAGGACTCGTTCTCATGGGAGAGGATAAGGAAAGCTGACTGAAATGGCTCATTCGCCCGAGGCACATGAGCAGCCTCGGTATCTTGGCCCTCGGCACGAACCATCACGTCTAGACCAAATATGTCGCGGCCCAGACGAAAGGTGGCGACGTGGAACGCACCGTGATGATGATGATGATTAGAGTTTTAGGGCACTGCAGCTGCAGAGGCTATACGTGCCCGCCAGTATTGGATTACATTATGCCAAGATTGCCCTTATTAGTTAAAGCACCATTGTAAGAAGCAAATGTGTTTTATTAGACTGAAACATTTTCGGAAGCTCATAAACCTATTTTGTCATTTCTATAAAAAATCGTAGTCAAATCACTGACGTCTGATGAAACAATCGTATCTAAAATCAAAACTTTGTCAAATGGTACGGATTTACCTCATGATCCTTCTTCTAGACAAGGACCAGGACCGAGTGGCATAGGCGGCGGAACTAAGGGGGTACCGTCCCTCCCTTTCAATCAAAAGATTTAAACATTTACCCTGCGGAGTTGACTGGAAAGAAATGGGTTGAAAAGTCCATGGTGTCCCCCTTAAATCCGAACCTCCCTCCGCCAACGCCGAGAGGCAGAACCGTACCAGACAGCCCCGGTACATGAGGCGATCGGGCCGTTCCAGCGGTCGGAAACGTACGGAGGCTGTACATGTATCCGGGATAATTCATGTCGCGTTAGCCCGGTGACGTACCGAGCTTGGGCAAACACGATACCAGCCAGTCTGCAATGAGTTGACGGCGATAGGCCGATAGGCAGACAGCCTGTCACACAATTCGCGCCGATGAGGGTGGGACGGGTACAGGATTTTCCCACACTACATACTCCTCTCTCGTGACTTTCTCACGCTTTGTCGGCTGAGTACTGAACGGCTCATTTCCCTGCAGGCACGCCCTTGTAAACAAGCCAGGAGCAGGGAGGAAACTGGGCCGTCCCCCGCGCCGAAATACCATACTGTTTTCTATCGGCCCTCTTATCCGCATCCAGACACGAGAAAGTGCAGCCTGCCTGGAAATAATCGGTTACCAGTCCTCTTTTCCCAGCTAGAATACATTCATGTTTGGCTCGATGTGTAAAGCGAGCAATATGGTATACCAATGGTGTAGCAGAAAGAAATGGGGCCATGAGATGGTCACTTGCACTTTCATTGCATTGGACGCTGGGCGCTACAAAAAAACATGCGCGAAAAGAAAAAAACAGGAGGCAACACGATATACCCGGTGTTACCACGACAGTAGCGCATCCGACGTGACGTGACGTCGCGCGCCTTCAGAGTGTCGACTGATTCCATTAGCCGACATTGGAGGTTGTTGATGGACGACAGCCGTGTATGGAGACGCAAGGCCATCACGTCTGAGCGCTGGCCCTTGCCGTGAAGTTAGCGGCATTCATCAGTGGCTGCAGGCGTGCTCATCAGACCCGCCTGGTGACGTCACCGGCGCTGAATTGGCCACGCCTAATTACAGAGCAGTTGCACGCTACGCTGACGGCTGCAATCTCGCCTGCAGGCAAATACAGCTGCAACAGCCGCTCGGTCCAGTGACAGATCTGGCATTTTCAGGAGGCGCTGTATGACCAAACGGCTGGCGTGCTCTTAAACCCAAATAACTAACTAGGGCTTTTCGGGGGTCAATGCAACTGCTGACGGAGCGTTGGAGAGGCAGCATTAGGTCATTAACAGGGGCGCCCGTGGCCAAACAGGAGTCTGCAGCTGACATTGGAAGGGTGGGCTCAATGACTGGTGCCGGCACACGGGGCACCCGGTCATCTTCTGGTCAGTTTTAAGGCCCGTGCTCTTAAGGTTTCGCACTATACGTTTATGGCGCCCGAGGCGGACAGAAGGGGGAGGGCGCCTCAGCGAACCTAAGGGATGGAGGTGTGATCGCTCCCTATGCTCCCCCTCCCTGAACCCGTCCCTGTCTCTGCCCCAGTCTGCCAGGGAGCGGCACTCAACACAACCCGATTCTGCGTTCTGCTCATAACAGGACAGTGCTGAGTGCTTGGAACAGGTATCGGTAGTAAACACCGAATATGTTCCGCATGAGCATATAGATACTCGTGCTTTAGAGTGCACCTGAATCTTATCAAACGACTGCAGCTTCCGTCACGCCTGACTACGCATAGCAGCGAGTGGTCGGCTCCGACCACGCCCAATCCCCCTCCCCTCAACCGCCCAGCGGGTAGTATACAACCGGAAGCAACGGAGCCGAAGGCACTCGTTTCATGTAACAATACAGCCAGGTGACAGGGGACGACTTTGATCGACTCTGGTTCTAGAAGGATACATCTACCAGTGCCACATCGGCACGCCGTAATGACGGCAGGTCAGATGAGCCCGGCTCGCCAGCGCCGGCAGCGGGGCGGAAATGGCTCATGTTCACCAGACGTGAGTCACCCCACCAGACTTCCACAAACATGCATCACTCCAGCGACCAGGCTGCATCGCAAGGCTCCACTGCGAGCACCCCGACTGTGTCACGGCCAAACAAACACTTCAGCCCGGCCGTAAACGGCTTCCACCGCCACACAGGCCGACGGGCTGAGCTGACCAGCCTGCCCGGGAGCGCTTACACAACCACCGATTACACCATACGGAAAACAGGAGCCGTGGTGTAGCAAGGGGACCCATGGGGTCCGCAGACTCCCTACGGTCAACCTTAAAGGGAATGTGGCACCTTGGTCGAAACCTGGAATTTAGTGTGATTAGGCGTGCTTTTATCCGGAAAATAATGAAACCACTCATTATTTCTCTGAAAAATGTACAATAAGCTCAATATTTTGATTTTCAAAATACTCGTCTAGAAAAACAAATAACTATCAGCCTGTGGATGATGTCATGATCTGGCAACCACTACCATACTTGAAACGCTTCAATGGCTTCGATTGGCTGATGCTCATCGTGACGTCAGCATATGTCGTCACACCAACAGCCATGACAACTTTTGCCTGCTGCTAGGGGGTACAGGAGGGGTACATGGCAGGTAGGTTTTAGCTTTTTTCTACGGAAATATCGAGTTCCAAGACAAATGATATATTGAGTACCGGGTTTTCCGACTTGCTTTACAATTTGGCTATCTCAGTTAAAACCATGTTATGAAGGTGGCCACATTCCCTTTAAGCACTGAAAGGCCCCTCCATCTCTGTCTCAAAAGCCCCAAAGGGTTGGCGTCGGGGCCCGTAAATGTTGGCAACAGGGGGTACCTGAGCGATGGTTTCAGTTCTGGACCTCCCGAGTGTGTGTTATCAGGGGGCCCTAAGGCAGCGTTATTGGGCGCTTTATGACCCAAGATGTTGGCGTACTCCAAAACTCAAAATGATAACGGGCTCCCGAGTGTTGGTATCAGGGGCTCCCCGAGTGTTGGACTCAAGGGGCCCGTGTACCTCGGAAAGCCCTATCATTGGTCTCAGGTGCTCGAATGATCCTCTCGGAGACCACCGAGGCTGAAAGCAGGTCTGGTTTCAGGGCTCTCCTCCCGGATGTTTGCATCAGAGGGCCCCGAGTAGGTGTTATGGGAGTCATATGACCTAAGATATAGGCACGACCTTAGCTCCAAATGATGGCAGGCTCTGGGACTCCCTCATTGGCCGAATCCTGACTACGCCTCTGAAGAGGAAGAGATCACTCTCAGCGAAACCAGTTTAGCTTAATTATAATCTGAATGCAGGGCACGGACTGGGTGGGAGTGCATTAGCCATCATAAACTAAAACTGTCGGTTCGCCCTCGCGGTACAAAAACTGTTGAAGGATTCCCGCAGCGACAGGGAGCTGCCCCAATCTAATCTGCTCTAACCTTCACGCCAGGATCGCTTTAACACCTCGATTTCCTATCAGCACCAATCACGAAGCTCACATCATCCCGTGAAAAGCCCAAATGATTACGTTGACGAGTTTCTGACTGAGCGAGAATTGCTTTCGAGCCCTGGGGCATATCCCGCTGCAGCTGTTATCTTGGCCGCACCAGTAGCAGTAGCCGCTCCTACCCCCATGACCACAACTACGCCGCAGCAGCAGCGGCGCGCACCACGCCGTGTAACAGCACACAGTACGTACGCGCGACCGCCAGCCACGCTGCGGTGCCGGGCCCACGGCGCGGTTCACATGCGTCGGCTCCGTCTAACTGGGCCACGCGCCCGGCCGCCCAGCGCCGCCACCGACGCACGTCCGATTACATTTACTGGTGCGGAGTAAACTCGGGCAATTGACTGCCAGTGCTGTGGCCGTGTGGACAGGGTACACTCTGGACGGTGTCCCCGATCGTGGCCGTGCACCGGGGCGGTACAGCGGTACTGCGGAGGCACTGCGTGAGGCACGACTCGATTGCCACACCCCGGGGTTCAATCAGCTCTCGCACAGTGCGCGGCTGTGAAACTCAAGGGCGGGCTGTGGAGGGGAGTTGTGGCCACACCTGAGCTGCTGCTCAAAACCAGCGTGTTCGGGAGCCGCTAGCCCGCTCTCGAGGCCAGCACGTGTCGCCCGCTGGAAATCAACAAATAACCTGTCACATACTTGCCGACGACGCAGCGGAGGGCGGCTGCGACGCCGACTGTTGGCAGAGCGCTGGCGACGATGAATTCCGTCAAAACGGCCAAATCTGCCGTCTGCCGATTGACAGGGCGGCGGCACGGGGGCTCAAGTTTCCTAATGGCCTGTCAAGCCCGATTGCGACACGTCGGCGGCACATTTTGGAAAAGCTCAGCATTGGGTTGGCGCCTCCGTTTTGAACTTCCGATCCCATCATGTCCAAATGGTTCCAGGGAGGGTGTACAAAAGTGAGCAATTGGCATGCAGTTGCCAGCACCACTTCCAATGCCAGCCAAATAAGCAGAGTTGAAATTTACTCGTCGAAAGTGTACATGGGGAATTTACAATAAGCGGACGTCGCCATGTATCAACACAATCATTCAAATGACGCTAGGTTTGTTTCAACGAGCTCGTGGATGTTATTATCCCTGTTATGCTCCCTGAGGCGGTGCTAGCTTCCGAGAGTGCTAGCGCGGAGCTCTTTCCTGAATATGTTTGTTAGCTGGGAGCGCACCCCTAAATGGCTTCAACACAAAAGCTAGCAGTGGTACAAGAAGTTTATCGGAACTGAGCTCAGAGGACGATTCGATCATTCTTATGGATAACAGTTACACCCAAAAGCAGGACAAGCTCCAAATATCTGGGACGTTTCCGAGCAAGAAGTCTCAGCGTCTTAAAAATTCAAAAACTTCACAGCCCAACGTACTACACACAGACTCCGAGCCTTGCCGACACGAAGACCATGCCGCACCTCCGATGCCCTTTGTGGCAGACCCTGTTGTCCTCACCGCCATCGAAGGCTCTGACACGACCTCCAGCATATTCTTGAGCGCGGTCGGCCGCGCTTGCCGAGTGCGCGCGTCAACAACCACCAATTACAAGAGAGCGATGAGGCCTGCCGGTGGCCGCCGGGCCGGGCCTTGGCGGCCGCGCGGCGCCCACTTACACACTTCCAGGCGGGCCCGCGGCCGGAGACGCTTCTGTATTTACCGAGGAATCACAGGCCGGCGCCAGGTGCCGGACGAGATCGAGTGGCCAGTGCAGAGAAGAGAGCACGGTGTGTGCGAGCCAGGTAATGATCCGGCCCGTAGAGGTCATCGCCTCCGCGCGGCAGACAGCCAATCGTCGGGTGATACATAATGGACTCAGTTCAGGATACCGCCAGCCAAATAGTGGTCATTCCATTAGCGATGAAACGACACGCTAGGGCCGTGCCGCGAAGCTAGAAGTACAAACTACCAGTCTCTAAACAGGACATTCGTGATTTCCGCTCACAGAAAGCATACCACCTCGAACCATAGGCGGATCCAGGGGACCGGGGGAGCACTTGTACCTCCAATCGACCCTCGGCGCCCCCTGAAATGGCCATCGCCTCCCTCTGCACTGTCGCTTCCTTACCTTCCCCTCCCCACCCCCTCGCCCGCCGAATACACGTATCGGCGCCGCTGCCATAGGATTTTATGCCCACCTGATAGGTTTTCCCGCCCGAAAGTGGCACCCCCTGGTCCGTCTGGTGCCTCCAATCGGAAATTCTGGATCCGCCTATGTCTCGAACATAACTCCGTTTACTCGAAATCAATGGGGGGATTCAGCGGGAGAGTCAGCAGTCGGGGGCGGTTGGAGTCAGAATTCAGGGCGCTTTGTCAGCAGTCGGGGCGATTTGAGTCTGCAGTCGTGGCGGCTGGAGTTCGCAGTCAGGGCGGTTAGTCTGCATTTGGGGCGGTCTGAGCCTACAGTCGGGACGGTAAGTCAGGAGTCGGGGCGGTTTGAAAGACCAGTCGGGGCGGTTGGAGTCTGGAGTCAGGACGGCTAGTCTGCAGTCGAGGCGGTCTGAGTCAGCGGCCGCCGCTGGACCAGAGCGTCAGCTGCGCAGTGAGCTGTCTCCGGAGGGCAGGCAGCTGGGACAGGACCGGTACCGTCAGCTGTCGAGGTCAGCAGACACCCGGAGAACGACACCACGCGCTGGTAACCGGAGAGGTAGGCGGCGAGCCAGACACTGCACTCTGGGCAGACGGCAGAGAGCAGTGAAGTGGACGACCCATTTGATTCGGGTTTCCGGAAAAATATTTCTTTCCCCGAGATATTTACACACACATTTGTCCACAATAAACTATTTTCTTTGTGCTTTCGGAACGTCACAAGCAGGTTATAAAGTTCCACTGTGATGGGATCATCCAACGACTCCGCTCTTTCAAACGACCTCTGTCCTAAAATGTTCAAATCAAAACAGTCACACATCTGACGATGTAATTTAGACGGTGGATCGCGAGGACGGACACAGATCAGGGAAACCACCAACATCAAACATCGGCTGAACATGCCCCAGTGCCTGCACACAAACAGCAGAGTGAAAACGACTTCAGGGCACAGTACTGCCTCGAAGCGCATGGTAATTGAAATAATATTACAGAACGTCAAATTCATGTCTATATATATATATATATATATATATATATATATATATATATATATATATATATATATATATATATCTTCAATGTTTTGTTCGAGTTCCATCTTGGCGTCACAGTCTCCAGAGTTAATTCCAGGGAGTTTAATTCAAGTTGGCTTTCAAATTAGCAACTCACTAAAGCACTGAAGCCGTGGATAATTGACCACCAAGCAATCCTCAAACATCAATCGTTGGACGTCAAAGAGCACACCACCATATTCTCCTGAATTAGTAGTGAAATGTTGTTCCTAATCACGAGTCTGTCCTTCGTGTTTTTCCGTGTACCCGGCTCAAATCACAGCAAACTTCGGCGTTGTAAGCATGTAAGCATGTTGTAAGCATGTTGTAAGCATGGACAGTTTACCTCAGTGTCCGAGACGAAAATATCTAACTCGCGCTCATCGCCAGGACTTATCATTGTTCAGCCGGAAGTTTCTGACCTCGTCGCCCTTGCTCAAATCGTTATTGGGAAGTAAAGAAACTATCCGCGAGAAGGCGTACGGTGAGGTTTCTCCGAGAAAGCCGTGTAACTGGTCAGTGGTCTCGTTTGGCCAGCGGCACGAGCTCTATCCTTACAAGGATCCGCCGAAACCTACCGCAGCCAACTGCGAATGCCGGACACGTCCCGCGGCAGCATCGACAGGTTTTTGTGGGCACAGCCAGGCGAGAGAGTCTGTCGGACTCCAGACGCTGCACGGTCCACACTATCGATCATAGCGCCGTCTGCCGGTGATGCTGTCCGACAGCCGGCAGACCTGGCGCGCTTCCAGGAGCAGTGCCGACCTCGGCCGGAGGCGCTCCAGACTGACTGCAGCGGCTCATATCGCGGCCCCTGGCTAACGCCGCCGGCACGTCCTGGGTGGTCGAGAGAGAGAGAGAGAGAGAGAGAGAGAGAGAGAGAGAGAGAGAGAGAGAGAGAGAGAGAGAGAGAGAGAGAGAGAGAGAGAGAGAGAGAGAGAGAGAGAGAGAGAGAGAGAGAGAGAGAGAGAGAGAGAGAGAGAGAGAGAGAGAGAGAGAGAGAGAGAGAGAGAGAGAGAGAGAGAGAGAGAGAGAGAGAGAGAGAGAGAGAGAGAGAGAGAGAGAGAGAGAGAGAGAGAGAGAGAGAGAGAGAGAGAGAGAGAGAGAGAGAGAGAGAGAGAGAGAGAGAGAGAGAGAGAGAGAGAGAGAGAGAGAGAGAGAGAGAGAGAGAGAGAGAGAGAGAGAGAGAGAGAGAGAGAGAGAGAGAGAGAGAGAGAGAGAGAGAGAGAGAGAGAGAGAGAGAGAGAGAGAGAGAGAGAGAGAGAGAGAGAGAGAGAGAGAGAGAGAGAGAGAGAGAGAGAGAGAGAGAGAGAGAGAGAGAGAGAGAGAGAGAGAGAGAGAGAGAGAGAGAGAGAGAGAGAGAGAGAGAGAGAGAGAGAGAGAGAGAGAGAGAGAGAGAGAGAGAGAGAGAGAGAGAGAGAGAGAGAGAGAGAGAGAGAGAGAGAGAGAGAGAGAGAGAGAGAGAGAGAGAGAGAGAGAGAGAGAGAGAGAGAGAGAGAGAGAGAGAGAGAGAGAGAGAGAGAGAGAGAGAGAGAGAGAGAGAGAGAGAGAGAGAGAGAGAGAGAGAGAGAGAGAGAGAGAGAGAGAGAGAGAGAGAGAGAGAGAGAGAGAGAGAGAGAGAGAGAGAGAGAGAGAGAGAGAGAGAGAGAGAGAGAGAGAGAGAGAGAGAGACAGAGAGAGAGAGAGAGAGAGAGAGAGAGAGAGAGAGAGAGAGAGAGAGAGAGAGAGAGAGAGAGAGAGAGAGAAGAGAGAGAGAGAAGAAGAGAGAGAGAGAGAGAGAGAGAGAGAGAGAGAGAGAAGAGAGAGAGACAGAGAGAGAGACAGAGAGACAGAGAGAGAGAGAGAAGAGAGACAGAGAGAGAGAGAGAGAGAGAGAGAGAGAGAGAGAGAGAGAGAGAGAGAGAGAGAGAGAGAGAGAGAGAGAGAGAGAGAGAGAGAGAGAGAGAGAGAGACAGAGAGAGAGACAGAGAGACAGAGAGAGAGAGAGAGAGAGAGAGAGAGAGAGAGAGAGAGAGAGAGAGAGAGAGAGAGAGAGAGAGAGAGAGAGAGAGAGAGAGAGAGAGAGAGAGACAGAGAGAGAGAGAGACAGAGAGAGAGAGAGAGAGAGAGAGAGAGAGAGAGAGAGAGAGAGAGAGAGAGAGAGAGAGAGAGAGAGAGAGAGAGAGAGAGAGAGAGAGAGAGAGAGAGAGAGAGAGAGAGAGAGAGAGAGAGAGAGAGAGAGAGAGAGAGAGAGAGAGAGAGAGAGAGAGAGAGAGAGAGAGAGAGAGAGAGAGAGAGAGAGAGAGAGAGAGAGAGAGAGAGAGAGAGAGAGAGAGAGAGAGAGAGAGAGAGAGAGAGAGAGAGACAGAGAGAGAGACAGAGAGAGAGACAGAGAGAGAGAGAGAGAGAGAGAGAGAGAGAGAGAGAGAGAGAGAGAGAGAGAGAGAGAGAGAGAGAGAGAGAGAGAGAGAGAGAGAGAGAGAGAGAGAGAGAGAGAGAGAGAGAGAGAGAGAGAGAGAGAGAGAGAGAGAGAGAGAGAGAGAGAGAGAGAGAGAGAGAGAGAGAGAGAGAGAGAGAGAGAGAGAGAGAGAGAGAGAGAGAGAGAGAGAGAGAGAGAGAGAGAGAGAGAGAGAGAGAGAGAGAGAGAGAGAGAGAGAGAGAGAGAGAGAGAGAGAGAGAGAGAGAGAGAGAGAGAGAGAGAGAGAGAGAGAGAGAGAGAGAGAGAGAGAGAGAGAGAGAGAGAGAGAGAGAGAGAGAGAGAGAGAGAGAGAGAGAGAGAGAGAGAGAGAGAGAGAGAGAGAGAGAGAGAGAGAGAGAGAGAGAGAGAGAGAGAGAGAGAGAGAGAGAGAGAGAGAGAGAGAGAGAGAGAGAGAGAGAGAGAGAGAGAGAGAGAGAGAGAACAGCGATGGAACACTACGGAGTCGCACTGAAGTCTACACCAGCAGGCGATCTGCGGTTAGCGTACAAATCACGAAAATCTAGAACTCGTTTCACTCAATTCAGCGTCGACTCAAACCATACAGACCGCGGAACATCGAGGTGTATTTTCCTGAGTCTTGCGCGCGAAAAAAATAAATGCGCATACATTAATTTCGTGAGAAGCATTTCGATTTCTTTTAGTCAAGGGCATGCCGTGACTATACGGCTATTAACCACCTATTGCGATTGACTGGTGGCCTCCCACGGATTATCCCGGCCGGGGAATGCGCGTGACTGATGTAACTCGATTTTGATAGAGCGTCCAGACCCCGTTACACCAGTCGCCGGTCACGCTAATTTCGAAACCATTAGACATGGGAGCTGCGCATACTGACCGCAGACCTGCATCAGAGAGAGCTGCACTCTGTCCCCCCTCCCCCCAGTCCCCACTTACCACACTGCACACACAAATTGCACAGTGCATATTGCACAACGGCACTCGAACGTCGCTCATGCATGCACACATGGCCTGGAGGGGACGCTGGTGTAGGAGTTGCAGCAGCGTGGGGGAGCGACGCGGCGTGGGAGAGCTGCCCAGCCTCAAACAAGGGGCACGCTCAAGAATATCCAATGGCATGTCCAATGTAAGGCCAGAAATGTTTTTCAGCGCTTTCTTCGTGGGGCAGCATTGTTGATAAATGCGAGGGAAGCGTTTAACTTCCGTACCTCACCAACCAAAGGGAAGGAGAATTTAGAAACGACTATCGTTCGGGCCCCCCCACCCGCCCACGCTCGAAAATCCCTGGCAACGCCATTGCACCCCAAAAGTGCAGGCTGAGGGTGCTTTTCGTCTGACTAACGCAGCGCACACAGTTTTAGCGCGTTTGCCGAGCGACCGTGCGTTTTAGCGAGTTTGCCGCGCGGCCAGCCGTGCCGGCAGCACGTACTTCAGCAGCGCGCACTTCGCGGGATACCCTCCACAGCCAGATCGATAACGCCAGCGGACGCTCTCAACACTTGTCATTCAAGAAGTTGCATAATCCCAACTGTATCCTCCCATCGCTGTGGGCAGGGGCATCGCCACAGATTTTCGGATGGAGGCTTACGTTTAGTTTCCCCCTTTTTTGGTTGCCACATTGGGTAGAGTAACGAGTGCCTCGTACTGATGCCGCAGCATCGAAACAAAGACAAAGGAACATTTGCATGATTAAAGGGAACATGACATCTTCATGGGCTATGATCTGAACTATAAGGCGGACCGAACACACCCAAAACACCTGGTAACATAATTATTGTCACGAAACTCACGTTTTACAGCGCTTATTGAAAGCACCGCCATCACACCTCCCCTGCCCTACCCCCCCTCCGAGCCTAACGGCTGCACGCAGCCGCTCGTAACTGCGGCCGGCGCGGGGCCGGTGGGACTAAATCTGATCTTAGCATATCCAATTTCCTCGAAAATGGCCAGTTCTAGGGCAAATTACATGTTAAACTTGTTTTTTCGCTATGCTTTGTCAACCGATGATCTCAATTTGAATCCCACTATAACGGAAGCCACATTCTCTGTAAATTTGACATTTATACAGTTAGAGAGCCAACATCTTAAAAAATACCTTGCCGGTCAAAAGTGGGTATCTGAACCCCTCCCCTCTTTCCGACAGAACCCCCCCCACCGTGGCGCTGTTCCTGAATGCGGGCAAAGTGTTAAAGGTGGTCAAACACGCTGGGGCTCGTCAAATTGACAAGAAGTACACAGTCGCAAACGATCTGAATTTATCGCTCGTAAACCGGAGAAAAGAATGGCATACACCCGAACCGTTCCGCTGAGCATATCCGGCCTAAACAGCCAATCGCCTTAAAGAAAATGTGTCACTTCTGTAATGGGTTTTGAACTGAGTGAGTTAGCTTGGTAGAGCTTGTTGATAACCCACTATTGACGTAATCCATTCCACCAAAAGCTACCTGCATTAAATTTTCTCACAATGCATAGTTCAAGACAAGGGCACTAACGCCCTTATTCAAACCGTGAAGAAATTCCTTCCATCTGCTTGTATTCCCCAGCCCCTGCCATCCATTGAAAATACCGTGTTAGCGAGTGAGCGATATGCCTTACTGTATGCCAGCAGTTTAATGCACTAGCTTCAGATATATATCCACTCCAAAGAGATGGTGTAGGTATTTATGAATACAAAAAAAAATAATGCCATACCCATAGGTTTGAATTTGAGGAATATAGGAATTGAATATGAGATTTCGATGGTATTTTGCCCCAGTAGAGCGAGTTACTTTTTTCTGCAAGGGCTTTAAGGCGGGAAGAAATGCTGGTTTCTAGATTTTCACACATATTTCACCCATCGCAACAATGTCATACAATTCCAAAAAAGCGGTGCATTGCCTTTAGGCTGGGACAAAGCACATTACGATCCGCCGGTAGCCGGCGCGGCGGGTCGGCGGCCGCCATTACGTAACGGTCAGCAGGCAGGCGCCACGCGTGCCGCGCCTCTCCGAGCAGCAATGTGGCGTCCCGCGACAAATGAACGGCCAATCGGCCCCGCCAGACGACGTCGCTTCGTCAGCGCCCAACTCGCTCTCAGGCAGCACGTGTGAGGCCGCGTATTGAGGAGGGGCGCCGGCCTCAAAACTAATCAGTGCCGGCGGCGACAATGGATGCTGTCGTTCGCCGACAGAGTTTGAGAACAAGTAATGCTTCGAGTCGCCTTGTAAGGACTTGATACGCCATCAAGGCCCAGAACTCGCATTCATCACCATGAAGCCAAGAACAATTCCGTTAGCCGTGGCCAATCCAGCTGATGTATGATGTGTGTGGTGTGTCATGGCTCTTAGTACCAGGCTCGTTATGCAGCAGGTTATGAGGCCTGGACGGAGCTAAGCCATACATAAGCCCTTGACATCTCAAAACCACATTTCGAATGATGGAGGTAGTTTATCCCTAATCACATAACTCTTGTTGGAGAGGAGGGAACAAAGTGGCTATAGGAGAAGGGATCAAACCATCAATGAAATATCAAGGGAGGATGAACATGCATTATGATAATTGTACTATAAAAGCTACATGGCGGCCCTGAGCTCATTGCGGGACTTATGAGCTCAAGGCGTCTTAAGACTTTGACCCAACCTCGATCCTTTCCCGGGCTCATGTTATACAAGACATATTTCGCAAAACTACGGTATTCCAGACCCATAGGCTGTTCGCATCCGCACTGTCTGGTGCCGAAACTGCATTAATCCCGGCGGAACACAAACTACCACTCCCTGATCAACCTCGCCCTTCGTCTTCATCACCAGTGTCGGCAGGCCGTCGGCGTCGGTATCGCCGCAGCCGCAGCACTGGCTTTTCATGAGAACCGAGCGTGGCGCTCTCGCCTCAACGTTCACGCACGTGGCATCTCCCCAATCCACGCTCTCGCCTCAGCGTTCACGCACGTGGCATCTCCCCAATCCACGCTCTCGTCTCAGCGTTCACGCACGTGGTACCTCTCTAATCTACGCTCTCGCCTCAGCGTTGACGCACATGGCACCTCTTCAATCCACGCTCTCGCCTCAGCGTTCACACACGTGGCACCTCCCCAATCCACGCTCTCGCCACGGCGTTCACGCACATGGCACCTCCCCAATCTACGCTCTCGCCTCAGCGTTCACGCACGTGGCACCTCTTCAATCTACGCTCTCGCCTCAGCGTTCACGCACGTGGCACCTTCTCAATCCACGCTCTCGCCTCACCGTTCATACACGTGGAACCTCCTTCCAAAACCAGTGTTTTAGTGGTCAGCATGAAAACACAGAAACGCCGCTGCTGTGGCATGCGAATCGGTCACGCTGTAATCATTTAACCATTTATTAACCAATCAGGGGACTGGCGCCGCTCTGTGAATTGTTGGGCGATCCACGTCACACACCTCCAGGGTGTCGCCACCGGGACAATTCCAGAAGCAGCTCACCACTTCGACAGTGAGGAGCCACCATTTCTGGCTTAGAATAAAGTTGGATACAATTGCACAAGAATCGCAAGAATTCTTAATTTAGAGAGGAATTTTCACTTGGCTACTTTCATGCAGCTGTGAGGCTCTTTTGAGACAAACACACCATACAACCCCATATAGTCCACCAAGCATAGAGAAGTGAGCATATGTTTCCATCGCTTTGTCAGGCCTCCAGGCCATAAAAGCTCGTGGCGACGCCCGTGTGTGTCACCAGCAGGTGGCTGACACAGATGAGTAGTCTGGGGGCGGCTTATCTCTCGTCACGTGGCTAATACAACCGGCATCAGGAAACGCAGGCCGCCTCAAGACTGCGCCAGATGCCGAAAATACTCGTAACAGCTGTTCCGAGCTACTCAGACCACGTCAGCATACAAAGTCTTCTGAGATTAGTAACACCATGACCAAGGGAGCAAACTCATCACGTCCGCTATTATTTACATTTTAAAACAATGCAAGAACGGATCAGAGAATTGCACTTAACGCTATAAGACAGCAGTGCCGCCAAAAAAACTGGAACAATTTCAATTTGCGGGCGGGAACAGAGCATCCGTGGAGAGGCCACCTTCTCGGTCCGATACGGTAATACAATATCCGCCGGCGCCTTCCGCCCGCCGCCCGCGTGATTTATCGGCTCTTTTGTACAGAGGCGTGCGCAGATGGCGCACAGCGTTACTCCAGGCGACTCAAAAACATACGCACACGAGTTTCACGAGTTAGCTTAAAACGATCAGAAAAGGGATGGCTTGTCCGGAAGCTTCAAAATTCGAAGTGGATGTCGCCATTCAAAGGAAATCTCGCACGCCCCTTCGGCAAGAACGCCTTCTTCGTTTGGAATGGAGAACGAAAGGAAACGAAGGGAAATTAGGAAAATGATGCATGATTCTGGACGGCTATGAGGCGTAGCAAAAAGGAGCACGCGCTAAAAAATACGTTCATTCCTAGCACAAATGCATTCCGAACAGAATTTGTGGTTCAAACCCGGAACATTTCACTAATAGCATACGCTAATGAGTCAGAGGCACATACAACCAAAGGAGAGATAATATAACGCAATGATTATCAAAACAGAATCGATACTCGAACCCAGGTTAGTCCAGTATATTTAGCAGACCGTAAGTAAATTCACTCCTGCACAAGCACAAACAACGGACAGTTTTCATCTCCTCAGAAACATTTCAGAATATCTGACCTAGTTACGGCCCCCAGCTGAGCAACCTCTTCCTGCAATGGGACAATAAGCTTCGCTTCCTTTACAGCCGGCCCCGTTTTCTGAGATAAGAGTCACATTACCATCCGGCACTATAACCCAGTACGGGGCCGGCCCGATAAGTTGGTTTTATTGCGAACTCTCCGCCGACCATATAGGCTATTTGGCATCATACTCGCCGGATTGGATGTGTACCATGACTGGCGATGCCAAGCGTAAATCTACAAAACCGTGTGCCTTAACTGATCAAGTTTCCGTCCAAGTATGCAAATGCCAGAAGCAGTTTTTAATTCGCTCTCTTTCAGGTTGTATATCTCATCTTTTGCCAGCTGTGAATGGTGTTCATGCGCCAGAGCCATTCGCTCACTGTTCCACCGTGCGCACCCAAATTGTCGATAGTATTACCGTCATAAAGCAGGAGGCAGCCCGCGCCCGAAAATCGAGCAATATCAACCACCCAACCATGTCAATGCATGGAAATAATCTAATACCGCCAGCGAACTCCATTCTTAAACTACTTGACATTGCTTACCACTGATGCCAGACCGTACTGGCTTCATATTGGTGATTTCATGAAAACGACAGACTACGGCTCACAGTAGTGCTTCCTTATGCACCTCTCAATTCCAGCACCACCAGCCATGGCCGCGCTTGGCAAAGATGATCAGGATGCATGAAACGGCTACGAGTTCTCGGAAGAATAGACACTCGAGCGCCAGAGCTAACGGCAACATGGCTGAGCATGCTGTACTTCCGCAGTACCATCCACGTATCGGGAGTTCATCATGAAAGCACTCAGATTTCGAACAAAGCGGCGACTTCTGACGAAGCTGCAGTTTGGGACTTAGCACTGTTTGGCAACAATAGAGAGCGAAAGCACAGAGCTCATCTCATAGCCGCATATTTGAAATGCCATGAGATTGGCTGCAGTCTGGATGCTCCGACCGCTCGTTTTCTGCACGGACGTCTGGCGCGCACTGCATCGTAATCCGGAAAACTCGTATTGCAGCAAGTCAATATTTGAAAGTTCGCCCAGCTTGAAAACATGGGGGCTGACCGTCTCTTTGACTGCTGTCTTACAAATCACAGCCGAGAGAGAAGATGCCCTGCAGGTCCTTGACGTAGAATACATTGAGATTAAACGTCCAAATAAGGTACTTACAGTGGAAGGGATATAGAAACGCCTACAGCTGTCAAGACCGAACACTCGTAATCTCTCGCCTGGAACCCCCCGGGACAGGTAGCCCAGCAACTGTTGTAACTTGTCCTCACGGAACATTCCTAGTAGTGAAACCATTGTCTCATTTTCCAGGCGGAGAGCAGCGGCTGAAATGCATGCCAACATAAGGACGCCGTTTATCGAGAATCCAGCATATACTGAACACCGCAATTGGAGCACAAACATCGCCGCGCACCAGCGGGTCCCCCAGCTATACACATATGCAATGATATGCGCATAAATAGCGCACCAAGCGGCCGCCGCAGCTGCGGAAATTGGCGGGACCGGGACATCAGGCAGTCGCTTCTACACAGCCGTCCGAAACTCCTGAGAGAACTGACATCATAGACGGACCCAGGGGGCTGGTGCCCCTCCCCTCCCTCCCCATCACCCACCCGACGCCCGATGGAACAGCGCCGGCGCCTACAAAACGTCGATAATCTAGCGCTCTCTTGAATGATCACACCTGGCCGCGTGGCGCACGTGTGAGCCCCTGGCGCATGAGCAGCTCACTCCAGGTACAAATGGTGCCCGTCCTTCCACATATTAGCGCCCCCTGACAAAATTGTCCACATCATATATAGCTCAAACGGCGCCCCCTTATCAAAGTGCCTGCCCCAACATCGGAAATCCTAGATACGCCTATAAGTGTCACAAGTTTCTTTGCAGTGTCTTGTAATGTAATGTAGGTTAAAACAATGTAATGTAATGATAAGGAAAGCACAAATAGAAAACTGCTCTTTGTTACAAGCATCCTCTAGTGACACACTGCCTACATACTAGCTTGAGCCTGATAACATAGTGGGTTTGATACACTTTAAGCAGCATCAATATTTTCCAAAACAATCAGCACTTTCGGGCTCAGGACTGAAGAGCGTTAACAGTGAAATAACCTCGGGGTCTCAACAAATCCCAGGCGGCCTCCGCCCACCAACAGCGATGTTGCTGCACAAAGACAGGCCAGAGGCCAGAGGCAAACAAACAAAAACATCTCGTCCATCCGTCACGAGCCTCTGGCGCTCCACTAGACCTTAAAACAAATGGAATCCTTAAGGAGCCATAAACACTTTCCAACACATGGTGTGGCAGCTAAGAAGAGACAGGTGGGACTGTATTTCAAGTATTCACACATCTGAGCACACCCACCCAAACCGTGCAGACGCCTTGGCTGGGACTCTTCCGCCAGCTTCCCCAAGCAACAAATGGCAATTGATGGCCCCCGGTGCGACAGGTGACGTGTTCCCGGGGCACTTCTTGCCAGCGGCGAGCGGCGGCGTCATTTGATGCCTCTCCAGCCGGGAGTTACGGCTCTGGATGTTCCATTTGTCGGCCGTCAGTTCTTGCCGGCGGCCGCAGCTTTCAGCGCTCGCCCGGGGCGTCCCCTCGGGGCAAGACGCGGCACCAGCCTGCGGCGGTGCTGCTAATCTTGCAGCAGCCAGCGCCGCTGAATCTCGACGCTGGGGCAACTTAGCTACACAATAACGTTCACACTCTGATGTCCTTATATAATGACCACTCTGTCTGAGGGCTGAAATCAAATTCAAATTGGGATTTGTGCCCAGTTGGACCGCGCAACGGATTGTTTTTGGCATGGCAAAAGACCAGTCGAAACCCAGCCTATCACCCATCATTTGAAATGTGTACACTTATGGACTTGACATAGCTAAAAGACCTAAAGAGAATAGAGGTTCGCATTGAGCTGTAAGTGGGAACGCAAATTTAGGGTTTTCAAGGTTGTTTAGTTAATAAAATAGCATAACTATACAGACTTACATTATTAGATGAAATGCCGGTATAGTTTCTCCAATTCGAAATACCTATCATGCACTGTCTTAAACAAAGCAGTGGTGGTTATATGCAGTAACATTTTGAGAAAACCAAGAACTGTCCATATTTAACAAACCTTAGATTTACTCAACAAAAGAAGAGCATTTCCCCGAGTACCAGTAAAGTAATCGAGTTTCTTCCCAACAGAAAGAGTTTAGTGCCGCATAGGCAGATGTAGGATTGCCGATTGGGGGCTCATGGTAGGGGGCGCTATCCGAAGCAGGAAGGTGCCACTTCTGGATGGAAAAACTATCAGGTGGGCGCCAAATCCTACCGGGGGCGCGCAGAAACTCGCATTGGGAGGGAACGACATTTCAAGCGCCATCAACATTTCAGGGGGCACTTTGACAATTTCAGGGGGCACTGAGGATCAAGCGAGGGGCGAAGGTGCCCCATTGCCCCTGGACCAGCCCATGTAGTACCATACTCAAATGCAGGTCCAATGATCCGCTTACTAAAGAGGACCCAGGTAGGCTTTAGACCTAAGTCATTAATTCCCTTTAGTCATCTTTCACAAGCCTTTGTGATTCGAAGAGAAACGCTGCAATTTAAACGTAAGGAAATTCCAAAAGAAGCACCTAATAGACTGGACCAGAGTATACAGCTCCGGTTTTATGCGCTGTACTCGGTGAAACATCAACAGTAAGTTGCACTTGTGCTGCCCAGAAAGTATGGTACGCCGGGACAGGGAGCTTCCAACGATATTTCCCACAGCCTGGTCCCACCCGATAGAGCGGCTTCATCCATAGGTACGGCAGCACCTGATTGATTATTGGGTTTTAGGGGCGCGCCAACCTGCGAGGTCATATAGCGCCCATAACACTTATCTGCAGTCAAAGCTTATAAATTTGTCTGTCTTTAGGGGAAAGTAAAGTCTCGTCTACAGTGAACTAATATTTACATTAGAGAGTGATTCTTCACATCGTAGTTATGATTCTCACTGCACGGATGCATGGTCACAGATTCAAACAGGTTTACCGCGCCGGCAGGCGCGGCGCGGGGCGCCGGGGCATCACTTCCGGCGCCCACCCGCGCCAACGGACCCAGGGCCGGGGGCGCGGGGGCTAGACGCCGGACCCAAGCCCGACGTCTAACGGAGGCCTTCCCGTCGCTCCGAGACTGAAAGGCCCCGGAGCGAAAGGGAGGACCGCCAAATCGGCGCCAGGCGCCCATCAGCGCGGTTGACTACCACAACACACGCTTTAACCAGGATCAAATATTATCGTAAAGTCAATGTCTCTAAGATAGGACAGCACCCGTTCAACCATACTGGAGTCACGGCCGATCAATTAAAAATGAGGACTCCTGCCGGTGCACGCCAAAATGCAAAGACCTGCGTCTAGCATATTCCGGGCATGAGACCAGCACGTGTCGGACCGACAGGGCGCCGCACATCGCTGACATTGTGGTCGAGGTTCGCCGCATAACAGATATCGGTGAGTGGCCAGCGTGTGGCCAGTCCGCAATCGACACAACGCCACCTCCTCACGGCGGTTAGGCCGCAGCAGGATGGCCACTCACCGATCTCAGGTTTGATAACTTTCAACTTGTTATTTATTATATTATTCCATTGTTCTTGCCATACACTGCGAAGGTGGGTACATATATAGGGTACAAATCTCTAGCGGGGATTCGTTGCCACGCCTGCAGGGCCTACGGGAAGCACGTCGGGCCGTGCGTCTGCCACTTCATTCAATTGTATTCCAACATGACTTGGGATCCAGCAGAGTGTTACATACTTTCCCAGTCTGGCAAGGCGAGTTAAGCGCAGGACAATGTTTAAAACAAGTCCATCACTTGGGTTGAAACCACTCACAGCTTGAATGCTGCTAAGGCTATCGGTGAAAATAACGTATTTCGTGGCATCACTAACTTCGATAAAGCATAGAGCCTTATCCAAGGCGGTGAGTTCAGAGGTGAAAACCGATGCAAAAGATGAAAGTGAGAAATTTCTTGTTACTGTATCCGTAACAAAAGCGCATCCCACTCCAACATCAGTTTTGATCCGTCAGTGTAGAACGACACATGATCTGCATACTGTGCAATGTGTTCGAGCGCCAATTGTTTAAATTCAGTAGGGATAGTATCGGATTTGGTTTTCCCTGCGAGAGTCATGTCGGTTTTGGGCAGATAAGTTCCCAAGGAGGGATGTCTGAAAGCTCGCTATGAGTCACAACACTCGGCTGGATACCACTTTCGGCCGAGAAACGTTGGACGCGTACGCCCAGTGGGATTCCTCTTTGCACGTTCACAAACAGCCGTAGCATGTTCCGCGAGAAAACTGCGTTATATGTTGGGTGTACGGAGACTGAGCCAGCTTACAGGCGTAACGCTGCCCGAGCAGGCGCCGTCGCAATGCGAGAGGTGGTTCATTTGCTTCCACCAACAAGCTGGAGCACGGTGTTGTCCTAAACGCACCTGTGGCCACTGGATTGCACTATGGTGAATCGTATCTAAACAGCGTTTAGCTGATTCCGACGCAGAATCGTATACAAAACAGGCGTAATCCATCTTGGAACGAACAAGAGACCGATAGAGAATGAAAGTGTCTTCCTGTCCGCTCCGTACGATAGACGAGATGCACATTTCAAGGCATTCAATGATTTAAAACACTTGTCACGTATATTCCTAATGTGTGCGTTGTATGTCAGCCGTTTATCAAACGTTACTCCGAGAAACTTTGCTGTCGGTTGGAAAGTGATAGTTTTACCGCGCAACGATACCATAGGTTCCGGACAGGTCCTGCGCCTGCGACAGAAATGAACACCAGCGGTTTTTCGGTCGAAAAATATAATCCATTTTACTACTCCAGCGTTCCAGATGGTTCACGGCCAGCTGGAGCTGACGGAAAGTGCCGGCGTTGTTGAAGCCTTTGCCCATACTGCGATGTCGTCCACGAAAATGGATGCCTGAATGGAAGGTGGGAGTGAATGTGTGACGTCATTTATGGCCAGAGCGAAGAGGCAGATACTAGAGACGCTCCCTGCGGAATGCCTTCTTCTTGATAAAAGGTGTTTGAGTATGTACCACCTACTCTGACACGGAACGTCCTATCAGTCAAAAGTTTTCATAAAGAACCCCATCTGACCTCTGATACCACACTTATGCAACTTTAAAAGGATACCATGTCGCCACGCTGTATCATAAGCGGCAACGGCGTCAAAGAAGACGGCCCCAGCTGACGCCTCTCTTTAAATGCAATTCGCACTGAGGTGTCAAGTGATACCAAGTGGTCCACCGTACTGCGGCCTCTACGAAACCCACACTGGTTGTTATTGATGATGCCCCGGCTTTCCAAATACCAAACGAGTCTTACATTCACCATTTTTCGAACAACTTGCACATGCACGAGGTAAGCGAGATCGGCCTAAAGTGCAAAGGGTCCAATCCAGATTTACCAGGTTTAAGGATTGGTATCACTATAGCCTCCGCCACGCCGGTATAAATTCGCCGGACTCCCACATCATATTGAATGAGGCCAGCAGTACCCTGAGTGCGCTCTGCGATAGTGCTTTAAACATATTGTGAATTAAATCCGGGCCCTCGGCCACAGGGTGGAGCCCACGAATGGCTGCCGCTAGCTCATGCAAGGTAAAGGGCTTATTGTATGACAGTGTGCTGGTGGTTCCAAAATGTATACTTTTCTGTTCAGCTAGGGTTTTATATCGCATAAATGAGACATCCTCCCTAACTGAACTACAGCGCTGTGCAATCGCATTTCCTATACAGTCGGCTACTTCTGTTGGATTGAATATATTCCTACCACCAATCTGCAGAGTTGGTAGTGGTGTGGAGACCGACCTACCTTCGATACGGCGGATTTGACCAAACACTTGAGACAATGGCGTAAATCGATTCAGTTTACCTACGTATTCTCTCCAACATTTTCTCTTAGCTTGTTTTATTGTACGCCTGCAGGCGGCTCGAGATTTCCGATACATATTTAAGTTTTGCTGAGTGGAATTTCGTTTAAACTGTCTGTAAGCGCGCCGCCGCTCTCGGACAGCGTCACGGCATTCCATGCTCCACCACGGTACCGGTGGTCGCCGAGGGTTTTTTGATGTTCGCGGTATAGAAGCATAAGCAGTGTCTCGGAGGATAGCTGTAAATTGGTCGACTGTGAACGGTGTTTGGGTTGAAAAGGTTTCCAAATAGTCATCCACGAGGGAGCTAAATAAGGACATATCAGCATTTTTCATCTTCCAACGTTGCGGTCTCGTGCCTAAAACAGATGTGTTGTCACAAGTCACTAAAACAGGGAAATGGTCACTTCCCATGGGGTCACTGCACACAGCCCAGCTAAACAGAGCAGATAGCTCTGGGCTGCAAAGGCTAAGATCCAATGCCGATTCCCGACCGGATGGAATGGTAAGATGTGTTGGTGCTCCGGTGTTTAAAATACAAAGGCTCACACCCTGGATAAAATGATCGAGGTGCCGACCCCGAGAGTTAATATCTTCACACCCCCAAGCGGTGTGGTGAGCATTAAAGTCTCCCAAGAGAAGGATGGGCGGTGGTAGCTCAGATATAAGCAAATTTAGTTCACGAGTGGGCATGTCTACCCCAGGGGGTAGGTATATAGAGCAGAGCGAAATCTGCCTTCGAGCGATATATATACGTGCTGCCACGGCTTGCAGCCGTGTTTGGAGTGATATTTGCTTTGCTGGTATATAATTATTGATTGCGAGAAGAACACCACCGTGGGCGACTGGGTTACGTTGTAAATCCTTTCGAAATATTGAAAAACCTGTAAGGGAGAATGGGATCTCAGCTGAGAGTTTAGTTTCTTGCAGGCATATAGCTGCCAGTCCCCTGGATCTCATAAAAGCCTGGAGATCCCCGGCGCTGGTGCGAATTCCACGACAGTTCCACTGCAAAAACGTGTTAATGATGGGGGTGGAAGTTAGGGTGAGCGCCTACCAGAGGAGCTACTTGCTATTTCCAGTATGGGCCTCCTGGCCCATAGGTTTTCTTTGGGGGCCCAGAGGGCGCCCCACTTTGCCTGGGTCGAGACGATGCCCCAGGCCTAGATGTCCCTATTGATGCTGCTCGGGCTTTAGAAGGTTGTGGCTGGCCTGGAGGAGTCCCGGATGCCACACGTTTGGTGGGAGATCTTCCCCTAGTGCTATCCTCCCTCCGTGACCCCTCAAACTGCCTCCTGACAGCCGCAACCGACGTCGGCGGCGGTGGGGGAGGCGGAGGGGCTGATTATCGGACAGAGGAGAAAAGGCAGGAGTAGAGGTAGAGGGCTCACCGTCAACAGAGATTTCAACGGGGGCTGGACTGGGGACGGCAGTTGACGTCGCTTCCCACCCCTGCCCACCGTCGTCCAACCCTCGGTCGCTTGAGGGGGTCAGGCTCCGGTGCCACCAAGGGCACCCTTTGCCTCGGAGTGGCGGGAGTCTCAGACGGGGTGTTGGGGGCAGGAGTGGTCCCCGCTCCCCGCCCCCACCCAGCCGGGGCCACAGGCGGCGGGGGAGGGGTGGGAGGGATGGGTGGAGGAGGTGCCGCCTCCGGCTGCGATGTCGGGGCGGCGGGCTGGCCAGAAATGACCAGCCCCATCCTCCCTGCCAGGCGGATAAAGTCCGCCAGGGTCAGGGAACGGATGACCTCCTCCGGGGTCATCCGCGGTGTCGCTGGCGTCCTTGAGGGCGCCGCTACGGCGGTCGCTATTCCGCCCACTGTCTCTGCATATGATCTCTGAGGGTAGGAGGTCTCATAGGCTTCCCTCGCAGCCCCTAAATGGAATACGTTTCGCGACCATGATAGAAAGAATCTCCTTTTCTGTCTTCATACGTGGGCAGTTTTTATCATTTGCAGAGTGTGATCCTTTACAGTTTATGCAGTGAAGTGCTCGTGCGTCACAATCCCTTCCGTCATGCTTGTTTGATCCACATCGCTCACACACTTTCTCTCCCTTACAAAATCTGGCTGTATGACCATAGCGTTGGCAGGAAAAGCACCGCATCGGGTTGGGAACATAGGGCCTGACCCGAATCTTCACATATCCGACATTCACGTCCGCCGGCAAATCTACACTATCAAAGGTCAGTATCACAGTGTCAGTCTCCTCGAGAATCCCTCCTACTTTTCGCCGCACTCTCCTCGCCTCCACTACACCGCTCTCCATGAGTCCATCAACTATCTCCTCATCCGGAACCCCTTTCAGATCAAAACATGTAATGACACCCTTCGAAAAATTCTTTGTCTTGTGTGGTACAATCGTGACTTTCACCTTTACTACTTTCCTCTGCTCCGCTTCTCGCTTCGTGTATCGCAGTTCTGTCGTTTCGAGTGCACGCTGTGCATCTGCTGGGCTACTGAGCTCCACATCCAGGACGCCGTCCCGAAGGCAGCTGCACCTCATCACCTTGCCAAGTCGGTCACATGCCTCCTTGCGTTGAAACGGCGAAAGTGATGATAGGGGCTGTCTACACCCCGAATCATTACAACACGCGGGCGGGAGGGCTTTAAAGTGGCCCTTTGAGAGCCGGCAGTTTCGTTCCCCACCACCCTGAAGGGGGGGGAGGGAGGGGTTTGCGGTGTTGAGTGTATCCATGAAAAGTTCTTAAATTCAACCAGCCACGTGCGCCCCCTTCCGACGAGGGTGCTACGAGGCGAGACGACGCACGGGCTGGCTATACGGGGAGACGCCGCCGTTACAGAGGGAGGAGAGAGACTCACCAAACCCCCTGCCCCGACGACGGTCCCCCTTGCACCTAGCCTAGACGACCCCGGGCGGGGCCGACACCCCACCCTCCCGGGTGAAGTTGGGACCTCACCCAAGGAGGAGGGGCAGCCGAGCCCCACCAAAGGCCGACAGACTTTTACAATGCTGCTACTCTTGTCGATGCCCTCAAGAGTTCCCCGCCCTTGCGGAAATCCAGACCAAAGTAGAGTGTTGCTAGAGGACGACGAACGAACACAGCGCCTCCCTCAGCTCAGCTACCAGGACTCCTTCATCCCGGGGTACGGGTCGGTGCGCAGCTCACCTTAAAAAGACAGGCGCCCTCGCACGGCCTCATCGGAGCAAGCGACTACCACCTGCTCGTCACAACTGATTCCCGGCTGGTCCGAGAGAAGCGAGCCCCCGGCCCGCAGGGCCGGCGAATGGAGGGATCCAATCGCCAGTCACACGAGCCGGAGGCCCACATACACCCAGACCATCCAGGAATCATAGGCACGTGCAAGGACGCCCATGATACTGGGATAATGTGGGTAACTGGGAAGTTATGAGTTGGAAAAGGAGGAGGGTCGGTCTGCGCTGTCCAGCCCAGACGCGCGCCGCACGCGACCGAGGTGTCCACACTCAAGACGAGCCAGAGTGCACACACCCCGCCACCCGCGGAGACACGCCGGGCCAGACAACGCAGACAGTGGGCAGGAGAGGTGTTTAGGAGTGGACAGAAAGGATACGGGTGGAAAGACATGGAGAGATAAGGAAATAAGGAAAGAAGAGGAAAAGGAACAAGGAGTTGGTGGGATTTGAATTTAGGAAGGCCAAGAAAGGATGAGGATGGCAGTTTCGATTTGGCCTCTCGCCCGAAGACGAGGGGCGAAACCCATCCTGCCAACTGGGGTCGCGGGTGTCGTCACATCCCGTGCCCAATTATCCATGTGCCGGACCAGTCAGCAGGTGCCAAGAAGTCCAGCAGATGAAAATCGGTCCCCTGCGGGGTACGGCAGCACCAGTGGCAGTCAGCCGACACAAATGACCGCTGAGTTCCATATTATATTCAAACGGGGCGTGCCGTGCCGAAACTGTCACGTGACAATGCGCAAGCACCGCAGAGCATGTGCTTGTGCCTAATCTCAGAATGTCATCAACAAGTCACGTCTACACGGCGGAAGCAGAGAGCCGAGTTTCAGCCCTGACAGAGGTGGCCACAGCCTCGGCTCTCGGCACCGGTCCAGCGTAGCTCGCCAACAGAGCCGCATCCGTACAGCCGGCGACACCGCTGCCGTGTCGCCGGCCGGCCCCCGCCCAAATAGTCCGGGCCTCCGCCCAAATAGTCCGCAGCGGCGGGGCCGACGCTGGCGGTGCTATACCCGACGATCCTAAAACCTCCGTAATACAGCAGCAGTACTACAGTCGTGGCAGCGGGACGGCGGTACTACAGCCGGGACAGCGGTACAACAGCAGGCAGTACTACAGCCGGGAAGGCCGTACTACAGCCGTGAGGGCGGTACTACAGCAGGCAGTACTACAGCCGTGACGGCGGTACTACAGCCGGGACGGCGGTACTACAGCAGGCATAAAGGAAGGCTACTAAGCCGTAGGGCGACACAGCAGGCAGTACTACAGCCAAAACGGCGGTACTACAGCCGGGACGGCGGTACTACAGCCGTGAGGGCGGTACTACAGCCGTGAGGGCGGTACTACAGCCGTGAGGGCGGTACTACAGCCGTGACGGCGGTACTACAGCCGTGAGGGCGGTACTACAGCCGTGAGGGCGGTACTACAGCCGTGACGGCGGTACTACAGCCGTGAGGGCGGTACTACAGCCGTGAGGGCGGTACTACAGCCGTGACGGCGGTACTAAGCCGTGAGGGCGGACTACAGCCGTGACGGCGGTACTACGCCGTGAGGGCGGTACTACAGCCGTGAGGGCGGTACTACAGCCGTGAGGGCGGTACTACAGCCGTGAGGGCGGTACTACAGCCGTGACGGCGGTACTACAGCCGTGACGGCGGTACTACAGCCGTGAGGGCGGTACTACAGCCGTGAGGGCGGTACTACAGCAGGCAGTACTACAGCCGTGACGGTGGTACTACAGCCGGGACGGCGGTACTACAGCAGGCAGTACTACAGCCGGGAAGGCCGTACTACAGCCGTGAGGGCGGTACTACAGCAGGCAGTATACAGCCGTGACGGCGGTACTACAGCCGGGAAGGCCGTACGCAGGCAATGGTGTTGTACGCAGCGACTGCGGAGTCTCACAAGATACACTGCTCAGGCGGGAATAAGGGCGGGAATGGGGTCTGCGCCGAGCAACCACTTACACGCGTTACAAATGCACAAACTCTCGAAAAGTATCCTGAAAATCACGAATGGTGTGACTGGATGTTCTCGTCATCAGTAATCTATTTCCACGTCTCTTAGTCCGTTTTGACTCCTCACTGACTAAACTTCTCCGGGCATTGACTCCTACCCCAAGACAGCAAACTATGCACGTCTGCACACGAGGGCGAACTCACTCCAAACTTAAGCCACTCGAGAGGTTTCACTTTCGAATCGGCCGCCGCCTTGGCGACAGCCGGCTCAGCGGGCTGTGGCCGCGTCGCGGGCTGGCTGGCGGCCGGCGGCGGCACGAGCGGCACGCCTGCTGCAGGCATTAGCCATGTAACCCGGTCAGGCGGGCCCACGAGGCCGCAGGCAGGCTCTCCGGCGCCGCCAGATACTGAGGCGCGACCGCGAGTGTGGTCCCCCTCGGCGGCAGCGCAGGGCCCGCTGCTCCAACGTGGAGACGAGGTCTCAACACTTCGGCCGGTTGGTGGAGTGTAAATTTTGAAGGTTAAATGTGCTCTTTCCCGGCAGATCTATGGTTTGTATCAAGCCCTTGGCATCCACCTGACTTCCGGTAAAGTGATGGCTGAAAGCCCGACACAGAGCGGAGGAGGCGTTACGATCGAGAAGGCACTGTGACCAGCCGACCCACGGGACCTCTCCGTGACAACTTGTCTCCCACTGACCAGCAGCGGCGTTATACGGAGAAACTACGGCACAACTGAAGCCCTTCCTGCTTGTGCACAAAATAACTTCATACCTCTTGCTCTCTTTATATATATACCCCTCTCTCTCTCTCTCTCTCTCTCTCTCTCTCTCTCTCTCTCTCTCTCTCTCTCTCTCTCTCTCTCTCTCTCTCTCTCTCTCCTCTCTCTCTCTCTCTCTCTCTCTCTCTCTCTCTCTCTCTCTCTCTCTCTCTCTCTCTCTCTCTCTTCTCTCCTCTCTCTCTCTCTCTCTCTCTCTCTCTCTTTTTTTTTTTTTCCCCCTCTCTCTCTCTCGAGGACCGCGGTAAAGACAAAGCGAGTGAGAAGTGGGAAGGGAACACAGGAGTGAGAAGGGGTAGCTAACTTTTAACCCAAGATTACTTGACATAAGGTTTGCCCGTTAAAGGAATCCTATTAAAGGAATCCTATTAAAGGAATCCCGCCGCCAAGTGAACACACAACGATATTATCGCACGATATGTCTGCAGTAACTTTAACCCTAACTATAACCATACACATTAATCTATTTAGAGGTTGTAGAGCTAACTCTAGACGCACATTTTCTTAATCAATTAGGACTAAATCCCCTTGAGAGGACCGACTTTGGAAACAAAGTGAAAGTGCAATAATCGGGAAATAAAATGGAATCCCTCTAATGCATACTGTACCTTTCAAAGTCATTTGAATTTGATCAATTTTAACATGGGGCTTTAGGTGCAAAGGAAAATCATATCACCAGCGTGACGTCACCGTAAAGACGGCTCCAGATTAGTGGTTGGTAGTTGCTTTTAGCCAGATTCCGAATCAGAATGAATACTTTTAATACCTATAAATTTCAGATCCAAAACATTGATTCGCCACAATGTTTTTGCAGAAATTTCGGGGCGGCACAGACCCCTTCCCTTTGTTTTGTCCGAAATATGCTTGTGAGTTGTGAATGAAACATCATGTTCGCCTCTTTAGCACAAATTCCCAACCTCACTTTTTCATCCTTCAGCAAAACAAAAAGACAAAAAATTGTGTTAACTGGATCCGATTTGACGGACCAACAGACAATATTGGTTGCACAATGTATTTTTGAGTATTTTTCAGGGCACAAAGGTTTATATAGCGCATCATGGCGGCAGCGGGGTGGCAGGGCGGCTGACGTTGCAGCTGCCCGTCCCCAGGCGACCACGCCGGAGGAGCTGGGCAGGGGGAGGGGCATCCGGGTCGCGATGTGATAATTGAGCTTTGGTGCGAGCAGTTCGACTTGTTAGCGCTAAGGCACTTTTGTACCAATCGTCCATGTTGTAATTGTGCGTACAAAGATGGTTGCGGAATTTATGTGTCGGTCTGTGCCTGTGTGTTTGTCCCGCCTAACCGTCGGCTCAAGGGATCAGTAAAGGTAAAATTTTGAAAGCAGTTGGAGGTTTATCTCCTGTAACCGGTCTTAACAACCCAGATACTGTATCAGAACCGTTTAAGATTGTTAGGTACTCCGTAATACCATCAAAATGGCTCTTCCAGATGAAAATATGGGGAGGATAATACCTCTGCTACATCATTTAAGGCTGTTCACAACTCAAATTAAACCGTTTGCTAACTACAACAAGCACAGCAACTTAGACATCACATATCTAAACTCAGGCTATTTGCCTGGAAATGAGACGGCTTCTACCACCAGTGTTCACTGAAATTGCCGTGAGACCTCGGAATTCCAAAAGCCAACCCGTTAGAAGGAGCCTGGTCGGACCGTGCCGACAACGGTGGCAACGAACCCCGGGGGAAATGACGAGCCAAATTGCCCGCTAAATCAGTCCACCCGCTCGGGAGAACTGGCAACTGGTCTATCACACTGGTCTATCAGACAACCTTCATAAATCCTCTGCAACAGAAAGGAAACAAACATGTCTCCCCAGGCAGGTTTGGGATCGAGCCACCCCGAACAATAAAAACAGGAAGAAGTGTAGAAGCACATTATAAGAATATGTGACTGACAATGGTCAAATGTGCTCTTACAATCAGTTTCCGGTGAATTTCCAGAGGATAAAGAGCAGAGGGCATACTATTTGAATACACTTCAATACGACATAAGCAGGCATACACGCCTTCCAAACTTTCTGAAAACACCGCCGCATTTGCAAAACTCCACAATCAGCTCAAAATGTACATTGGAGGCACCATTGTTAAGGATGCGTCACGAAAACTCGTATCCGAATTTTACATAGGCCCATCGTCAAGTTTCAGGGCAAAAACCCCACCACCACCCCTCCAAGAAACGAGAATGAAATGTAAAACTGTTTTATAATCAGAATATTTTAACCTGATCGCAATCCCACCACAAATTGCACCCAAGGAATCAAAATATGAGAATCGCAATGCCTTTGTGGTTCCCAACGACGTCTTGGAAGGTGGAAGGTTACAACTAATACATCCCTCGAGAAACTAAGCAGAATCCAGAACATTCTCGTAAAACCAATCATCCAACCCAACAGTGAGACTGTAGGCGTTAGCGACACCGCACCAATGTCCCTGAGTGTAGCCGCTGCATAATCTAGCGTACGCGGCCGTCATCCACCGCCCCTTTCAGAGCAAGCTGATTGACACCCTACACAGCCCTCGTCAATATGCAGGCGGCGGTAGCAGCGGAGGGCGGCGCCTTCGCGACAGCTTCCACAGCTCACGCCCGTCTGGACGCTATCGCGGCTTTGTGAGCTGGCCGGCGGGCGGCGTCGCTTCCGGCGGCGGCGGCGACAGCTGGCCGCGCGTGCTGTCGTCGTCGACGCCGCCGCAGTCAGCAGTAGTCGCGGGGCGATACCGGACAGCTGGCGCAGGCTTTCAACCGCGGCAATAGCGCGGCGCCGGCAGTAACGCCGAAAACGTCGAGCACGACTGTAACCGGAGCTGAAAGATGCCGTTGCCACTTTATTGGTTCCGGAGTTCTAGCACTCAATCCCCGCCCGTCTGCGGATCGAGGAGTTCGAGCGAGCACATAACGATTCGGTTTTAATATTAGTTCCGTTTCAAGAATCCAGCTCTTCAGATCCCAGAACGGATCGAAACAGCCCAAACCTATTATCATCTACCCGTGTTTGATAACGAACACCTCATGCAAAAGCTGATGTGTTGTGATGGCGCTGAAATGACGATGTGAAACCTAATCATAGGCGAAGCCCAATTAAACAAAAACAAATGTGTTGTATTCCTTTATCCTTCACGATGGTCGAATCAATAATGTTGGCACAACATATCATTGCCAAGAAGAAGGAAAAATAATGATTCTTATTAAATCCAAGAAACATATCGCAGTGCATACTTCGCTTTGAGACATAAATCCCTAATTATAAAACCTATCACCAGCTGAGGATTGCACGGTTTCCTGTGATCCGTTCAGGTTTGTACCACGACCAAGAAAATGACTGCGAATGATTAAATTGCCGCCAAGTTAAGTAGCTTTCCACCCGTGTCAGGAGTCGACCAGAGCTTTCCGTGTTGAGGCGGGCGTTAGTGTCTGACTGCACCCCGGCAACCCGCCCGAGGGGGAGGGGGGCGAGAGCTCGGCCGTCGGCCAGTGGCGCGCGACGCGACGGCAGCCAACGGCGACGCGGCGCACGCGGAGGCCGCAAAAACACAGCGCGTGCTCCGAAAACAGACGAGACAAAACAACGGCACTCGGCCTGAAAAACGGACCATGGACATGGAGATAACAGGCCACCACTGGTTAAACACAGCGGCCGAGTTCAATGTCAACTCACAGCTTCCGGCCTACTCCGCGGTGAAATGTTTGCTCAATATGTCCCGGAAGCTCGGGAATAATCATAGCAAACGTTTTCCGTTGATGTATCCTAGGAAGAATGGAATGTTCTTCAACACAGGCCCCGAACAAAAAAGGTAACTAATTCATATGGCAAGCAAAAACCAAACAATTGAAATCGCCAACAACGTGCAAAATGAAAATGTTGGTTCTGGGCTTAAATCATATTTCAGCTAAAACAATGTTAATCTAGGCACTAACAAAATAGGTCAATGCTTTTCATATCAACGTGCATATCTAACTTGAGAATAGATCATCATCTAAGTATAATGATTCATAGTTTCAGGGGCGCGAATCTTGATCTTAATTAATAATATAATATAATTTTATTTTTAATAATTTGGGGTAACCAAATTTGAATCAATGCCTGCAACCACTGCATAGTACAAAGTATGTTTTAACCTTCCCACAGGTTTGTTGGAAGTGCAAAAAACGACTTAAAATGTTTAGAATGAAAAAAATAGCACGCAATTTCAACAATATCTCCACACTACTTCGTAATTTCATTATGGGTGCGGATACTTCCAAATATGTATAAATCTACATTCCAGCCTACTTTTCTCTCCGGAAAAGCCAGGGAAGTAAGCAACACACGCGACCGACCTTCCAGTACGTCCAATCGTCTCGTGACGTCACTTCCGGAGAGGTCACGTGTCTGAGGGGGAGTGTCTGATTGGCGGCGATGGGCCACTCTGTCAGAGTCTACCGCCGGCTCCGTCTGTCACCCGCTCCTCCCCGGATACCGACCACAGCCACCGAGACGAGGATGGACGGCAGCGGCCGGCGGCAGGGCAGAGACCGATGTCACACGTCTCTTGACGGTCGGCGGAGGAACTGCAGCGCCGCCGTGTTGGTGTTGGCACGGCACTGCCGATTCGCAGATGAATGGCGACCACAACATCAATACCAGCCGACGGTAACGCTTCACAGCCAATGTCGGACGGAGGATTCTCCGCTGATTCGAAGGGAGTGAAAATCGCGCCGTCAAAACCGATGCCGTAGTCCAAAAGGTCTCGGTTACAGCTGTTTTCAGTATGCAGGTTTATCCATACTTTGGCGGATGCTTGTTTTCTTTCATGTAAAAATTCCCCGTTTGGATTTCCCCTTTGATCTAACATCAGGGTAAGGTAAGTTAGGTGCGAGAAAATGGATTATCACTCCCGTCGTAAGCAAATGAGTTTCAATCCCACAGCCTGCACCTAACCTCAAACAAAGGCCTCGTCACTTCACCGAGAGTGTGCGTCCTTTCGTCCAGTGAGTGTGAGTGTGTGTCATTTCTCCTTCGTCTCAGCACCCCGCGCTTGGCAGCAGTTCAGTCACACTTGCGTAGCAGAACCGTCTCAATGTAAACAGCCTGGCCGGCTGGGGACGGAGCCAGCGCAGGAGTCTCTGCTCACCTTCAAACCACCAGCCAGCAGCACTCTGACTGACTTCGCCGAGGAGCAGGCGCTAACTCAGCGTCAGCACTACCCTCATCATTGCCGGCATCACAGGCAGTTGTGCCGCTGGCGGCATTGTCCGGACGTCAGGCGGTATGCACCACACACAGGAGGAGGGTCTGGTCGGCACTGATAACACGCCGAAACACCCACCAGCGCGCGGCTGAAGGTCACAGCCCGGGGTCGACAGTCGTCACGTCACCAGGCCGGTCGCATAAATAGCCGGACAGTAAACCACGCTCAGGACACACGTCAGCGCGATAGGAGAGGCACCCGCACCTCCGCTTAGTTTGTTTAAATCTTTGGAGGTCTGTCACATTCAAAATGTCCCAGTTTACTATTACTGGCTTTACAACTATTGATGGCAGGCGCATCAAGTCATGCCAAACCGCGTCTGTGAGTGTGCTGGGGTTTGGATATTGGATATTGGGTATGTTATGATATTGGATATGTTTGGATATTGGATATTGGATATTGGGTACTAGGGCGTTTCAGTTGCCAGGGCTATAAAGAGTTCATACCACACCAGTGCATCTGAAAAATATCCAACGTATTCCTCCAAAACTCAGTTGTTTTGATATCCAGTCGAACTGGAGTATAATAATTCACAATTTGCAGCCCTAAAAAATAAAGTACTTCTGATTCCGTTCAAAAGCGTCAATACCACGAACAAAAAACCATCAGCGCTTCTGAGTCAATGCCAACAGACGCTACACAAAGCCGCAGTCCTGCGGAAGCGTCAGCTGGAAAGGAGCGCAGTGCGCGGAAGCGTCGTATCCGGACCTGCTGCGTGGCAGTTCCTCAGTAGCCCCAGGGCACGGAGACGACCCTCTGACCCCGACGACGATCAGCGGCGCCGCACTATGTCAACATCCAGCCACGGTAGAGTACGCTGGGGGTGGCAAACCCGCGGCCCAGTCGGCGGAGACCCGTCGACGGACGCGATCTGGACTTCCCGGAGGCCATCTGAAATAGTACTAGCCAGATTCTGGAACGATTCAAGCCTATGAGGAGCAGCTACAATCCGGTGAATAGATGGGCGTGTTGGGTCAGACGACTGGGTTCGGGTGCAGCTGGCCCGGTCTGGTCTGGCACGCCTGCACTATCTACACACGCCGTCGTTTCTATGGCGCTGTGAACAGGTCGTTTGACCCGGGCCATGGGAAACGGTGACTCATGGCCCCGCGCTGGACACCTCCACCCACCCGTGGTGACCTCGGCTGACACCTGTCGGCGTCCATCGCAACAGAGCACCGCCGCTGGTGACGGATCCATCTCCTTGCCGACGCTCACTACCCTGCTTCCCAGCTCAGAGCGCGGAGATATAGAGGTTAGCGAGCTGGCTTTCCGCGCAGCTGACCCAAGTTCGAGACCCCGTGTATTCCCTGAGCAAGGCACAATCTAGCTCCCAAGAAACCATTCCAACAGAGAGTTGGCGACGCCATACAACCCTAGAAGTTGGTGCATCAAAAAGCCTAAAAATTACTATCATGCTTCCCAGTAGTACAGTTACAGAAGGTGGTAGCTGAGCCTCCCCCCCGCTCCCTCGGAATAGAGGATGATGGCCGAGGGCCCCCGATCCCTCGGAATAGAGGGAGGCGGCTGAGGCCTCCCCGCTCCTCAGAAAAGAGGGGCTGCGGCTGAGGCTGAGGCTTCCACCGCGGAATAGAGTTGGCGCGCCCTTACAGGGAATGTGGCACCTTGGTGGAATCCTGGAATTTAGTGTAATTAGGCGTACTTTTAGCCGAAAATAATGAAACCACTCATGATTTCTCTGAAAAAATGTACAATGAGCGCAATATTTTGATTTTTAAAATACTCCTCTAGGAAAAGAAATAAATATCTGCCTGTGGATGATGTCACGATCTGGCAACCACTACCATACTTGAAACGCTTCAAGGGCTTCAATTGGCTGATGCTCATCGTGACGTCAATATATGTCGGCACACCAGCAGCCACAACAATGGCCGCCCGGCTAAGGGTAGATGAGGGGTAGGTGTCAAGTAGGTTTTAGCTTTTTTCTACGGAAATATCGAGTTCCAAGACAAATGATATATGGAGTACCGGGTTTTCCGACTTGCTTTACAGCTTGGCTATCTCAGTTAAAATCACGCTATGAAGGTGCCACATTCCCTTTAAGCCCAAATAACCCCCGGAATAGAAAGGGCGGCGGTCCAGCGCGGAGACGTAGCAATAACGATTTCTACCTCTGGACCTAAGAGCGTGAGTTTTCCTGGAAATGACGCTGATTGGTTAAAAAACGAACAGCTGATTTGCCCTTCAAGAATATAACGCATCGAAAACTTCTTAAGATTATGCCCCGGTGTTAGAAAATAAAGAGAATTTGACGCACCTGTACGGGAAGGACGAGCACCCCCCCTCCCGTAAAGTGCTCCATTCTGTAGACAAAAAACAGCGGCGCGCATCCCTGTCGTCTTTCTTTCACCGCTGTCTGAAATTCGCACCGTAATGATATCAACGAGTACAACAATTTGTGGTAACGGGATTTTTATATCAATTGCCTGGCAGAGCCATGACCTCTCCATTGGAAATGCATGGGGAATTGTCTTACGTTCAATAACTTCACAGGAAATTGAGATAAAGAGTCTATTTTGACGTCCTCATGTTTAGCTTGCACCGCAGTTCGAGTGATATGAATGACCTATACTGACATAGACCAGACCTAAGGTTAGGTCTGGTCAACCTACGCATTTAACCTGACAATGTAATAAAATAAATCATTCCATCGGGCTTGACGAGAGGATTCTTATGATGGCCATATATTTTCTATAGCAATACTGTCAGCAGTTATGAGAAAAAACCTAAGTTTCCATTGCATTTTTATAAGATCATACTTGGCCCTCAAGGAGTCTTAAAGTGACCTGATCAAAAACTTGTATTTAACATTTCCGGTATAGATCAGAACAGGTAGATAGATCAATATATATATATATATATATATATATATATATATATATATATATATATATATATATATATATATATATATATATATATATATAAATAGATGGATAGAAGATAGAAGATAGATAGATAGAAGATACAACATAGATAGATAGATAGATAGATAGATAGATAGATAGATAGATAGATAGATAGATAGATAGATAGATAGATAGATAGGACGGGAAGGGTAACGCCTCCCTCCGGTTCTCACTAACATGTTTGCTGAAGTCTTAGAAGGGGAGAGGGTACCAGCCCCAGTACCGGTGCATGTTGAAAGAAGGCAAGCGCCCCTTCATCTCCGGAAACCGCACCTAAAGCGGAAGCCTTCCTCTGAGAAAACCCCGGACCAGACCGTGCTCCCCCAAGACAAAATAGTTTTACACAGATCAAAAATGTTCATGCTTAAATGATGAGACGGGCTTATAAAAAGCTCTTTACAGAGGATTCAACATTAAATCTCTGTAGGGTTAATTAACATGAAAGCTGCATACCAGACTTATTTCGAAGAAAATATGCGCAGTCTAGATCATTGTCTTGCAGTAAGTTGTGCTCAATGTGCTTACAGAATCTGTATTTACAGAATAATGAATTTGCAGAATTTACATAGCAGATGCATCGGCAGAGCTTCCGGCTCTGACAGAGCTGTACAGACAGATCAGCGGGGATGGGCAGGGGTGGTGGTCCGGAGGTTCGTGGAGACGCTCCCTGTCCACGTCGGGACAGCATGGGCAGCCTACATCAACAGTCTGACGGCAGTCAAAGGACGAAATCCCGCGGAACAGCGGAAATCCAATTCGACTTTAGTGACTGGCCTGAGCAGAGGCGGCATATTTTCTGGCGTACTGAGTACTGTTCTGGAGCATTGGAGAACTGTTGCCCCCCCGTTCGACGATATCACTACCCCTCACCAGACAGTGGCGACACCGGTGAAAATTTTTTACGCTACTTCTCGGTAAAATTTTCTAAACAAAACTAGCGTCACAAGGGCGCCTCTCGTGATGCCCAAAAGGCGTACCCAACGGTGGTATGTTGCCGCGAACTGACGCTAATACACCCCCCTACAGCTGTCCTAGATCCGCCGCTGGACATGCCGCTGAGGAGATGGAGGGGCGGTGACGTACCTATCTGGCAGTCGTCCCTGCAGAGTGTGGGCGGCGCCGGCGCTGGGTGACGTGCTCGCGGCAGCGTCTGCGACATCTACACTCCTCCCGCAACACAGCCAAATCGCACCGCCCTCACCGCCGCCGCAGTTCGAGAGCCTCTGACAACACCACTGTTTGGTTTGCGGACTCCAGGAGGTCGAGTATGCTCCGTGGGCCCCACTGAGAGAGTTGTAGTGTAGAGATGGAGATCCTGTAGTGGAACCGTCAGATAGGAGGCTATATCAGCTTCGGGGTCTCGCCGTCTTTTGAGCTCGCACACCAGGTCAGTGCAGGTACTCGATTATTCAACGCGTCGGGACAAGTTCAACAGTCCGTCACTCTCGCGCTGTTTTAAACCTCTGGCCACCGACCCAGGTTAAAACAGGGCGGCTCCGGCTCTGCAGTTGAACCGTGCGCGCCCAGTATCACCACTACCAGCTGGCTGTCGGATTCGTCACCTGAGAGGCCGCCGATTCCCGTTATCGTCGGAGGCGGCCGACAGGGGGCGTCCGGCCGGGCCGCAGCGCCGGCAGGCGGCGCCGACGTCACACAACTCACCGCGCGGCCTTGACGCTAGTCAGCGCCCCGGGCCCGCCGGCCCGGAAACGCCACAGCGCTACCTGTCGAGAGCAGCACAACCCGTACCTACCCAGGTGCTCTGGGCCTTGGCTAGACTCGTGCACGGTATCTTGTTGTCTGTCCTTTAGCCTGTCACACTGCCGATGAGATCACCCCTCTCACACACAGCACTCAGCGACTGTCACCAGTACAAAGAAAGTCGCCCGTACCTGGTCACCCACTTCACGTCGCGAGGACAGACTTCTACCGTCCCCGGCGGCTGGCCCTCCCGCCACCCGCCGTCAGAACAGACTCCGCGCCCCGCGCGTCAGTGGCGGCCGCCCGCGTGACACAAGCACTGACCGCCGCGTGCAGATAGCTGGCGACGGCGGCCGCCGCGCGACGGCGCCGCTAGTGATGCAAACTCCCCGCTGGCGCCCACCCCAGACCCGTCATGTTAACGGGCGCCAAGCGAGACCATTCGGTCACAGTTCTATATTTCTGAAAAGGGAGCTTTACATAACCCTCTGCCAACCACGAAGCAACGAGCGGCTTTAACGGTTATTTTGCGTGATTAAGTCATGTCTGGTGGCGTGCTGCCACCACTAAGCCAGAGCTATCTTCGCAACGGCCAGAGCAACGCACACGTCAGAGGGACAGCCTCCAGACTTGCCAAAAGTCGGACAGACCGAAACCAGCCGCCCGGACTCGTGTTGGAAAATAGTCAGCTTTATTTAGTCCAGCACATCACTCCTGGTTAGAATAGAACCATCGCATGAAATCGACGAACTGACAAGAAAACAACGTCTGTCGATGGATCGGATCTGGTCACGAGCCCGGCATAAAAATATTCAAACACAACACCCACCTCTTAACCTTTCCACTTCAACACATATGCGTGAGCCATGCGGTAACGTTCCGCCCCATCTGGTCACGACAAGCAAGTTCAGCTAAACATAAAATCTGAAATGGTGTCTGATAAGCGGCGCTGGCCGTTACGTCCACAGGCCGCAGGCGAGGTTACAGCCGGAGGGGACCCGGCCGCTGCTACTGGACGTTCCTGGGGAGTACAGCCGACGGTACTAACCGGCTCCAGCGTAATTCAGCAAAACTCTTATATTGGCATAATTATATACAAAGACACTGCAGGGTGCAGTGGGTTCGAGGAGCCCTGCTGTGACTGCACACTGTCAGGCCTGGCCCCTGTCTGGTTCGATAGAATCACTCCAACGCCTCTGGTAGGGCAGTCGCCCCCGAGAGAGAGACGGAGCCCAGGATGACCGGGACAGAGCCTTCAGCTGGTTACAGCCGTCGGTAGCTGACGGGACTTTTATGGTGAGGCGGTTGACACGATGTGAGCACACGTCAGGAGCAGAGCCGCTCAGGTGGTGGGCGCGTGTGGCAGAGCAGTGTCCGAAGCAAGCCAAAGCGTAATAACGGTCCAACGTCAATACAAAACTTTATAGGAGAAGCCATACCTCTACAGAGAAGGTAGCAGTCCAAAAGCATCTCACACCTGCACCTCAGCGAGAACAGTTTATACAAACTCGCGATTCACCAGATACAATTCGCTCCCACATTAATGTTCGTCGTTGCAAGGGCACGATTGATCTTTTTACGCCAGAAGTCAAATCAGAATTTCTTAAGAAAAATTTTGACCTAGCGGAACATTAATTTGGTCTGATGCATTACACGATACTGTGACAACTGTCCAATTTTGATCCAACACATAGCAGTGCATTTTATTCTCAAATTTTGGCTGATGACCAAAGAAGTGGCTGAGGGTGACAACCGATGGTCAATCAATTGTCTTTCATTCGACTAGCATGAGCTGGGGAGGTCGGCGTCCCACCACAGACGCCACCTATGCAGACGAGGTCGATTGGCCACGAGGTCCTCCGATTGGCAGCTCCGGGGCTCAAGACAACCATCCGGATTTCGCATATCACCAGTTACAGAGATGTCGAGGTATTCATAACTAATAGGAAATCGTCAGTTTAAATAGGTAAAAAAATCCTGCTGAGCCCATGGAGCATAGCGAACTTGCAAATTTCATAAAGGACAATATCGGAGGCAGTAACTTCAACCTACATCAAAGTCCCGAAATCAGCCAGGCTTCATCGAGTTGGGATCGGCGTTTCCGCTCCATCGTCTAGCATGGGATCAATCATCAATTCATCAAATTCGGTGATCAAATATTGAAGTAATTAAACCCGTAGAAGTTGAGAAATCATTCGTTTTATTCATAATTCAGGTCCAAAGTAAAGCTCATTGTTCCTTGTGACCGCATCCCACATCCGTTACCAAGGCATTCGAAACCTGACAAAATGCTGCTTTTGCGCTTTCGGTAGCTCACTCTGAGCACTCGGAAACCTGCCAGTCCACTTATCACGCATAATCACGCTTCTCACGTCTATGGACACGCGGGCGCGAGCGCCTACGCCAGCACGCGCCGCGATCCTGCAGTCACTGCGGTGGTTGTACGATCTGATGTAATCTACCCCGAGGCTCCAGCAGCCTCTGGCGATCCCCAAACGAGACGATTTGGCAGAGAAGACGCATCCAAATTGACAGCACTCTTCCGACGGGACAGCCCGCGGTTCGGAACGTGAGCCGCCTCTCAATCGCCGTCAGAATGTTGTACGTGGTCGTTAAACATCACGGTGAATGCAAAAGAGATTGGGCAATTTGATGGAGCGATACGCAAGTCATAAGGTTGAAGGAAGGGCTGGCGCGGCTTGAGTGATGTGGAAATGATCCATAGAGAGTAAGGGGAAAGGATAAAAACGAAAGTGACTGAAACCCCCTGAAGGGTTTAGACCAATGGCGGATACAAGGGGGTTAGGGGCTCCAACCCCCCCCAAATGTCAGAGTGCCTATTGCTACCGCATAGCCTGACGCTGTTCCGAGGCAATGGCGGGGGAGGGTCAAGCTCCCTAGCCTCCCCCCCAACTCCCTAAATGTTGGCCTATATCCACCACTGGTTTAGACTTATTTTTCACTCCTGAGGGACAAATCTGTCAAAAACCGATGCTGGGTCAGCTGGGTCAATATCCTGGACACAGAGCACTCAGTGGTCTCTGAAGGAGTTCCAACTCTATACATTGACACTGAGAAATAGAGCATTAGCCTTCCTAGCATTAGAAATAAAACGCCGTTTCTTATGTTGCTCTCATTTGACCCATCGCAGCAAATTTCCAGTTCAATGGTCTCTAGCAATCGTACCTTCAACGCAAACTAATGGATTCCGTTCTTCATGTCCATTAACGGATTCAGTTCTGCCCAACGATTAATGGATACGCTTCTTGCCGGCCTCCAATGAATGTGACTGGGAGCCAACTGCCAAACTTCAGGCACGACTGCGTGTCGGTCCGAGCTCTGAACTCGACTCTGGAACAAGCACGAACAAACCCACACATCCAAAGCAACCCACAAATCCACCTCCTGTGGTTCAAAGACCAGGCGTGATTAACTACGAATATCGTAGAGCGCAAACGATGAAAATGCAGACTGTGTGTGGAACATACGCAGGCGGTGCGATCACCAGAACATTGATTTATGTCCTGACTAAAGTTGACGAGAGTGAACGGGAGTGTTGTGCTGAGATACCAGCGCCTCTGCACAAACACATTTACATAAGCGGAGCCGTTGAACGCCTGTCGAAACCAGAACACAGCGCAGCAGACGCGTGCGACGTCGAAAGGACCGATGTCGCCTCGCCGCGCGATCGCATCCAGCCCCAGTTCCCAACCACCGCACTGTGGTCGGAAACGCTGTCGTGGGTGGCCACGGGGCCGTTTTTCTGATTTTGGAATTTAGGGGTTTTATGGCTGCCGATGTGAAGAAAATTGTTCAGAGTGTTCTGAATGACCACTATTATCAAGTTAATTTGGTTGAAAGATGCACTTATTCCTCATCAAAGTAAGGCGATGATGAAATCCAGAAGTAAGGCACTCGAAGCGTCTGCTAAATCAGATTTTTTAACTTTGAATAATAAATGTAAAAACTGAGTCAGACTAGACATAATTTATATCAAAATGTTCCTCATAATGTCAGCTTTAAGATGATTAGCGTTATGTGTATATTTGAACTTTAATAAAGGTATATAATCTGCGTTTTAATTACCCCTTTCACAAATCCACCTTACAAACTATTTGCTGACTTTGAATAGACAAAAAAAAAGTCACGTTTCTGCCAATTAGCTTTTTTTGTGGAAACATAGGTCAAGTAATTCTCCGTCATGGCTTGAAGAGAGCCAAGTGCGCAAATGTGCGCAAAATTGTCTACAGTGTAAATTGTAGCGGGCCGCCCGCCGCCCGGAGCCGTCCGCCCGCCCGCCACCCGGCGCCTCCGCGGCTCGCCACGGCCCGCCGGCCGCCCGCGAGGTGCGGGGGACGCTTGTCAGGTGCTTCTTATGTCGTATTGCTCGCCTTTATGCACATTATCTTCATTGTAAGCTCATAGGCTTTCTTGACCCTACCCAGAATCACCCTTGGTCAAGGTCACCCATGCATAAGCCATGCTCATATTGCACATGATTCGACATGCTATGATGAGAGGGGTACACTGATAACTACCGTCTTGATCTTTCTGCCGTCTGAATATATGAAATGAAAGAAACCCATATTGTAGTGCGAACATTCAACGTGACCTTTTGTGACTTCTGGGAACATCAATTTTAACGAGAGTAGCAAATGGTAAGCAGCTCATAAACTCATTTCACTCAGGGGTTCCGAATGGCAATATGTATTTTGTTTTAGCCCGATTAGACGATTAGTCTGAAAAGAGGCTGGGTATGCCCTTTTGCATGCGGAGCCAGCACACCTGAACAGGTCATTAGGGGTCGGGTTAGGCCAATTCATTTGCTTAACACGCGCACTAGTGGGGGACTTCGGAGGCCCCCTCACCTGTTTCCGAGGTGGCGTAAGAACAGCTCGTAGAGCCGAAAAATGATGTTTGGCTACATTCGAGAGAGTTTAACGGCGCATCGATTGGTTAAGATTTCTAAAAAAATCGGCCGAAAATTTTGTGACGTATAGGCTTTCAAAGTCAGACCTGCATTTGGAGATTGCCACCATCGCGCGGTAGAACCAGCTCGCTTGCATTGGATACCGGGTGGTGACGTCATAACGGCATATAACGGGGATAATATGTCAAGGTCACCTCACAGGAAGGTATAAGTTAAGGTCGAAGGTCACAGGTCAAGGTCATATCAGAATTTTCAAGGTCATTGACCCCAGCGCTTCTGGTCAAATAGCGTTACCCGGTCGGAGGTGTATTATTCTATGAAGTCCTAGTTAAGGTACCTGAATATTAAGATCAAGGTCAAAGGTCAAGGCTAAAGGTCATTTTTAAAGGTCAATCCCCATTTACCATCAAACACGGCAAAGATGTTAGCCAAAGTGTACATTATCAATATATCATCATATTGCGACCTCATAGGTCAATGACCTTGGATGACCTTGACCCCAAAATTGTAGCAAAGCTTTTTTCTACCTTCCCTCAATGACCCTTGTCTGCCTTTAGCTTATTCCCGTCATTTTCCTGCTTAATAACGGTATTTCCCAACAGGTCCCCAGCATAGCCAATATTTGACGTTTATGACATCGTTTGACCTTGAAGATATTGACCTAGGTCAATGAAAATTGGTCATGATGTAGATCACCATAGCCCCCACCCACCCTCCAAACAGAGTTTTTCTGTGTCTTTTAGTTTCCGAGATCTTAGAGGGGGCCTACCACGCCCCTCCCCCCTACAGTGCGCGTTAGTGTCAGACCCCTCTCCATTGTGGGTGTTAGTTGAACCAACTTAAGCATACCTCTCTCATTGCAATTGATATAGCATGATCTGCTGAAAATTTGGGGTGAATCGGTTGGGCCGTTTTAGCGCTGTAGCAAAATGAACATGAACAAAAACCTCGGTGGCCATCCGTGAGGCCGTTTCCGACCACAGTGCACCGGTCTGAATTCACGGACGAGAGAGGGCACGGGAGACGCGAGCACCCGATGGCCCTGAGCAGCTGGTCCAGCACTGAAGGAGCGAACCCGCTCCACACCGACAGGGGACGTGCCCCCGGCGGTGGGCCACCTTGGCCATCTGGCCGACAAGAACGGCGACAGCCAGAGCCACAGAGCTGAAGGACGCTCAGGGGACGCCGCCGAACATCATTTGAACAGTGCCCGGTCCCAGAACCGGTTTCGCAGCCGTCCACCGAATTCCGATATCCAGCTTCATTAGCCAGGCCTTCAGACGCCCGCACGCTTCGGTGTAGCTCGGCCAGCTGCTGCTAGTCAGAGTTCGTAACGTAACATAGCCAGAATTTCAGACGCCCGCACGCTTCGGTGTAGCTCGGCCAGCTGCTGCTAGTCAAGAGTTCGTAACGTAACATAGCCAGAATTTCAGACGCCCGCACGCTTCGGTGTAGTTCGGCCAGATGCTGCTAGTCAGAGTTCGTAACATAACCAGAACTTCAGACGCCCGCACGCTTCGGTGTAGTTCGGCCAGCTGCTGCTAGTCAGAGTTCGTAACATAGCCAGAACTTCACACGCCCGCACGCTTCGGTGTAGCTCGGCCAGATGCTGCTAGTCAGAGTTCGTAACATAGCCAGAATTTCAGACACCCGCACGCTTCGGTGTAGCTCGGCCAGCTGCTGCTAGTCAGAGTTCGTAACGTAAATAGCCAGAATTTCAGACGCCCGCACGCTTCGGTGTAGCTCGGCCAGATGCTGCTAGTCAGAGTTCGTAACATAGCCAGAACTTCACACGCCCGCACGCTTCGGTGTAGCTCGGCCAGCTGCTGCTAGTCAGAGTTCGTAACGTAACATAGCCAGAATTTCAGACGCCCGCACGCTTCGGTGTAGCTCGGCCAGATGCTGCTAGTCAGAGTTCGTAACGTAACATAGCCAGAACTTCAGACGCCCGCACGCTTCGGTGTAGCTCGGCCAGCTGCTGCTAGTCAGAGTTCGTAACATATCCAGAATTTCACACGCCCGCACGCTTCGGTGTAGCTCGGCCAGATGCTGCTAGTCAGAGTTGGTAACATAGCCAGAATTTCAGACGCCCGCACGCTTCGGTGTAGCTCGGCCAGCTGCTGCTAGTCAGAGTTCGTAACATAGCCAGAATTTCAGACGCCCGCACGCTTCGGTGTAGCTCGGCCAGCTGCTGCGAGTCAGAGTTCGTGACATAGCCACAATTTGTAATACAATTACTGAAGATATGCCTCTGTGCCGGGCCCAACAAAATAGGGATTAGCTACATAATTATAAAAATACAGAATGGTGCACCACGATTGCCGCTGTCCTTCTGCTTGCCGCCAGTTTTCCAGTAGTTCTGCAGGCCAACAGAAGCCACCAGGCAATGATAGAACATGAAAAAACTGCAAGCGGAAAACACGGAAAGGTCTCCGTAATCAGAAGTAAGTCGACCCTGCATCCAACGTTTATAGCGATTCCAGCTACACCGCGCAGTATTCTATCTAATTTACATTATAACTACACATTATCAGAATCTTAAGCAAAACAAAAATTTGTAAAGCATTACGCGGTCCCAACGCCAGGCCCTGTGTTCCGGTTGACATCGCAACTGAATACATTTGCTAAGTCCACGGGTGGCGTGCGTAAAGTCTATATTCCAGTCGACCTCGTAAGCTCGTGTTTGGCGTAAGATTGACCGTAAGATATTCGCGCCACATTCGCGGGCAGATAAATGCAGAACTTGCCTAAGTACGTCAGCCTGAATTCCAAACTAACTTCCGAACGCGGACTTGAATACCAACTAACTTCGTGAGGCCGACAAACGTAAGCTTTTGCGTAATTTGTGTGACCTGAATGCCAACTTCGGCCATAAGCAAAATATTTGCCAAAGATGATCGGCTTGAATATAGACCCAGGAGTTCAAATCAATGTGCGCCGGTATCAACCATGACCTATAAGGGACCGCGCTATGAACTTCCAGAGAAATTCACCCATTCTGGCAGCCTTGGTACACAAATCGTCCACAAACCTAGTAAATCGTCAACAACCTTCTGGAGTCTTTGGTTCCTTTAGCGACGTCTCCAGGCCCGGCTGGTTCTCAAAGGATTCCCATTGATCTCCGACAATAACAAACAAATCCACAGACACTCAACGAAACTATGCAAACGGGAGTTGAGCTTTTCGGGCTATAAAACATCGCTGTCTTGATTCACAGAGCCGTGCTTTAAAGGTCTCATACTTTAAGACTTTATCTAATAGCTAGGACCACAGGAACAGGAAGTACACAGACACCACCCACCAGGGGCGGACGCAGACCCGAGTTTTTTTTTTGGGGGGGGCAAACCCACAAACCCATGTCTGCCTCTCCTACTGGGGGGGGGTGGGGTGGGACGTGCAATTTGGGTACTCGACAGACCTAGTATAAGCTACCTCTCCAAGACATGATTCGTTCCCCCTCTCCTGGAGGGAGCGAATATTTTTTGCTCTACAGACCGAGTGTAAACACCTTTTTTCAAAAAAATTCCGGTGGCCGGAATGCCCCCCCCCCACCCCTGCGTCCGCCAATGTCACCCACAACTCCTCAGTAGTTCAGTTTCTTAACGATAAACGCTACGCCGCTGCGTACCTATTCATCTATTCTTGTTCTGCTTCGGGTATAACGACGCACTAACTATGAGGGTATACGGCGACGAGGGGAATTGAACTAGGCCGGAGCCAGGACAGGGTCTGCTGCATGCATCAGCTGGCTTCACCAAAACATCCCCGAACCGGAACTCTGGGAAAGGTGACGTCACTCATTCCCTTCCATGCTGGGAACCAATCACGTCGTGATACTTGCATGATGTGCGCCATCTGGACCGCCTTATGACGGAATGCAACAAATTAGAAAATATATTTCCAGAGGAAAAACATTACTTAAATAGCTCTCCTGTAAGTGAATAACATGTAGGTATAGTATAGCCGTACCGATCGGTAGAAAAGGGTCCAGGCAGAAGAGGATACAAGGGAGGCTGGGTGGGTGGGGGTAAAGTCTCCCCCGGCATATCAAAGTGCCTTTAGTATCTGCATAGTCGGAGGCTGTTCCAAAGTGATGGTGAGGGAGGCTCGAGCGCTATAGCTTCCCATCCCCAAATGAAGTCCTGGATCGGCCACTGAAGCCAAGGGCCTATCCCACCCCACTACTCACTAAAAAGTTCCGATTTCAGCCAAACTGGGAAAAATGGATTTGTAACAAGCCGGCGAGATTAGGAACAAGGAGTCCAAACCAATGAGTTTTTTTCTTCTTTTAGAGGGGGTGATTTTGTGTCGGCAGCAGGTTGAGGATTGACTGACCCCTCACTTTTTGGCCCGATGCGACGTTCATGAGTACAGCCAAGGCCTTAGAATCCCAGTACAGCAATCTCACGCATACGTTCCTTAACCTGAACGAACGTGGCGGCCGCCATCTTGGGAATATAGCCCGGACGGTTTTCAATTCTGAATGTTCCCAGCGGAATGAAGGGAATGTATCGCGGGTATTTTTTCAAGAACAGACTGTTCCGATACATTGGCCGGAGTCCCAGTCCAGAATATTCCGAATAACGCAGCCTTAATCAAAGTAAAATAATAGCCCATAGCCTCCCTCGAAATGTGGCAGGATTATGATCAGAACAAGCACACCTTTCCAGTCTCCCTTGACAACTGATGAGAGAAATGACAGTAGAACTCAACTCCCTCAAAGGTATCTATCTCCCAATGCATTGAGCGACAACAAAACATGCTGCCTCATTTCTATCGCCGGTACACACCGCCGTACAGACCCGGCGTGACAAAAAGAGTGCACAACAGCGGGGACTCGGTCACCTTCTGAAAGTCCGCCAACAGAGCGCACAAAGACCAGCTGACAGCAGGCGCCACCTTCCGGGACAGAGCGCTGGCATTTGCGACTAGTTAGTAGGTTGTTTGGGCCGGCGGGCGCAACAGCCTGCTGAGGATACATAGCGCCAATAAAATCACTAGCAATGCCTATCATCTGAAATGTTTATTTTACAATAAAACTGATACATATCGTCGATTCTTTAGACTACGTGAGTCGGCATCATATAGGGTTCGGGCAAAAACCCTCCCAAAACAAGCAGCACTCAGCCTGGGCCTGCATATGGTTCTGATACTGATGGCCTTTAGGGAATTTAACACCTGTTCAATGATACCCGAGTCGCGTCCCAGCATTTGCGCCATTAACGGTGGTGGCTGCCTCTGGCCGTATTCTCCCGTTTGGAATCACCATCACCAGTTCCACAGTACACGGGCACCGGGAGGCTGAGAACATCTGGTAAGTTGTCCTGACAAGAGCACGGCGCGATCCAATGATAAAATGATTAAAAAATGTGAATGAAATGGCTGCGCTCAATCGTGAATAGCGGGCCCATCAGGATATAACTAAACAAACGCTCCAAAATTAGTTGCTCATTGATTGGTACTCTGTCTTCGTATTCATTGATACTCTTGATACCAGATTGGTACTCAGTATCCAACAAACCAGACCATAGTGCGACGACGGACCAGATCACAGTGCAACGTCAGCACGAAACAGCAACACACCGACACAAAGGACCAACCACACAGTGACCAGACCAGCACAAGGACCAGACCAGGCACAGGACACGACCGATCACGGCGAACAGACAGATCACAAGACACAGACCAATCACAAACAACACAGACCAATCACAATGTACACAACCAGACACAAACAACACAACCGACACAAGGTGACGACAGACCAGACACAGTGTGACACAGACCATATCAAGTGACGACACCAGGCACAGGACACAACCAACAAGTGACGACAACCAGACACAATGACAGACGACAACCAGATCACAAAGTGCAACAACCAACACAATGGACGCGACCAGACACAAACTATGACGACAACCAATCACAAGACGACAGACCAACACAAAGTACGACGACCAGCACAGGACACAACCGGATCACGGCACAAAACCAAACACAATGACGACACAGACCAGATCACAATGTACGACAACAACCAGATCACAAGAGGACGACAGACCAGGTCACGTACGACAACCGATCACGGCGACAACAACCAAACACAATGTACGTGACGACAGACCAGATCACAAACACACAGACCAGATCACAAGTAGACGACAGACCAGATCACAATAGTGACGACGACCAGATCACAATGTACGTACGACAACCAGATAACAATGTGTGACGACAGACCAGATCACAACAGGACCAACCAACACAAAGTGACGACACACCAGGCACAGTGACACGACCGACCACGGCGAACGACAACCAGATCACAATGTACTGACGACAGACCAACACAATGCAGTGACGACACCGGATCACGGCGGACACAACCAGATCACAATGTACTGTGACGACAGACCAGATCACAATGTAGTGTGACAACAGACCAGATCACAGTGTGACGACAGACCAGATCACAGTGGGTCGACAGACCAGGAGCCGACACCGCGGGCCGGGCCGGGCTCGGTCAGTGCGTTCTTCGTGTTTGGGAACTGACATCGCCGCTGTGAGTGCTGGTTAGAGTCCTTGCCGGTAGAGAACAGCATGGGCTGGATACCAGATCCATCCCGATCGGCGGATCAGAGCATTCAGGCGCTTTGGCATCTGAATATATATCTGGACATCATGGTTTCATTAAGTCGCATTTTTGGGGTATGAGTTGGATTTGGAATGACAACCGGGGTTAGCAGGCGGACTGCAGTTGATTTTGCGGGGAACCTGGGTTAAGGACAGAATTGGATACGAGTGTTGTTGGCTGCGAGGTTCTCTACTTGCCGACTGTTGTTGTACCGCGGGTGGTCAGGGGGCGGGTAAGGGCGGAGCATCCCCCGTCCCCAGGCGGTCGAGGCACACGCAAACACCAGCCCACGGCAAAACACCAGCATACGTCGGCGTTGTGCAGCGTATAATACGGTAAGAGCCGTGTCCACCTGTACGGTAATCCCACCATGGTCAACATCCCCGTCCTCGCAATCCTCACATGAAAAGCTTGTCAAGCGACTGCCAATGACGGTCGGATATGTAAACGGTGCATCGCCAAAGGTCTCTGTGCGGTATCTGAGATAAATTTAATTGTGCAAAACGTGTTTTGCACTAGGCCTAACATATCAAGTTATGTACGTTCCCAGAACAGTCAACAATGATTCCCAACTGCTTTGCCGAATCCAAACTAGTCAACCATTCCCAAATATATATTTTCGTACTGCTAAAGTCGCATGAAAATATCAGATCAGGATTTAACGCAAATCCATACAACAGCTTTCTGAATGGAGCAATCACCAAATTGAAGCAATTGCGAATAAGACAATTCAAAAGAATAATCACTTGCAGAGTGTGTATGCTCTCAGAAGCATGTTCTAAAAAAGGGCTATCAAGAACCCAATTTATTATTCTCTTTTTGGGGGCAAAAACAGGAGAGAGCCCAAGGACAAATCAAAACGAGTCCAAACGCTTTTAAAGGAAACATGAAACGTTCCCATATTTGAACCGAACTACCACTTCCATGAGATTTAAACTGCACTGCCAGATGAGAAGAGCATTCCTACTTGATCTAAGTAGAACATGCCGCAAACCTGTTTCAACCTAAAGCGCTTCATAAAGTGCACTACTTTCTGAGCTTAAAATATCTACCACCAAGCCTATGGAGATGGCCGGGTCAAGCGGAGTAATTTTGGGTCGATATCCGCACTAAACACACGCTACTTCCCCTCAGATGATTTATGGAATATATCAAACCTGGATTTTTATCCGATATGCTTTACCACATAGTGGCCTCAGCTTAAATCCCACTATAAAGGAGCCACATCACCCTTAAAATAGCTAACACGGCTGTTCGTATGTATCAGATGTGCCCGTACGTATTCATGTCGGCACGCCCCGTGATGAAATAACTACGAGGTCTGTGGACCTACTGATGCGCTACCAGTAACCTCGCCAAGCCACTTCCGCATGGTGGAAGCACAAAATACCGGTCCGAATTATGCCTTAGTCAACAGCTATTCAGAGCGTTGGTGGAGCGAGCGCCAAACTTCCGTAGAAACAGCCGTGGTGAAAACAAGCGGCGGCACTAAACCTGAAATATTTTCATTTCCCACTTCTCACATGGCAAACCCAAGAGAACCATGTTATCAACCTTGTCTTGCAACTCGCATCGACTGTGGCGAAGCGTCTCAGGCCGATATCAATCATGCTCGGTTCGTGGTCATCGCCCGGCGCGCCGGCCGACAGTCATCCTGTTCCAGGATGGTCCGTCGCACGCACCGCAGCTGAGTACCGGCCGGCGCCCGCTGGAAGCCGTGAGAGCGGCCCACCATCTCTGGCACATGCCTCTCCAGCGTCCATTCAGGCCCCAATGACCCATTGTTCGGTGTTCAGGTGCTGTCGTTTTTGTCTGTCTGGTTAGACAGAATGGGATCGCACCGACTTCATCATCGGCCCAACGGTCTGTTGTGTGCCGCCAATCATGGAGACAATGCACATTCCCTGCTGGCTAGAAGCCAATGTGTCAGGATTCCTCATCAATCTCGACTGTAAGGAGCTATCCTGAAATACTAAGCTACCGAGGCTCAGGTCGGTGCTCCTCCTCACACAAGCCTCGCAGAGAGCCTTGCATTGCGCCACCCCCGCCCAAGGGCCTTCGGTATGCGAAGACCCCTGGTCTCCGCATGCCGTATTATTACATGCCGCATATCGGTACCCCGCCAGGCCCCGAGAGGGCCCAACTGAACCTACAATCCGAAGGTGCCGATCCATGTTTCCACGTACTGAATTCCGCCCACTGGCGGATCGCAGAGGGAAAGACATTTGCCTTGCAACTATACAACTCTGTATTCCGCTCAACATACAAAACCACAGTTGTTTTTCACTGTTATCGGCTTTGTCCCTCATCTTCTTTCACCAACTCAGATCGCATGGTATGTGTCCAACGTTACTCCCACTCCACGGATTTAGCTTCACTCCCACTCCCATTTCACAGATCCAAATTCACATCACGAGCCACCGCCCACTATCCCTTCCATGATGAGCCGTATGCCTGGACCTCCGCGCAGGAGCGTACACAGCTGATCACGCCAGTCAGCAGCGCCTGCCCGGCGGCAGACGCCGTTCCCGAGGACGCGTCGGCAGCGGCAGCGGAGTGGCACCTGCCACCAGGCGGAAGCGCCGCGGCGCCGTGCAAGGCCACTGCGCCACGCCGCCGCCGCCGGCAGCCGCTGCCCAGACGGCAGCGACGGTACAGGCTGGTGGGAGCACCGCTGGTGATCGCCAAACACCAGCAACAGTCCAAACGCAGAGGATTAGGGCAGGAGCCAGGAGTCATTTTAAAAGAACACCCGCACGGAGGCGGTGCGCTCTCTCGGCAAAAACAGCTAATACTGTCTTTTTTACATAACTCTCACAAAATCAAAGATTCATTCCAAATGGGGAGGGGTTGGTACAGAACAAAGACTATACAGTACGAGGGACCGATATTTGGCTTTCGTCAGTAGGTCCTATCTAAACTTTGCACCGAGACAATTAGCCAGCCCAAAATACTAAGCTACTGCGGTAAAAAGATAAGGACCTGGACACCGCCTTCTGCATTTGTGATGGCTGTAAAACGTTATACACTGAAGTGATCCTTGAGAGACCACAGCCCGCTTCAGGGCCGTCCTCTTTCGCACTGGAGCTGATCGAGCGTACTTAAAATTGCAGAGGCAATACTGCAGTGGTGCCTCAGTGCACCACTCCAGCGCTTTGGGGCCCAGTCTGCATTTGGGGCCTCAACTGCGGCAGGATGGAGCCTCAGTTATGGCAGGACGGGGCCTCAGCTGTGTCAGAATGGGGCCTCAGCTGACATAGGATGGGCCTCAGCTGTCAGAATGGGGCCTCAGCTGACATAGGATGGGCCTCAGCTGTGTCAGAATGGGGCCTCAGCTGACATAGGATGGGCTTCAGTAGCGGCAGGATGGAGCCTCAGCTGACATAGGATGGGGCCTCAGCTGCCGCAGGATGGGGCCTCAGCTACTGCAGGATGGAGCCTCAGCTGACATAGGATGGGCTTCAGCAGCGGCAGGATGGGGCCTCAGCTGCCGCAGGATGGGGCCTCAGCTGCCGCAGGATGGGGCCTCAGCTGACATAGGATGGGCTTCAGCAGCGGCAGGATGGGGTTTCAGTTGCCACAGGACGGGGCTTCAGCTGCGGCAGGATGGGGTCTCAGCTGCTACAGGATGGGGCCTCAGCTGCTACAGGATGGGGCCTCAGCTACCACAGGATGGGGCCTCAGCTGCTACAGGATGGGGCTTCAGCTCAGCTGCTACAGGATGGGGCCTCAGCTGCTACGGGATGGGGCTTCAGCTGCGGTAGGATGGGGCCCACGCTTCCGGCACCAGGAAAAGTGCAACTGCTGCAGCCCCCGATGCGTAGAAACATCACGAACAGGCACCACAAAGCCCGCCATTTTCTGAGCCAGCACAGGAAATACCAGGAATTCGCAGAGCAATTTTGCAAAGCTGACGGGCGTAATTGAATGTGGGACACCGTGTTTTACTGCATTTCGCTGGGCACGGCACGCTGTGAGACCTACAAGGACGATGAAGGTCGAAGGGAGCGATTTCACCGAATTGAGATAACCGAGGTTCGTTGGGTGTAACCAGGCATTCAACAGCTTTCAGCGTAATCAACATTCCGTAAATGATTGGCACGACGATTTAAAACCAGTCAAACGCATTGATAATACGTCAGGCCATATCATATGTGGTTTCCAGCATACAGGAACTGACAAAATCGCAGGAACGGCGGGTGTAACCGGAAGGGTACGGTCCTGACAATCTTAACCGACATGTCACTCAATATAATGTGCTGCCACTGGACACATTACTAAGCATTGGTTTGGATGTATTGGTATGAATGCGCCAATGCACGGATTTAAATATGTTGGGCATAGCAAGAATCAGGCATCAAACGCACATAGTATTTCATGCTGTGACGAGGAGTTAATGTTTTAGTTGAAGACATAGACTTTGAGGTCTCCACCAATTTTCGGACATTCCCACGTGTGCGACGGCATATACGTCATCATCAAGTCTAGACATCTGGTCCAATAGATTCGACTGGATGAGACTGGGCCGGAAAAAGGAGTGCTTTTCGACAGCGCATTCCCATAGATTCAGCAAACTATTTTACCGTTATTATACCAGCTGAACTGGAGGACGTACCTTCACCACAATCTAGAACACTAATAATTTCCAAGTCTAAAACAAGATCGACCCGCTGACAGTCTTGAACTGAATACGAAAGGCTAAATTGACCGCTCCATCTCCACGCCTTAGCAGCGAAGCCCGGTTCAGACGAGGTCACAGCGGAGTGTGATTGTGATGGGGAGACGAGCCGGGCGACTGGCGACGGCGGCCCGCTCTGTCATCCACTCAGGCTCAACAGGCGCCCACGCGCGTCGTCTGACCTCTGTGCCGGCCACAGGTCCACAGACACTGACTCAATGGCTGCCTCCAGCAGACGGAGCCGAGACAGTGCTGGTATTGACGGGCTCTGTCCGCAGACTCGATAGAGGACGATCCGAGTGGGCAGCCTGTACCCGCAAACCACACTTTTCTGATGTCGGATTATCAAGAACTCAACGCTGCTGCTCAGTTCATCTGCCTGGATTTCTGACATGGCGTTCTAGAAACGCGCAATACGAAAGAAACAAGTTTTCCTGAGTAGTTGAGGTAAGAATGCTGCAAGCCAATGTTCATCGTCAGGTATAACTATTTCTAATGTGTCAAACAGAAGATGTTGAAACAGAGCACACCATGGTTTGCTAGAGGAAAGTGCCACACAAAATATGCATAATTGCAAATGAGCGAGCAATCCAAGTGCAACACAGACTTGGAGTAAGTGAGCTCAGTTTGTGTGTGTGTGAGATGGCGCAATTGAAAGAGACCAACATGCCTTCGGCCGAGCGCCCACTTTTCTTCCACCACCCAGGCCATGACCAGCGAACAGGCCTGGTGTCACTGGTCCGGGGTGGAGACCACCGCAGCAGAGCACGTTCCGGACTGGATATCGGAACGGATCTCTGATCCAGTGATCGAACCGGATCTCACATTCAGCCAGGGAATCGAATGGTATTGGACCTGGGAATGGGTTTGGAGTTAATTGTTTTCTTACTTCGTCGAACTTGCAGATTTAAATAGCGTTTGCATTGATAATGGTGGTGTTTAAGCGGATTGGTGAGGGCTTGTCGGAGAAGCCGCAGGTACGGAGCGGGCTGGATCCGAATGTTCTCGGCCGTGACGGACTCTCCGGGGACGCGGCGCCGGCAGTGTCGGCCGCAGGCGCAGCGGCGCGTGACTGCCGCCGCCGCCGGCGCCCCCGTCGCTGCCGGCCCGCGACCGATCCTCCCAGCCTCAGCGCGCCGCCGTCGGCCACGGCGACGCTGGCGACGATCACAGCCGGCGGCGCCAGCGTGCCAGTGGCCACGTCCGAGGGCATATTCACAGCGCAGGACGGCAGAAGGCGACCGACCGAATACCGACAGAACAGTCGCGACCACCAACCGTCGACTGACCGAACACCGACTGAACAGTCGCGAGCACCAGTCGTCGGTGACCGACCGAATACCGACTGAACGGTCGCGAGCATCAGTCTTCGGTGACCGACTGAATATCGACTGAACACAAGACACCGACCGACGAAAGTCTCCAGCCATCGGTGACCGACCGAATATCGACTGAAGGGTCACGAGCACCAGCTGTCCATGACCGACCGAATACCGACAGAACAGTCACGAGCACCAGCCGTCCGTGACCGACCGAATACCGACAGAACAGTCACGAGCACCAGCCGTCGGTGACCGACCGAATACCGACTGAACAGTTGCGAGTACCAGCCATCGGTGACGGACCGAATACCGACAGAACAGTTGCGAGTACCAGCAGTCGGTAAACCCAAGCGAATACCGACTGAACAGTTGCGAGTACCAGCCATCGGTGACCGACCGAATACCGACTGAACGGTTGCGAGCACCAGCCGTCGATGACCGGCCGAGCAGTCACGAGCACCAGCCGTCGAAGACTAAACGAATACCGACTGCACAGTCGCGAGCACCGGCCGTCGGTGACCGACCGAATACCGACTGACCAGTCGCAAGCACCTGCCGGACACCACACGTACTGACGGGACTCGGGCGGCCCCTTCACTTCCGGCAAGCAACAGAAGAGCCACAGGTGGCGACATGGCCACGTGCTAACATCTACCAAATACCTCCGTCGCGGGAACCCTGAGCGCCTGTCCGGGGACAATGTTCATGCGCTGACATCAATATACGACTGGGCGCCCATCTGTCAGTCGATATGCCATGTTTGGCGACTAAGCTCCGCTCCGCCGACTTCCATTATCCGGCCCCTCGATATCGCCTAATCCCCGCCGCTTTATTGCTCATCTGCGGCCTCACTGGCAGGGCGGCGCGCCCTCGCCAGTCAGCTGACTACCGCCGCAGGCCGGGCTGAGACACGCTCGTGATCGAAAGCTGGGCAGGGCGCCCCCTGCCGATCAATAAAGGCGAGAGCCGTCTGTACTGCGTGCGGCCAACGGCCTCGGTGGCCGTGTGCGCGTGGCGGGGCGTCGGTGCACGCCAGGGCGGCGCCGCCGCGGCACGCCGAGTCACGGACTGAGACCACGGGCCGGGCACACCGTCGCAACAGCTGGGGCAGGCGCGGCGGCTCTGATATCCCGGCCCACTCACACCTGTTCAACACAATGCCCCCGTCATTCTTCTTTGTAGCTCGCGTTTCTAATGCACAGTTCAGAAGTCATCTTTCCATATTCAGCACACCTGTTATTCGGAGACCAGAGGTAACACACCTCTGAATTAGCCGTCACCACCAATTAAACATCCCTTCTACCGCCATTCCACACCTACCTTGCTCAGCTCCGGCAGCCTCTGCGGGCTCTGCCTCCCTGCCGATGACCTTGTGGCCGGAGATCAGGTCACTGAAGGACAGTGAGGAGGCGATCATCTGACGCCGCTGCTGGAAGTCCAGCTGGTCGACACTGCTAGAGCGTTCGGGCCGCACGCGCGGCCCCGTATAGTACACGCTGTTCACCTGGAGCGCCATGGCGCGGCGCGGGCCGCAGAGGCCGCTGGCGCCCAGGTGCGGATGCTGGAGGGGGAGGCCACCCGCTCGGCGGGGGCTCACTCCTCGGCTACTTGACACACAGTTGGCCGCGTGAATGGATTCCTGACTTCGAGAAAACAGGATGCGGCTGCAGCCACCACACACAGCAATACTCCAGCTGGGAGCACCCACTGATTGGATCTATCTACCCAACCTTAGGGTGATTTCACCATCACCAGCACCGGGTTCGTCACTGACTGGAGCACGACTAAAGACTGGAGTTTGGATTCACTAGACAAGCACCGAACACCTCGCTGGACGTGCGAGGCTCGCGCAGGACACTGGCTCACAGATCCGCGAGCAGCAGAAATACCAAAGGCTATTCACACATTTACTGTGACTTGTCAGCAGGTGCTGGCCATTCTCTCCCACAACGCAGCCCTACTCACACAGCTGCCCCGCTTTATGCAAATGATCTCAAAAATGCACGGATCCCAACAGCCTACTCGCGCTTCCTAAACACACGTCTTCAACATTCCGAAGCCCTCCAACTATTCCATCAGTGGCGGCTGCACTCGGATGGTATCCCCACTTCCACGCTGGCCCAGTCGACACTCCGTACACCACGCGTCCGCTCCCGCTGCCGTTGTGTTCAAACTGGCGGCGGCGGCGGCAGCGGCGGCGGCGGCGGCGGCGGCTGAGCGGAGGGGCGGCGCTGACGCGTTACCTGGCCCGCCGGCGGGCCGCACCGGCGACGGCGCGGCGCTACGCTGGAATGCGCCGCCGGCACCGCCGTGGCAGTGAAACGGCCCCGGCGAGTATAACGTAGAAGCCGCCAAACTGCCACGTGCATAATTCACGCACCGCGGCCTGTGGCGGAGCGCGCCTTCACATTATGCGCGTGACGGAACAGCTCAATTGGATTACTGTCGGGCGCTGTTTGGGTCCAAGTTAGGCGGAAATGTGGTCGAATCTTGTGCATTGATTTTGCGTGACTAGGATGATCCCAAAATCACCACGAGCATACACAGATTCAAGCAGGGTCTCAGGATTTGTTCTAGAATGGCCTCCCTTGAAAAATAACTCCAGTATATATTCCAGCGCGTGCGTGGCTAGCCTCAGTGCCGAGGCCGACGGCAGGGCCCCACCGTTCAGAGGCAGGGCGCGGTGCACTGGAGCTCAGCTTAGGACACCAGTTTACTAAACCTCCCATTGCATCCCACATATGCTTGTTTCGTTTAATCCTGCCCAGAACAATGCACCCAATTAAGTGACCCCGTCCCGTTGCACTTTTTTAGACATTCTCATAAAAAACTATTCCCGTCGCGTCCTGATTGAAGCCTGCAGAGTTCCGCCCCGCCCCAGCTGAGATCGCTCCTGAGCCGGTTTCTCGTCCCATGCACACCTCTAAGGTGCACCCGTCCCTGGTCATGAGGCCCGCAGAACAACAAAATCGTCCGCTGCACTCGCGTGGCACCGCCGTCCCGTCCAAGACAGTAGAAAAGAGCAGTGTCGGGGCCGACATTCCTGGTCCAGGATAGGGCTTCTTAGTCCTCAGTAACTGGAGCCGAGGCGGAGACGGAAGGACCGGCCTCGATAAATAGTTAGTCCTACGGCGAATATCCAAATAGCATCATACATGTATAAGTAATGAACAGTTTCTAATTGTTAATCTTCTATGTCCTATCCTCGTGTTGTATATGCACTTTTTATATATGCACTTTTTTGTTATATATGTGCGTCTTTTATATAAATAAGTATATTTGCACGCATATGTTCCAGGCCAAGAAGAGCTACATTGATATTGTGGAGTGGGCAAATGATACAGAAATAACTAAATAAATTCCGCTCTGAACACATCATATTTCTCTATCAATCGTGAGTTACCGAGCCACTGAAGGTCTGAACAGGGAGTTTTATGTTATGCTCTATATCCAGGCTACCTCAGTTAGAAGCCCTTCATACAGGTGCCACATTCCCTTCAAAGGTAAGGGCTCAGAAAGCACACCGAATTTGAGGGACACGAAACCAACATCAGAGAGCCCGATAGGTGAACCGAACCGGCACAAGTCTCACAAAACAATGTCGCATCGACCTTTCAAACTAATGTCGTCACACCCCCGACGCGAAGCCCTGGATGCGCTGAAGCTTCGATCCCAAGGCTTTGCTGTGGCGGTCTCTATTCAACCACATCGGTATCCGGCCTCCAGGGTCATGCTTTTCTCTCATCCACACTAGATTACACATGTGCCACTATGATCATGTGGTAGATTGTACACCTCACTGCGATGTCAAGAGGTAGAAATGGAGCCCAATGCTAACAGCCAAGTGGTCTCTTGATACCAAAGAATGTAACACCTGTATTCGCCAAAAATACCAGAGCGATAATAATTACCTCTAGGTGTTGCTCCCAGATCAAGTTGAAATTTTCTGACACAATAAAATTGGTTGTAAACTCCGGAGGCGACTGGTTTAGAAATAACGTTTAGCCTCCAACGATTTCAGCTTCCCCACCGGAAAACGCCGGCCAACAATAGCTCAGAACGCGTCCTCTTCAACGGATCGCGATCCACGAGTGGGTTGAAGTACGTGAGAGCAGCGAGGCATCCCATCAGACGCCTCGCAGTCGAATTTTCGGCCCAATAGCTCATTGGTCCGAGATGGGAAGTTCGGCAGCTTCGGGTAGGACCAGGAGGCAGCCACAGGGCGATGACACGGATCCTAGTGCCAACATCCGACATACAAGTAGGACCAGGAGGCAGCCACGGAGGAGACGGCACGGATCGTAGGGCCGACATCCGAGGTAATCAGTGAGCATTGTTCGGGGAACCGCATCTGCAGATGCCTGGGCCCGATCTGACCAGGTAAATAGGTTCGAGCCTTCAACTGGGGCAGTGAGGCAACACCTCAGACAGAAACCCAACCATGAAGCGAGCCAGATACATACTGATTTGCTTTTCATTTTCTTGCTTTGCATCTGGAAATCGTATAGTGTTTTAAGATATCTATACATCGAGGAAGAACGGAATAAGCAGTCGGAATTGATAATAGCTGTAAAAGAAAATGGAGAAGCCAAGAAGATGTAGCACTAGGCCAGGTTGCTAAACAAAATATTTCTGCCGCCAGAACCCGCAGAGATTCGGATTCTTCACGAATTAGACCAAATGTGACATTGCGGACCTTCAAGGCTGGGATTCATCGCAAAGCTATACCAACAAGATGAGCCAACATGGAGTTCAAAGCATTTCTTAACATATGAGTAATCCGCAAGAGGCTGGCAGAAACATATTTACAGGGAAAAGAGGAAGGTGTCCCCAGTCGAGCATTTAGCAAGTCCCTCCCAATACATTCCTGAAGCCCCAACAATGCTACCTACCCCTCCTCCACTATAATAACGGAGCTACACATTGGATAGGTTACCAGTTAACGTAGGACTCCGCTTGTTCATGTAGCGCCCCTCCCGAATATATAGCTTGCCCTAGCCGAAAATTTGGACCCAAAAATGCAGATCAGTACATGGTGCCCAAACCATCTGTAGCAAAACTTTGCTAGCGAGTGGATAAAATTATAATCATTATTCGCGAATGGGGTGGGGCCCTACCACGACATTTTCATCATGCTTTACAGTGTTTAATCGTGTTTTAGGACGGTTCAGTTCGCGAGACTGTATCGCTCGCTCGTGTTTTCCAGCCGAGCTGGCACCACGACATGACAAGAAGCTGTTAATCGTCACGCCGTCTGACTGTCGTCAGCGTTCGATGCGACCAACAGCGCCCATGCAGGCTGATTACATCAGTAGATGCCAATGCAAATATTTTCTTCCACCGAAGCCTTAATTGTTGAAGTGTTTCTCATCACATAAAACTGAGCCAAGTAACGAGCATAATGACAGGATTGATAACAAAGCTGACCCATCCAAGGAACGTTTCCTTGGATTGGGCTCTTTGAAAGTTCATTTCCTCGAAACTTTACATTTGGGCACTCATTTTCTCCTCCCCCCCTACTGCTTTAAAACTCATCTACAAATTGGCATATCTAGGCAAATCTGCCAACCCACAATCATGGAACAAGTCGTAAGCCAATGTTTACAAATCCTCCGTCCGAAATCGGATTTGAGGCCAACGCTGTGCGCAATTAAGATCATCCAGGCCGCGTCACGCGGCGCCGGTGGCGCGCTGACGCCACGTCCAGGGGGCGTCCAGTGTGTTTGCGATTTGGGCGCAGTTCGGTCACTCGACCCGTCCGGCCGGTCTCGACCCTCGTCAAGGTCAGCCCCCCCCATTATAGCCGCGCGGCGCGTCTGCACAGTGGAGGGGTCAGACACAGCCGGGCGGGTAGCCTTCCCGACCTCAATACACCCACCGCACGAGACCGCTGCCCGCTGACTGACAACTGCCTGTGGACGGTTACACCCGAGGTAACACAAGACACCAGTGCACAGAACGGGAGCGGTCCCACTGGGCGGCTCTGGTGCCTCTGAGAGACGTGGGCAGGCGACTCTGCGCAGCGTCTGGTCGCCAGCCTCCCCAGGCAGGGTAATTGCAGGGCACCCAGGGCCGGCAGCGCCGCTCCCTCACAAATACGCCGGCGCTCACGCACCTCCTGCTGGTGACCTTCAAAGGGTGGACCTCCCAACCAGTTCTCTCCAGATGGCATGCCGGTACGCGTTAGGCCTGCAGTCGTTTTCAGTGACTGCGGAACGTCCGAATTTAACACGCGCATTGACGGGGGTCTGAGCCACCTTCGCATTGACGGGGGGGCGGGTACCCGCCCCCCCCAAGATCTCGAGAACCACGGTAGGTAGCGAAAAACAGTAAACGGCGTTGGGCTGCCCATCCACTTCTCCGTCGAAAACATTTGAACCATTTTTTGTCAGGTCAAATTTAAGGTCACGAGAGGTCAAAACATGCCGTCATAGGGATAACATGTAAATTCAGTTTTTCGGCCATTACATCTGAATAAGTAAAGATAAAGCAAAACAACTTGAACTATATGAATCCTCTCAGCAAGCCGAATCGAATGATATACAATTTGACCTTGCTAGGTCAAATCAAGGATTTGACCTGACCTGAGGTCAGGTCAGGGTCAAATTATATAAAATGCATATCATTAGAACCGCAAAGCCCAGGCGAGTCTAATGCAGCTAAAATAAATGCTCTATCGCCATTCGGTACTGAGTTATTCCGTAAAAAACATTTCCCATGTATTTCCAATGGAGAGGTCATGCCTCATACCTGACCTTAGGTCATGGATATCAAAAATACCGGAATATATTTTAGAGAACTCGGTAGGGCCATTATGTGATATGAGTTTCAATCGGATAAGTTCACCCTGCTCCGACTTAAGCTATCTTAAACTTTGAGGTCGGGTCACTTGACCTGTACTGGTGACCTGACCTTGGATGACCTAACCTTAAAATTTTCACAGAAGTTGTAAAATGATGAGGGAAAAGGTATGCCAAGTACGGCAGCGCTACGCGCCGCCGTTTTTCTGCTATCTCCGAAAAACCTGAGGGGGGCGGGTACCCGTCCCCCCGTCAGGTTCTGCTATCTCCGAAAAACCTGAGGGGGGCGGGTAACCGCCCTCCCCCGTCAATGCGCGTGTTAAAGGGGGCACCATGGACCTTTCAACCAATATCTTTCCCGTGAACGCCATTGGGTTGTTGTTAAAATTTCTGATTTAAAGGGGCACCGTGCCCCGGTGCCCCCCCTCCCCCCAGTTCCACCGTCAGTGGTTGTTTTTGCAGAGCTGCTGTTTAAACCAATGGACCTATTCGGTAAAAAATTTTGGAGACCAATCTCTTTTCGGCAACACCTTCAATTTTTCCGAGAAAATGTCAGCAATAATAAGCGCATCTTCTTCCCCGGGGACCGGCACAGGGCGGCAATCATTCTGCTTCCAAGCTGCCCAGAGCTGAGTTCAAGCAGCTATCGGTCAGGTGAGGACTCCCGGGTGTTCCTCAGGGAGGCGTCCGGTAGCGGTTTGGCGCTTCAAAACAAGAGATTACAATCACCCAAAGGTCATAGAGAGATCACTCTGCATTAATGGCTGCGTTTACGCATCAGCTCACGATCTGCGAAGACAGTCAAACGAAGAGTCGACTCGTGATCCCAAAATAAGGTCTAACCCGCATGTGTTAGTAATAGCAGCAGCTTGATCCTGTTCTGAAACATCCTGCACACTAAATTCTTAGAACGGCTCACGCCAAAATTTCCACCAAACAAGGAAGCAACAAAGCAGCTTCATCAATGAAACTCAACAAGTCTTAAGCCGCTTATACAAGTGTTCGGCTGAGCCCACATACACCAAACGAGACGCCATGATCAAAGGTAAGGCTAGTTAGAGCCTCTGGAAGAATCAAAGTCTTCCGGGAACTCCAACGCTGCTCCTAACCACTGGCTGTTTAATAAGAACCTTGTGAGGTAGGGCCTTGTAAGAATGGTGATCTCGACATTACAGCACTAATAAAAACTTCTCGTCCGACTAATTTACCCACTACCCATTTATTGGTAGGCAGGAGTGGCCTTCCTTACTCGTGCGACCCAACATCTATCGTTCCATAGGAAGTGTGATTGATAAAGAAATTACAGATATGTGTAAAGATAAATCATAAATGCCTTACAAATTTCACAGATAATTCCTCAAACGGAGTCTTCCAAAAAGTCATATTCTACAAATTCCCCCTCTGAATTTAAGGCGATAAAATATATAGAAATAAAATAAAAAGTAGCTAATTCCAAACACAAAAGAGAACCTCCATTTTCTGGGATTATGTATGTGAATTGAAACTAGGATTCAGCCCAGAGGCGCGGTCCTGGCTTGGACGGTATATTTATTTTCATTCAATAGAAATATAAGGACATCTTAACCCTCGCCCCACCGAGGGCCATCGATGGCCCCCTAAGGTTTTTTTGGGATAGCAGAAAAACGACGAGACGCAGCACCGCGCCTGAGGGCTCAATCTCTCACCCCATCATTTTCCCACCATCCCTGAACTTTTTTACCCCGGGCGACCTAAGGTCAGATCACGGGGAGAGGTCAACCAATGTCACCTCACTTCAACTTTTGAGCTCCATAAGAGCTAGGTTTCTCAGTCAATCGATTTGAAACTTCCTACACTTCATGACCCCGCCAGGGTCTACAAGGTGTATATCCGGGATTTTTCGATTTCGTGACCTGAGGTCAGGTCACGAGGTGAACTCTCCCATTGAAAAGCATGGGGAAAAGCTATCTTATTATCTAAAAGTCACAAAAATGATTGCAAATGTTTAGACTGCTCAGAACAGTGTTTTTAAGACAACCTTTCATGGATCACAGGGGTTATATTTGCCCTTTGACCTCTTCGAGGTCATCCAAGGTCACCAGGGGTCAAAAACAGTATTTTGACAATAGCGTTTGACCTAATTAAGCTAGAGCGCTGAATCAAACACCATCGTGTATGTCTTGTCACTGGCTTTCATTTGATATACGGCAAGGTCACTTTCTGACCTTTCGTGATACCAGGTCATATGAGGTCAGGAGGTGACCTCTGGAGGTCATTACGTTCCACACAGCTGAAAAAGGTCTCGCATTTTCCTATCAAATGTAATTTACCAGATCTCACTAGCTCTAATGGCATAAGAGTTATGCCCAGTTTTCTTAAGCATTGCATATTTTAGTGAAAATAGCCTATCGTGACCTAACTTGACCTCTGGAGGTCAAACCATTGACCTGAGCGCTTAAACATGCAAAGTAATTACTTACTGAATTCACGCAAGCTTTCTAATGCACTTTGCAGATTTGTGCTAGCCCCCTATTTTTTCGGAGTTAGAGGGGGCCATCGATTCCCCCCTTGGTGGCGCCGGACCCCCAGTGGGGCGCGGGTTGAATGTACAGGAAATGACAAAGCGCGGACTTTCATCGTCAGGAAAGCTTGGAAGTCGCAGAGCGTATTGCGTTGTTTAGGCAGGATTTCAAAACGTCCTAACACATCAGCACGGTTGGCCGCTTTTCAGGAAAATAATAACAACGACCCAGGATCCAGAACGGCTGGGGTGGGTCAAACGGATATCCACGATCACAGCACGTCTGTTTAGGATCACTTTCCTCCAGTCCAACCGGCCTTCAATCCACAATCACAGCACATGTCTGTTATGCATCACCCTCCTGCCGGACCTGACTTTCATGCAGGGGATTCAATCAACGATCACGGCACAGGTCTGTTTATGATCACCCTCCTCCTGCCCGACCTGCCTTCAGTACAGGACTCGTCTGTTTGGTATCACCTACTTCAGTAGGCCTTCAGTACGCCACGGTGGCAGAAGGATCGGCAGCACCGCGCGGACGGGCAAAACAAGTCCCGCCGCAAGCCACGGTCGGCACTGATGGCGTCACGTGCTAATGGCACCGGTGACTTCATGGAACACGAAAATACTGAGCGGGACCAATCTCCGATGGTGCGATTCACTGCTGAGAAAGAGGGAGAGACCCCTCCCGGGACAAAGCTCGCAGAGAAGCGCTGCGTCCGCTGAAAAGTTTACACACTTATCATTCAATTCATTTCTGCTTCATGATAGCGTCACTGCTGAACTTGTAGCGAAGTCTCTCACAAAATAATGTTCCTTTCGAAAGATCTTATTACTAATACTCTTTGTAGCTAACCTAACTGTGAACGAAGGACCTGATTTAGGACATTCAATGAAGATATTGCATAACGCTTTTCTCAGAGCGAGAAAAACAACACAATCAGAGGACGCTGAAAAACGAACGGGGTTGACCCTAGATAATCGGCTCAATTCACCCTCAGACAACAATCGCAGCAGCCATTTCAGGCGAGCCGCGTATCCGGACATTCGGGGTTCACATGCAGGTAACTGGTAGATGACTTCACGCACGTTCTTTTCTTTCACCTTGGCCTTCCCTGTCGCGAGGCCACCGCGCTGTGAGAACAAAGGAAGGAGTGCAACGCGTGGCATCGGCGCTAGGCAGTTCGTTAATAATTCATAACAGGGCATAGGCGGGTCCCAGAAGCAGGGGGCACTTGGCCCCCACCCTGACCGACTCTCGGCGCCCCCAGAAATGGTCCAGCGCCCCCCCCGGAAAGTTCGATGGCGCCCCATGAAATGTCGCTCCCCGCCCCGCCCCGCCCCCGCCTGCCTCCTGGATGTGAGTATCGACGTCCCCACGATAGGATTCCGCGCCCACTTGGTAGGTTTTCCTATCCAAAAGAGGCGCCCCCTTGGTCCGGATGCCTCCCCCGCCCATGTGCCCCCCTGATCGACAATCCTGGATCCGGCTTTAACTGAGGGTGTCAACCTGAAATATTACGCCTTATTAGACTAGCTGAGTGAAAATGCCTAGCCAGTTTCATTAAAGGCACGATACCCATTGAAAAACCATGTGAAACATAATTCGTTGCTGAGATGTTCCCTGGCCTCTCCCCTCGAATCCGGAAATGTAAAAAACACTTAAGATTATATATTCGGGCACAGCCCTTCATCAGAATCGTGGAGTAAATATAAATAATTCTCAGTCCTAGTATAGCCAGACCTCGAATTGAGCTTCACACAAAAATGTATTTAAAAAATGAATTTTGAAAAAATGAATTTTGTAAAAAAATGTATTTTTAAGTGAAGCTCAATTCGAGGTCTGGCTATACTAGGACTGAGAATTATTGATATTTACTCCACGATTCTGATGAAGGGCTGTGCCCGAATATATAATCTTCAGTGCTTTTTACATTTCCGGATTCGAGGGGAGAGGCCAGGGAACATCTTAGCAATTCATCATCATGCTCCTCGCCGCAGCGCTTCAAAACTTATCAACGTTTGAAACGTAATTCGATAAAATGATTAAAGCGTTTCCTTTCCAATTGCTGTTCCTATCAGAACCGGGTAGCCATGGTGGCTGCATTGTGTGACAGTTCAGTGCAGAGGCCGTCTTCAGCGAGATGGTCACCAGAGGTCCACACGGCACGATACTGCAGGTCCGACCCCGTCCCGTCCCACTTCTGCCTGTCCCGTCCCATTCTGCCTCGTCCCGGAAAATGTATCCCACAAGCAGAGACCTCCCGCTCCATCCCGTATCTCATTTCTCACAGGCCTATAGTGGGCACTTCACAAACTGAAACAACCCTGTTCCACAAAGTAAGACACCTCTGCCGACGCGGCGGCGGCGTGGGTCTGAGAGCGTGAACCTGACAGCGTCGTTCGCCGCCGTCTCGCCCGCCCGATAACGAGAGGCGGCGAACTCACGGTACCGATCGACATTCGGAGGTACAGCTGCCAGAGCCCAGCCTAACCATGCCGAACAAGCTGCTGCAGAGGGCGCTGCTCTCGCTGTCGCCGCGGCACGGCGAAAATACCGCTGCCCCTGTTTGCTGTAGAAATTTCTAATGAGATGTTTTAAAACCAGCGGCTGCACCAAACATTAAAGAGATGAAAGGACAATTTGTCGTTTGGTAGGCGATCAGCACTCCATTCCAAAGCTGGAAATATCCAACAGTGCTGGCCAAACGTGAGCCTCTGCGGTGGCGGTAATAAACCGGCGCCGATCCGGCGCTGATAGTCTCGTTTCCGGTGCAGAACACTCGGGCCCTGCTCAGAACATGAGTCACGCAAGACAACCTCTTTACTTTTGAGAGCTTCTATGGAAGTGGCAGGCTACCGTCCAGCGTGCCGCATTTCTGCACATTAGCGCTGGAACCGGGGACAGGGGATGGGCTGCCCTCAACTTTCTGACGGGGGAGACAATGCCCCCCCTCCCACTTTGAGCCGATTCCAGGCCTATTCCGTGAACAAAACAAGTGATATGCCGAATCATATCTGACCCCACCAGCGGTGACAACATTCCCCCCTCCCCAACTTGGAAATGGTTCCTGCGCCTGTGTTCCTGCAGGTCTTTGTTTGAAAACTCGTCTTTTGATGTTCTGGGAATTAAATACATGACACACTCGTGTCTCGCCCCAATTCCATTAGTATTAGACAAGTGCGGCACGAATTCTTCGAGCGACATCAAGGGGAGTACGACACAGGTAGGACTTCTGGAAGCGGACAAGCATAACTTTTGGTAAGATTAGACAACCGAGGCGTTAAGGCCTCCAGAAAACGCAGCAAGGACGTCAACGTTGCCACACCGCAAGCGTTTTATACGCTGGGGTACGTGGAAGTTGGATGCTTATAGGGGGGGCGGTAAAGGCAGAGCCGAAGTTTCACTCCCTTTGAAACTGAGTAAGTAGGGAATATCAGTGACTTTTCCAAGTGATATGACGCCAGTTTCCCATGCCCATGCGATCTCGTAAAGTGACTCACAAATAGGACTTGACAATGGCTATTTCTTGAAGATATCAAGTACATACATATTAAGCGTTAAGCTGACATTGGTTTATCTAAATGTCCTGAATTGGAGTCGTATCCGGAATCAGCATATTCAAATAACTTGAAGTAAATGAAAGTTTTTTTGTAGCATGAACTGGGCAGGTGTGAGCCTCACATACCTAAAAAAAACACCAAGAGCACCTAAAAAAGTCCCCAAGCTATGACTCACGTGGTCACATCTGTGTTAATTACAATAATAAATTAAATACCATGCTTAGTCTCTCGCCGTCATGGCCATTTTGGCGCCTACGACCACCCAGGATAGAGGGGAGCGGGGGTAATTTCTGACCTCCTACTACCTCCAAAATCAACTGATTGGGAAAAATCCAAACGACGCTGAAACTTCTCTGCCGTCTTCTACTCTTGTCCCAAATGTGAACGTTACTTCGGGCTTTGACGTCAAAAGGGGCCAAATTGGGCCGATTTTAGACCGATTTAGGCAGTCCCTATAACTCGGGAATTAGAATATCTAGACCAAAGCCCAGGGCATTACTGTTTTGGTCCGACTCAAAAAGCCGAACATGCAGCATGTCTTCATCAGGTCACAGACTGGCCTTGATCTCAGTTCAAGGTCAAATAAATAATTTTTCAAGGCCACGTTGCATTGCCTTCATCACCAAAATCACCACTTGGCGTTTTGGAGCACACCGACTGCTTCGGTCATACAGCATATCATTCGATTCCTTAGATCACACCCATAATTATATCCAACGTATTGCTGTATCCCGTTTCCTCAAACGTCACAGATACAGATACAGATAAATTTAATGACATGCAGTGACAAATCAGAAATAACGCTGAGACTGGCACAAAAGCCGCAATGCGTTTAAATCTTGGCGCTGCTCTCACAAGCGTTTCAGTCAATACATATATTCATTCATACTCACTTACACACTCAAAAGAAGCGTAGATACACAAAACGTTCATTCAAAACATAAATCCAATACTAAAGTCACGAACCAGCCGATGACGGACGCACAGGCATTAGAAACGCGTGACGTTCGGTGATATCCAGTGGCTTTGCTATTGATCTGCCCTACTATGGTCGACGGCGCGCTGATTTCTCTTTTCAGAAGATTCCGAATGTTGAACAGAAACTGAACCCGCGTTCTAGAGCCAAGCTACGCTTTAATCTGGTTTACCACATTTTAGAAGAGCAACATTTTTCCGAAGGTTTCGAAATTATGGCAGAGCTCGTTACGTTCACCTGAGCTGATATAAATTTTTCAACAAAAAAGTGGTCAGAGTGATCACTTTACAAATGTGCAAGGTGACACGCCTTTCATTCAAATCGGCCTGAGCATCACCAAAAAATCGCAAGGGGTGACAAATGACCACCCAGGCGGTGGTGTGTTCATGATATTAACCATTTCCCTATTACAATCATTGCACACAACAGAATAATATTCCACGAAAATGTAGGCACGCGCCGATGTTCTGATGAGCCTGTACTTCCTTTTGGATGTTGAATGTTACCTCTCAACCTTTTTTCGATTTCTTAATTGAATGATCAATATCGAAGAGACCTCACCCTTCTCGACATTCGATGCACAAAGTAAAAAACAAGGTTAAAATACAAGTAAAAATACAAGGTTTATCAGGCTGGTCACCCAGCAGCATCCGTCAGGTATTGTGTTCAGTTTCACCACTGGACGATTGTCTTCTCTCAATCACACCACGAGCTCCACTCTTCTCCTACCAAGATGGATGAGCTTCCCGGGGAAGGCTTCACGCGCCAGCCATCTAATTTATTCTCGGTAATACAGGCTGTTCGAAGCACGTAACCGGGTGTTACAAACTCATCGCCCCCGAAACTGTGAATAATGCGTTGAAATCTTACAATGTCATCCCCAATGGCGGATCTACACCTGGCGGTTTTAGGCTGATGAGGGCTGCGATAAAACGAGCAAAAGGAATGGGGAACAAAGCGAAACAGTGAAACAGCAGCTGAAAGAGAATCAGAAAGTTTGAGCACAGGTGCTTTTCCGCTCCCCTCCCCCGTGCACCCATCGTAGGTAATATTCGCCAAACGGACTCGCGCGATTGAGCCTTTAAATCCTTAGGTATTCGCTACACCCGGGTCATGGAATTTTCCCTCCATTCCTTTGTTCTTGGACGAAATCGAATGAAGCTCTCCTCCTAAACTAAAGGCTGTATTTTCTGTCTTTTGAGCGGTTGTCATGTCGTTCTCCAACCAGAAATCAGGCGGAGAGGGACCATTGCGCAACGAAAAGAAACCTTACAGGAATGTGAAGAGAATGACCCGGCTCCAACACCATTATTAACAACGGTACACTGTAGCGACAAAAATATCTTCCCTTCTCAAATTTGAAGCCAAAAAGGCGAGAGGTTCGATCTAAGGTGTGGCATTTGCCCACCCTCCAAAAAAAACAGCAGATTTTCATAAGAAAAAATAAACAAAAAAACAACACCAACAATTATTAAAACATGTATTCCACACAAGGCTACGATGTTGTTTGGAAACACGACCATGGTTTCGTGACCCACGTCTTCAGGCGAAAGAAAGACATAACCGTAGCCTTGTGTGGAATACATGTATTACAAGGCAATGAATCCCAATAGTGCTAAAACCAACCATGTTTCTCGCGACTTTGACTTTGGCGGACGTCCCGAAACAATGCATCCCGCAGCCGTCCTTGACTGTCAGTTAATCTTTTACTGACGCCCGGGCTATTTAGACCACAGACTAAGCCGATGAAAATACCCCAAGCCAGGTCCGAAGAAGCATATTCACTCACGGTAAGTCACGAATGAGCCTGAAACGCGTTTTAACCGCCGCATGACCATAGGTCGATCTTACCAACCATTTCTCCGAACAACTGGACACCAAACCTTTTCAGTCTACACCGAGCTTGGAATTACCAGGGTGTTGCTCTAAACAGGAAGCCCACTCCATCCGCATTCATTCCCCGGCTCTGGCGTCGTCAAAGCGCTACATGGACAATTCTCACCGTAAAGAACGGCTGAGAGCCCTCCCAACCACGCCCTTCTCCATCGAACCCACTCAGCGACCGCGGCATACAGGGCGCTCTAATTAAGATGCAAGAGATTGGACTGACGTACGCAGGCTTAAGCTCAACGCGAGGCAATGAATAAATTAACAGACAGCGACGCAGACGCGAGTACAAACACGCTGCAGGTGAATAAGTGAATGGTGGTGTTACAGCCCCAGCTCCCACGGCCTTACCTATTTACAACTAGGGCAGCTGTGCATCAGGACCCGTCCCTGCATGCTATCGACTGCGATACAAACTGGGGGCATCGCCGACGTTTTGGCGGACATAACGCTACTCGTTGGTCACGTTTCAGACCACGATCCTCGTTCCACAGCCCATGAGACTACCTCAGCACCAGGTTCTTGGCGACTGCTGTTCAATTTGTCATGTCTGAGGTGAGCTTTACAACATCTTTATGAGACTTTAAACTTTTCTTAAGCGGCTGATGCAGGGTTCCCGAAGCTAAATAAGCTGGGGGATTTTGGAACAATGATTTTAAGCAGGCCTTGCCATGATTTAATGTTTTTGGTTATTGGTTCTCTTTCCGTCTCTCATTGGCTTAATTCAAGCACACAAATCAAATAGCTACATTAATCCCGTGAAATAAGAAGTCACTTATCCCCTAAAGTTATCCATAAACCATGTTCTCCTCGTAAAAAGGATTTACGTCACCTATTGAAATCAATTCCAGGAAAAAGCGCCGTAAAATTATGATAATACAACAGGGGGAGCCGGTACCCAATACCCCAGTCACCGGTTAAAAACAAACCCATTGACATGCCAGTGGGGAGGCCGCCTCTGCTGTCCTCGATGCCGCTCTGACTGGTCTGACCGGTCACCCTCAGTCCAAACTGGCCAGTCAGCAGCGGGGCCCCTTCACGATCGCTGCCGCGGCCTTGACCTCCAACATCGGCACCACACCACCTGGTGGCGCCGTCACGTTCATCAGGCAACACCGGAGACGACCTCGGCGCCGCGTCACCCGCCAGTTAACCTGGCGCGCCACCCATCTCCGATCCGGCTCGCCGCTGGGATTTCTGGAGCGGCGTCGAGTATCAGACCGTCCCGTATCGACCAGTTCTGGGTACGTAGAGCCGATCAATGTACACCTGTCTGTCTGGGCAGACGCCCCTCCACATCCCAACATAGACCCCAGCCATCTTCACAGGGATACTGGACTTTTCTGCAGACGTTTTTTGTGGGGTCAAATATAAACGTTAATTGATATGGATTGGGCTTCTTTTTGGGCTTTGTGGCTTTACACCGTACCGACAAATAATATGAAAACAACACCGAATCATGTCGTGATACTATGAGCATGGTGGCCGTACATCGTGCATCCCTCGCCATGAAGTCAATTCAGCAATCTAATCATGAGTTTTTGCTCTGAAAAACTCCAATTTTACAAAGAGCCGAATCAACATTATAATGTATGAGTTATAAGATGTTTAAGAGATTAGTACTGATGCATCCAAGTATTGATGCCAAAACCACACTCAGTCAGGTCAGACACATTCGTACTGATGTATTGATGCACGTACTGATTCGTACAGATGTACCTGTACTGGTCACGACATTCGCATCTGTACTAGTACAGATGCATCTGTACTGGTCAGGACATTTGCATCAGTACGAGTACAGATACACCTGTCCGGGTCAGGACATTTGCATCAGTGCTAGTACAAATGTATCTGCCCTGGCCAGGACATTTACATCAGTGCTAGTACAGATGTATCCGTCCTAGAACTAATGCATGCGTCCTAGGGCTGTTGCATAAGTGTGCATGCGTCATGGTATTGAGGCACACTTGGTGGTGTTGAATTGATACACACGTCACTTCAGATGAAGCTCCAGGTGATTACCTCAGCAGATTCAATACTGACTTGGCTGACATCAGCCAACTGGGATGCTAAGCTTAAGCTCATGGCGTTCAGCAACGCTACTTTGGTTTCAGCTTTTCAGCCTAGGCTCTATGAACTCAAGGTTTCGATGCTCGGTCGTTTCGTATTGTTTTGAACAGCGGGGACCAGTTGGGGGATACGTCCCTGTCCTCCCGCCGATTCAGACGCCCCTGGCCTGACGAGAGGCAGTGGCCACCCTGGGGAGGCGTGGTCGGGAGCGATGCATGTTCAGCGGCACAGTGTAGCTTAACGCCAGACACCGCGGTGCAGTATAGCCGCAGAATGGACACGGCGGCACAGTATCAACTCAAGACAAACACGGCGGCGCAGTGTCGCTGCAGGCTCGACACTGCGGCACAGTATCATCTCAGGCCAAATACGGCGGCGCAGTGTCGCTGCAGGCTCGACACTGCGGCACAGTATCACCTCAGGCCAAATACGGCGGCGCTGTATGACTGCACGTTATATACTGCGGCACAGCATCACTTCAGGCCAAACACGGCGGCGCAGTATAGCTGCAGGCTCGGCACTCCGGCACAGCATCATCTCAGGCCAAACACGGCTGTGCAGTGTAGCTGCAGGCTCGACACTCCGGCACAGTATCATCTCATGGCAAATACGGCGGCGCAGTGTCGCTGCAGGCTCGGCACTGCGGCACAGCATCACTTCAGGCCAAACACGGCGGCGCTGTATAACTGCACGTTATATACTGCAGCACAGCATCACTTCAGGCCAAACACGGCGGCGCAGTGTAGCTGCAGGCTCGGCACTCCGGCACAGCATCATCTCAGGCCAAACACGGCTGTGCAGTGTAGCTGCAGGCTCGACACTCCGGCACAGTATCATCTCATGGCAAATACGGCGGCGCAGTGTAGCTGCAGGCTCGGCACTCCGGCACAGCATCACTTCAGGCCAAACACGGCGGCGCAATGTAGCTGCAGGCTCGACACTCCGGCACAGTATCACCTCAGGCCAAATACGGCGGCGCAGTGTAGCTGCAGGCTCGACACTGCGGCACAGTATCACATCAGGCCAAACACGGCGGCACTGTATAATTGCACGTTAGATACTGCGGCACAGTATCATCTCAGGGCAAACACGGTGGCGCTGTGTGGCTGCAGGTTAGACAGTGCAGTACAGTACCGCTTTAGGCCAAACGCAGCGGCGCAGTACAGTGGCACGCGAGGAGCGCAGCGGTGATTAAGTCAGTGGAAAAGGAGCCTGCCATGATCGATACTGCACACCCGATCAATACAGCATACCCGTAGGATAAGAGGACTGTCCCCTTTTTCATAAAAAATTCCGATTTCAGTCGAATTTGTAATAAATCATAAAATTGGGTAATCAGCCAGTGTAGAAGGCAATAATGAGCGAAACCTCCTAATGGTCTTTCTTTCTAGAGGGGAAGGTTTCTTGTCAACACCGGGCTGAATACTGGCTGGTCCATCAACTTGTTGTCAGTAGCGACGCTTAAGCAATAATGCATGCGCGTGTACAGAAAAGAGAACGCAGAAATACACATGGTCGGCTAAACCTCAGCTTTATGGAAGCAATATATATTTATGTCAAGTTAATGTCATTCTATACCCAACTTTCTATTTTCTGCTCCGACTGTCAGATCATAATTTGCTGCAATTCCTTCCGACCAGAATAAAGTTGTATTTGTTTATGGTCCCTTGAGATCCTAGTGAGAGTTTCGGCCAAAACAGGCAATAACCACGTGTTTGGACGCTGGCTGTGTCGGAACCGGGCCTGGCAAGAGGCTTAACCACCAGGTGTCTAGCCTTAGGCCAGGAGGGAAGAAAAATATTAATTTTCCCCATCAAAGACCGAGCTGTATTCATGACCATGACTATGAAAATTGTCTAAAAAGAAAGGACTTGTTTAGCTGTTCCGGGACGTCAATAGTTATCCCCAACGCACAGGCAAGAAGCTAGGTATCAGATTGCGGCAATATAATTTATTTGAAGGCTTATTAGCACCTCAATGTGCAATGTCAATTTGGGAAAATATTCAACCTTCTGGTTTCCTTAGATTTATCAGAAATATGGTCACAAAACGGTATTTTTCTCAGCTCTTCTTCAGTTCTCGCGTGATCAGAAGTGACCTCCGATCGGGGCAGACCACGGAGAGCTCACAACAGGTGATCGCCTGCGAGTCGCAACGGCTACTTTGTGTTTCCATTATGTGTGCTGGGCGCTATATGACCTCGCAGGTTGGCGCGCCCTTAAACCCAAATAATCAATCATTATGTGTGCTTTTGTAAGTGCTGCGCCGCAACATGTATCGGGAACTATTTGTATTAAATCACATGCATGGCCTTTGGGACAGCTGGGAAGAATAGCCACCCCGGTAGCTGAGTTGGAAGAGCGTTGGGCTCAAGCCCGCTGCTCAGAAGCATGCAGTGGCAGTGCATGTCCAGGCTTGGGATCGGTTCCCCTGAGACGCTCCGGCGCTCAATAGTTTACCCGACGTACAGGTCGGCTGGCAACTGACTGGTGAGAGGGTGACCTGAGCGGGGCGGCCGTCCCTGTGTTTTGTGGGACGTTAAACTTTGGCTTCTAAATCAACCCACCATTGTGGGAGTTGCTCGTTCGGGTGGTGGGGTCGGGGTCTTCATGACAAGTCCACTGATGACTTTAGAGAGACTCCGACTCCAACAGCCGAATTGGGAACAACTTGGACAAAATGTATAATAAAAAAATAGTATCCAACTCTAATACGAAGAAATCAAGAAATTATGAAAGAATACGGAGAACAAATGCACTGACTGAAGCGCCAGCACCATTGCTAGCTCCGCATCCCATACCGTTTCAGAACCAAATATATGCTTTCAGCAAAAAGAAACGGAATTACGTTTGAGGTCACATATGTGGTCTCCCCAAAAGTGCACAACAATACTAGTACGTATGTAACAGCACTAAGACATATACAAGTACTGATACAGGCATCCTGGCTGACCAAGACATAAACATCTGTACTAGGAAGGATTCATCTGTCCTAGTAAAGATGCATCTGGTCTGACCGACCAGGACTTTTGGACGTTTGCATAAGTATGGGTACAGATGCATTTTTACTGATTTCCCAAACGTCCTGATATATATATATATATATATATATATATATATATATATATATATATATATATATATATAACATATATCGAGGTAACCGACATCAGGAAACACCTGCCAGAAACATTGGCCGGTTACAAATCAAGAACCGAAACTCAACATAGCGTTGGCAGGATATCTGGAATCGACGCCATAAGCTGTACTAATCAAGCATGGTTCAGATATTCCTGATATTCCTGAAACGCGGACACCGTTCCGCCCATCAGACAATATGATCCGCTGGCTTAACGTTCACAACGTTCACTCTTCGTGATATTTCTGTGTCATAACCCCTCACGATATGTGTTTGAGAGGATACAACAGACCGGTACACTATCCGTCAAATAAGCGCTTCTCCGATGCAGATGAGTTTTTTTGCGCTCTGAAGCTCGCACCACCGAGACCACTCCCCCACTTTGACTGATATCCGTATGGTATTACATCAGCTGGTCGCGTCCGCGGCCACATCACTCGTGTGACGTCAGAGAAGCCTGCCGCAGCCGGCCCAACTCTGCAGCTCGCCGCGGGGGAGTTCCACGCCAGGACATGACTGCAACTCCCACCAGAGAAGGGCACGATGGCATAACGCACCAAAAGCAAGGCATACCAGCAAGAACAAATGCCAGGATATTTGTAAAATAAACATACGCGACGTTCAAAATTCAGCCTGTCCAACAACAAGAAAGGTGATCATCAGCACGGGTTTGCATTATCGTGTGGACTTAGGCCGGGTGTTGGGCGGCTGGAACTGATGGTCCAGTTCATCAGTGTCGGCTGGACGGCGGCTCCAGCACGCGACCCCAGCTCGGCTCGCGTGCGGCGACCGCCAGGCGTAGGGGACAGCTGTCCATGGAATCCAGTTACACCGGCCGCTCCAGCCGCGTGCACGGTCCTGTCCAGCCGCCGACAGTGCCTACACCTGGCGGCCCGGGCGGCACGATACCGGCACACTTCTGCACACCACGGCACGCAGCTGCTCAGCGCGTTCCTGCATGATTTATTCGGGCTATTTGGTTCGGGATGTGGAGGCGCGCCTTACCTCACACCCCGCAATCGAGCTCGATATCTAAATGAGACGCACTTGATCATCATGGTCGCTTCCTTGAATTTACGAGAAGATGACATTAAAGGGGGCATTCCACTTTTATTATGGATTTTAAGCTGACATAACAGTTTGGTGGAGCGTGCCGAGAAACCACTTATGGCATGTTCCATTTCATTCAAAGCTCCCTGCATTGAATTTCCGCACAAGTTATCATTGAAAACACTGGGCACCAATGCCCAAATTCAAACCCTGAAGAAATTTATTTCGCTCTAGTTGTAAAAAAGGTTAGTTTAAATTCAAACCCCTTTCCACTCATTGAAAATGTCATGCTAGCGAGTGGGCCATTCTATCAGCCACTGTACTTTTGAACTTACAGGCTTCACGTATCAGTGAACTCCAACGAGATGCGGGAGATTTACAATAAGGAAAATTACTGAAATTATGTTCATTACCATCTCTACCCTTAGGTTTGAATTTCTGAGGTAATATTATCTTTAAATAGGGCATTTCGATGGCGCACTGCATTCGGCTACAGCTCAAAGCGAGTATTTGCCGCATCTGTATAAAAGAATACTACTTTTCAGACGACAAAAAGTGTTGTTTTCATGAGGCCAGAATTTGAAAGAAAAAACTTCCTATATGCCTTGCTCTTAGCGATTTAAGGTGACAAAAGGATGCTTTCCAGAGTTTCAGAACTGTTTATTACAAAATTGTTTCGAATTATAAAGAAAAATGGAACACTCCCTTGAATGCAGTGCCTCGTCGGTATGTACAGACAGCAGATCCCGTTGTGTGCTCCAGCCAGCACAAATGCAAACGCCGATCGCCTAACCGCTCATCAATGTGCTTGCAAATTCGATGCTTCAAAGTCATCGCCTACCAAGCGGAAACTGACTTCGCGCCACTTGAGAATCCCGCCACGGACGGGCGCGTCAGGGATGGCGGCTGCGAGGTGCGGGTGGGCGCGCGCCAACAACCAAACCACCAGTGCCATCTGTTGGCGGCGGTTTCAATCACCAGCGCCGAGTTACGCAGTGACGCCATCGTTTCACGAGCCTCACAGCCGAGACAGGATTGCCGGGTGTGGTCGCACACGACCGTTCAAGAGACTCGGGTACCACAAGCACGCGTATTACCGCAGGCAGAAACGTCAGGGTACTTGAGAATCGCCGGATTTAGAAAAACAATTGTTTGTTGCTTTCATGTTCCCACGGAAACTTGTTTTTTATCCCAGATGACAGCAGTAAGATTTCCACTATAAATTAGGGTGTCCACGTCCCTTATACCCCTCCGTCCGAGGTCACTGACCGTTAGACACCGGTGAATTTAGCTCACGGATTATGGGGATGTGGAAGGGGCTTATGGAGAATCTCTCAATCACGAACAAGCACGTCACTTGGGATGACCAACTCCAGCGGAGGACGGCGAACCCTGCCTTCGCAATATGAAGCATATGCACCAGAAACTAGGTATAGGCCCGGGCACGAGCTACCTCACATTTATTCATTTGTTTATGCACCTACTTATTCACAATATCGCCTAGCGTCATCTCAACTTACAGGCCGAGCAAAATTTAGCAAATCCAAAAAAATGAAGTGAATGGCGTCAATGGAGGAAAAGGATAAGCCACAGAGAGACCCTAGATCATGGAAATGAAACCATGGCGCTAGAGATGTTTAAAAAGATAATTATGGGAAAAATACATCATTTAAAGCCTATGGAATAAAGAAACAAAACCAGAAGGCTTAGGTGAAATTCACGCAGGTTTTAACTCATAATTCCTGAGTGGCATACCTAAAACTCCGTCATGCATCTACGGAAAACGAGCCAAAGAAACGTCAGATCCTGAGTCAGATAAAACTTCAGACGCCAGTCACGCTGCCGGGACCAGCCCTGTTTAAGAATCTTGAACACCTCCTCCCGGCCCAAAGTTATCGCAGGTGTAACTTCGGAACAAACGCCTTCGACAATAGTATAAGAATAGCACCAAGATGTGAAGTTTAAAGGGAATAGAAAACGTTACCGAAATTATAAAAAGGACTACCAATGGACAAAACAAGGCTGAAAATATAGAAACCACATTTTGTTTCTACCTTCAATCGTTAATAACAAAAATATCGCTTCTTCTCTTACTTCCGCGTTGACCGAAGCATCGCGTGTTATTACGAATCTGGCTGATTGCGGTCTGTAACGGTGCGGAGGCCATGCCATTTGTTAACATTTATCACCTGCCATGCGCTGCCAGATAAAAAAGGATTCCTTAATGGTTTAAAGAGTAGAACATTCCGCTTTACTTTTAGCCTTAACGCGTGCGGAAACTTGATGCAGAGCTTTGGGTGAAAACGAACATGCCAATAGTGGTTTCTCGATGCGCTCTCCAAAACTGCTATCTCAGTTCGAAGTCCATTATAAAAGTGGGGCAGTCCCTTTCTGTCCATTCTAGCCGCGCGTGTTCTTGCACAGATGATAATTGATGATATTCTCAGCAATTACATAGTTGCAGACACACCTCAGTCTGGTATTGCGAAAAAGTTCGTTACTAAATCATTCGTATGGAACCAGGTTTCAGCCAACAAGAAGTCTGATAAAAACAATGGAAGTTTAATTATGATTGGCACTGTCGTTAATCAAGGCTCCCCAGTCCACACTAGTGACACAATCGCTAAAAAATCCATCGATGGACACTGTTATCCAGGGTCATCAGGGCAAGTGCGGCTTAAAAAGATCCATTACCAGTGAAGGCGAAACCAAGAGCTGTGGCGATACCATCTCCCGTGCACAGCAGCTGCTGTGGCGTTACCAACTCCCGTGTACAGCAGCTGCCGTGGCGCTACCATCTCCCGTGCACAGCAGCTGCTGTGGCGCTACCAATTCCCGTGCACAGCAGCTGCTGTGGCGCTACCATCTCCCGTGCACAGCAGCTGCTGTGGCGCTACCATCTCCCGTGTACAGCAGCTACTCTGCACGTGGCACCTACCAATTCATCTCACGGTGGCTTTGAAAAGCTGAGGAATTCACTTGTTGGAAGATAGTGGCGCGCCCTATCCCGTTAATCGCGGAATTTCAGCCCCAGCCGGCGCGCGCGGTCGTGCAGAAGCGTGTTGCGCCGTGGGAGGAGCGATCAAGGCCAGGCCGCCCTGTGTAAGTACACCGACATCACCGCCGCGCGGCCGAGGCAGCTGCGGGGACGGCGGAACACGAGGCGGGACCTCGGCAGGTCGCATGCTCGGCCGCAAAGATCGGTTAGGGCGGAACGAACGGTGTCCAGCAGTGATGCGAGGTTTAGTGTTGTCAAACCGATTACCCGACCGATAAGGACCTGTATATTGGCCACGATTACCGAAAAATATCCGATCGCATTTTCTTACAGAAATAACGACTTTCAGTAAACAAAATATCCTCCACTGGGTGCTTCCGACAAATACGCAGCCAAGCTTTTATCTGTATGCCAGAAAATACAATTTACGAGACCAATCGAATGGTCTGGGGCCACTAGAAAACAAATAGCATTGTAAATCGTTCTGATGCTGGTCTGAATTCGCCTTTCACACAAAGGCGTACCCATGGGCCCTATTACTGAAAGTTTTCGGAAACTCGCGTTCTGTACAACCCATCCATAAACCGAAATAGGCAAATTTCGGTCACTGGTGGGGTTCCTGACTGACCCCTCAAGCGCCTAGACCAAACTTCTGACCGACCACTCTACATGTCCAGACCGAACTTCTGACTGAGCCTTCTCGTGACCAGACAAAACTTCAGACTGACCCCTCTAGTGTCTACACCAAACTTCTGACTGACCTCTCTGGTAACTAGATAAAACTTCTGAATGTCCCTCTAGTGTCTAGACCAAACTTCTAACTGATCCCTTAGTGTTTAGGCCAAACTTCTGGCTGACCCCTTAGTGTCTATACCAAACTTCTGACTGACCCCTCTAGTTTCAGAACTTCTTACTGGCCCCTCTAGTGTCAAAACATCTGACTGAACCTTATAGTCTAAAGAATTCTGACTGATCCCTCTAGTGCCTAACTTCTGACTGACCCCTCTACTTTCTAAACTTCTGACTGATCCCTGTCTAAACTTCTGACTAACCCTTCTAATGTCAAAACTTCTGACTGACCCTTCTAGTGTCAAAACTTCTGATTAACCCCTCTGGAGTCAAAACTTCTGATTGGCGCCTCTATTGTTCACACCAGACTTGCGACATATTTCATCCGTTTCCGTTTCATGTGAGTAAGCCTTTATCCGCGTTCAAAACCTCATCGAGAATCAAACTTAAAGAAATAGCGAAGAAATGTTCAGTGGAAAACCGGAAGCGGTGCCCAACGAATAACAGCGGCGATGCATGGCTGGGGTCGATCAAATTTTCCACACCCGCCAAGTGGTGTAAAGTGGTTCTCCTCACTGATCAGAAATCTAGTGCGTTCTGGCGTTCCATCACTACGGTCCGTCACAGCACGTTAATCAAAAGCATCGAAGCCAGATCAGCATGAAAATGGATACAATGGAGTGGTAGAGCGGTTCCGTCAAAGCAATATATCCCAGGGCAGACTGAGCCACTCCCTATCATTTTCCGCTCAAACGAGTACAGTGCGAGTGTACGAAACTAATTAAACGCTCAACAAAGGGCTGCATGCAGACGAGTCCAACTTCTGACATTCACATTTGACTGAATACAGAATCCCATCAAAAATCAGACCAACTACCGGACGCCACTCGGTTCCGAGCCATCAAGATCAGATCCAGGAACTCCGTTGAAATCGAGACGGGTCCGAAGGGGACGACCAGCGCCAAACGGCCAGCCCGCTCCCGGCAATTGATCTTGATTCACAGAATGGACGCCATTATCGACTCTGATCAGAGCAAACTCACTGAGACGGCAGAGTGCACAACTACGCCACAACGGTCCCTCGCAGGGGTACCGCCCGGCCTGGCGGAGGAACGAGAGCGCTGGTATCGACTACGCCACAACGGTCCCTCGCAGGGGTGCCGCCCGGCCTGGCGGAAGGAACGAGAGCGTTGGTATCGACTATGCCACAGCGGTCCCTCGCAGGGGCGCCGCCCGGCCTGGGGAGGAACGAAAGCGCTGGTATCGACTACGCCACAGCGGTCCCTCGCAGGGGTGCCGCCCGGCCTGGCGGAGGAACGAGAGCGTTGGTATCGACTATGCCACAGCGGTCCCTCGCAGGGGCGCCGCCCGGCCTGGCGGAGGAACGAAAGAGCGCTGGTATCGACTACGCCACAACGGTCCCTCGCAGGGGTACCGCCCGGCCTGGCGGAGGAACGAGAGCGCTGGTATCGACTACGCCACAACGGTCCCTCGCAGGGGGGCCGCCCGGCCTGGCGGAGGAACGAAAGCGCTGGTATCGACTACGCCACAACGGTCCCTCGCAGGGGTACCGCCCGGCCTGGCGGAGGAACGAGAGCGCTGGTATCGACTACGCCACAACGGTCCCTCGCAGGGGCGCCGCCCGGCCTGGCGGAGGAACGAGAGCGCTGGTAATCGACTACGCCACAACGGTCCCTCGCAAGGGTGCCGCCCGGCCTGGCGGAGGAACGAGAGCGTTGGTATCGACTACGCCACAACGGTCCCTCGCAGGGGCGCCGCCCGGCCTGGCGGAGGAACGAGAGCGTTGGTATCGACTACGCCACAACGGTCCCTCGCAGGGGCGCCGCCCGGCCTGGCGGAGGAACAAGAGCGCTGGTATCGACTACGCCACAACGGTCCCTCGCAGGGGTACCGCCCGGCCTGGCGGAGGAACGAGAGCGCTGGTATCGACTACGCCACAACAGTCCCTCGCAGGGGTGCCGCCCGGCCTGGCGAAGGAACGAGAGCGCTGGTATCGACTACGCCACAGCGGTCCCTCGCAGGGGTGCCGCCCGGCCTGGCGGAGGAACGAGAGCGCTGGTATCGACTACGCCACAACGGTCCCTCGCAGGGGCGCCGCCCGGCCTGGCGGAGGAACGAGAGCGCTGGTATCGATTACGCCACAGCGGTCCCTCGCAGGGGTGCCGCCCGGCCTGGCGGAGGAACGAGAGCGCTGGTATCGACTACGCCACAGCGGTCCCTCGCAGGGGTGCCGCCCGGCCTGGCGGAGGAACGAGAGCGCTGGTATCGACTACGCCACAACGGTCCCTCGCAGGGGCGCCGCCCGGCCTGGCGGAGGAACGAGAGCGCTGGTATCGACTACGCCACAACGGTCCCTCGCAGGGGTGCCGCCCGGTCTGGCGGAGGAACAGGAAGGCTTCATGTTTACATTATTTTTTATATTGCCCGAGGGATCACTGTTTCACCATGGGTGGGTATATGAACAGTTGGGCCACTGAACAGTTGGTCTCTTTCATAACGATATTTGCGTGAAAATGCACATCGTTTCCCCCTACGGTAAAACTTGCATTTCGCAGCATCAATTTCCCAATTCTTGATTTCACAATGCGTAAATACGGACTGAGATATACATTCCTAAAGAAAAGTAACAATTTCTTATCGCAGTCCCAGAAAAGGGTAACAATTTCTTAACATCATGTACCAAAAATCAGTCAAACTGACAAACTCCAGTAACTCCGGCCCACAGAATTCAAAATTAACATAAGGTAAGAATGACAACTCGTACTTTGTATGAGTGTAGAGCCCCTTGCGCTTGCTCCCCACAGAGCCCATTACACTCGCTCCCCACAGTATCGATCAATTTCCTGAAAAGCATGAGGTTATTTATACCCACCCATGGTGAAACAGTCATCCTCCGGGCAATAGGAACAATAATGTAAGCATGAAGACGTTTACATCGTAGTTTACTTTTAGAACTCATAACTGGCGCAGACCACAGGAAGGACGTGAACAAAAGTCATACTAGGTGACCAGTGTTCCGGCATCCCCGGATGGAATTTTTTGCGTCAGCGGTACAGCTCGCCATGTAATGATCCTCCTTATCCAACGACGCTGAATTGTCCAGAATATATATTTTACCCCTCCCCCTATTAGTAGAAATTTGGGACACTCCAGCCATGAGTATTGTGGTGGTGATTTGTCACGGGGCTTCCGAGCCTATGGGACTGGATGCCTGGATACTGCAGCGTCCAGAGAGCAGCGCGCTGGCGTCAGTCCAGCCGCCGACTGTTCATCTGGACCTCGGCTACTGCGGCAGCACCGGCAGCGATCAGGTTCCGGGAGAGAGCCACCCTTCACTGGAAAACCACGGCCGAGGGGCAACCGGATCTGACAGGCCATTCCGCGCCAGCGGGGCCTGCGGCGATGTCACATCAACGCGACGAGAAGCAAATGTGGCGGGGGCTCCCCACGTCGGAATGGAATGGTTTATTTGGTTCGGTGTTGGAGGGAACAGGCAATAAAAACATATAGAGTGAAGAATAACAATTTCACGCAAAAGCAGCCCAACAACACAAGAAAAAGGAAGAAAGGAGAGAAAGAGCTTCCATTATTTCTTGCGTTGAGCTCCGAAGTAGACTTTTCAGCCACGACCATCAAATATGTAAATGCACCACGATGACGCATCAGTTGAACATCGGTTGCTTCACCATGGAAGATTGGTCCGAATACAAAGTGCATGGAAGGTTACATCACGCCGCTGGACAACTCATTTCCGCTCCCAGAAATACCGTACAGATATAGCTCACACTCAGTGGCGGTTCCATACTTTGATTTGGGGTGAGGGCTCCGTTCGGAGGACTTAGCCCTACCTTCTTACTATGTAATTACTACGGACACTCAGAAATGTCGGGCGGCTGGAGGCTCCCAGCTTCCCCCCCTACATCCACCACTGCTCGGACTGAAGGTTCTGTTGAGTCATGGAAAGCAAACGGACTCTTTCCCTTGACACTGAACTAATTCGGCTCCTCCTTGTCCCAGACTGGTTCCGAGACAGAAGCTATATGAGCTGTGAGAGGAGTGCCCTAATGCCCACATCACCACCCGGTGCCGCAGCTGCCCCGAGCCAGCGACTCCAAGTCGCACCACCTGATTCCACTGTCGATAATTCCGCTCCCTATTTTTATTTTATCTAATAAAATATGTCCGAGTTATTGCACGTTCAGCTTTTGGCATCGAGGCTTCACGGATGTCATCAAGAGAATTGTCGGGGAAACTCCGACCCCACCATCCGAACGAGTAATTCCTACAATGACCGGTTAATTTAAAAGCTAAAGTTCAACGTCCAACAAAGCACAGGGACGGCCAACCCACTCAGGTAACCTTCTCACCAGTCAGTTGCCAGCCGACCTTCGTCCAGTAAATATTGAGCGCCAGAGCGTCTGAGAGGAACCAATGCCAAGCTTTCACCGGGACACCGCCACTGTACGGTTTTCTGAGCCGGCCAGAGCCCAACGCTCCTCCAGCTGAGCTTATGTTTCTGGAAACGGCTGGAATCTCATTAGTACACAACATTCAATCTAAACTTCGAAATAGTGATAAAAATGATCAATTCTTACAGCAAAGTTTAGCTCATCAACTCCGATCCTGATCAGTCATTCTTCATGGCTCGGCGATGAAGGACTTGGTTCGGACACTAACCCGCGCTATATCCCGCAGATTCCGTATGCTGTTGGCCTCTCTCAGCGGTGAGACAAACAGGATAGGACTAGGTTTGAGAATTAGAACCGTTTCTCCTCGCAAGGGTTCATTCCTTGGCCCGAGCCGCAACAACACCACAATAAAGTAGGTTGTGTCATAACTGTCTCCATTGACTTCTTCAGCCCGCTGAGAAGGTAGTAAACTGTAGCCAATGCTGTTGTATGAATGGGACTATCCACACAGTTCTCCGGGCAGAAAACAGCAAACGAGCTGATCCGAGAGAGGGACTAGGAGAAACACTCGGATGTTCTGGAACATTACTATCTCCACTTTGTCACGTCTGATACTAGTGGACAAAAACATAATTTCCGAAACTGCTGAGCCAGGCATTCTGCGAGCCGAGCTGAGGAAAAACATGTTCGATGGCGAAAACTCTGCCGGCGCTCAGGGCCGTGCAATGCCCTGGCCCCGCCAGCGTAGCGCTACAAACTGGAGACCAGCAGGGCGGCGGTCGTCGTGCCGTTGCTGTCAGCGTGCTCTCGCACCACCCCGCTTAAAACTGCGCTCCACGATCCGCCGCCAGCTTCAATGGAGCGCTCCCGAGTGGGGCGTAAACAACAGAACCTGAGGTCGATATGTGACGCCGCTCCGCCGCCAGCTCTGCCGACGCCGGGACCTGCCGAGAGGCGGGCGGACCAGGCGCGCCCGACCGGGCCGCTGCTCAGTGAGGCGTCCTCAGATCAGTTCTGATACAATGTCCATGATTTCTGAAGGATACAGCTGAATATGATGTAACTGCGAGGATAGAATTTGAATATAACTTGTATTGGCGACATTTTGATAGCCTTGGAGTTGTTGACAGTTAGAGAGTCCCTAGAGCGGTTTCAATTCGCTAAAGTTCGACTGGAACTTTAGTGGTTTGACGGACGAGAGACCTTGAAAGCCGGGGATTCACTTAAATGGGAAAGTTTACCGCATTCTGCACATAGCCGCCAACATTTGGCAGTCCCAACACTGCTTTCTCGTTTGCTCCGTTCCTTGCTTGCTCTGCCTTTTTTATAAGTTTGTTCCATCAAAAGATAAATGGTCTGAGAACACAACTTAAGAATGAAAGCTGTTATTGAAGCATGAAACCTTTATTAAAAAATCACTAAAAGATTTAACTCAACTTAAGAAAACTTAAGCAACAGGAACTTAATCATGAAGGTATGAAAAAAATGGACTTCACTAAGAAAAGTATTTGTATTGTTTTCGTAGTGGAGAAGTTCATTTTCCATACCTTCATATTTATTGAGAATAATAGATTTGCCCTTACCTCCGTTGAAAAAATTGTTTATGAGCCTAACATTTAGTTTTATTTAATTTCCTTCATTAGCGATAAGAAAGCCCCCAAACCAGCAAGGCGTAAAATTAGCGCATGATCTGGTAAGGTTTTGTGCTAGATTGAACTCATCTGATTTACGCCATAAATGAATTTAAAGACAAATGACGTTCTTAGTTAAAAAAAACATTTTTAAGAACCATAGTGATAAATTTTCGTCATTTTTCTTCACGCATTAAAATATGTTTCACGTCCGAAAGTATTCGAAGAAAGTTGTATGCATTTACAGTCACCAGTGCCAAAGGCAAATTTAGCACGTAGGTTTTAAAGAGGTCCAAGCAAATATGTGCAGGCGCAGCGGGGCTTCAGTATGAACTCATTTTTTCCTATAATCGGCTTATACCTAATACCAGAAGACCCGGGAAGTATGGATCAGTAGGCGGTGAATGTTGACATTTTTCTCCACGAACGGTAAGTTCCGGGAAATGAAACATAGTGCAAGTGGTTTCCTGGCATGCTCTAGCACATGGCGATCTCAGTTCAAATCCCATTATGAAGGTGACACATCCTCTTTAATGTTCCCACAATTTTCACTTATAAATATCACTTCAAAATATCAATGACAGAAATTCGTACACGCCTATGCACAGCACATCCGACAATGCATCACATCACATCACAGCAATGCATACGATTACTCTGCCTCCAATTCTCACCAAATTTACTCCGATGCCAGGCGATTTGATTGAATAACATTATTTTTCGAAGGGGGATTTAAGAGCAAGGCAATAATATGAAAAAAATTCGAAGGGGTTTTGGTTTTGGAGCGGGCGGTCACAGGCTAGTGTCGAGCGAAAGTTCTAACAAGGTCAGTGAAATAATGTCAGAGCACCTCCCTTGAACCACAAACATATCTACCGGATCATAAGGAAAAAAACTTTCGAAGCCCCATAACCGGAGTGACGTAAATTTTGCAAGCTGCTAGTAAAGGAGAGCAGGTGACCCTGGGTCGGCAGGAAACGCAGTAATTCCGAAAATATCGCCGACCCTCACCTCCGATATCAATGAAACTTAAAAGTCATAAGCATGACCACAATATTCAAAACAACAACGACGCAACATATCCGTTGCACAAAATCAAAATCAAATCTCCCCTCCACTCAGAACCTAAGTAAGGGTGTTAAAACTCAGGCTGCTTATCCGTCCACCGGAAGCCTCTCAGACGCTGAGCAGTAGCCGCCAGGCTCCCAGCCCTGGCAGTGAATCCAACACAGGGCCGAACGGTCGTGTAGAATGCCGTTGATTAGTTAACCATTTGAGGTCACCCTATTTGGCAGGGGCAATATCGGCCCCTAAGATCGTAATCTAACCGGCCATTTTGAAAATTCAAAGTCTATAGATTCCCCACCTAAACTTTATTTTGAAAAAAAAATTTCAAAATTTTATTTTTAAGGAGAAAGTGTGCAAAATATACAATTTTGTTATTTTAGATTTTCCATAACCCTTGTCTCTGTTTACGATTTCACAAAACTAGTTCAGATTTACAAATAATTGACCAAAATGTCATATACTAGTTACCAAAATTAAATTCAATGGCAGTTCCAGGACCAGGACTAAGGAAATATAACAACCTAAAAGTTTTTTACGCGGATTAGAAGCCGTCATAACGCATCTTACACATAAATAAATAAAAAAAAACCATCAGGGCGATGGTAATAAAACAGTGGGGTAAAAATCCAACAATATAGTGGTATATAGTATATTAGTCCTGACTAGTAAATTTATTTCTGATAATTTTACCCATGGCAGCTCGGGAAAGGGGTACATAGGCGATCAAGGACTCTCGTGGGGTGGGGTGATGGAAACACATTTTTAATATACAACGATATTGAGTCGCGGCGGTGATACTCGGAATATGCATTTGAAAATTGTAGTGACTGGACACGCCTTAATCAGAATTTGGTTAAACTATTTGAATTTTCATATACCCAATTGTATTCGCCCTGACAGGCTGTAAGCAGTCTTCCACTTACTAACGTTTAGTCTTTCTTATAACATTCCCCCATTTGAACTGCTGTAACCGCCCTGATAATACAAATAGTGACAATAATGCACTATCATCTCACATAAAAATATATAAAAAACCATAAACGGTATCAGGATCAGCAGAACGGCTCCTTTACAAAAACCCATCAACGATAATACTGGTTTGTGGATAAACCTCAAAAACCAGCCATAGCCCGCCCGTAAATATATAATATGACAATTCAGAAAACCCTACTAGTTTTAGGAAAGTGGAAGTTTCAAAGTTCTATCGCAAGCCGTTTCGAGATATCTGAAAAACCTAGGGGCAATATTAGCCCCCCTGCCGGAAATAGGGTTAACGAGCGGACAGCGCGCTCCGACGCGGCACGTCAGCTTAATGGTGGCCAGGTTGACTTGGACCAAACCGACGCTCCACCATACCAGCCGCACCAATTTTCCGCCAGCTCGCGCCAGCTAGTTGGATGAGTTTACACCCATCTGGAGGGTATTGATCCTTTCTCAAGCCGCGAGCTTGGCAACTGGCAGCAGGGAGACGCATAGCAACAACACATTCATTTATTCGCTAAGATTGGTTTGCTCCCGCTGACAGAAGATTCGAAAACACTTCAGTCTTGACTTTTCAAGCTTACGCAATAGGAGCTTTAGCCGTGCACCCGAGTAGGAAACAGGCATCATCAACTGATAAGAGCATATTTGATTCTATATTGGAGTCAGCGAAGTGCTGCTAGGACCATCCAACTCCTTAATGGGCGGGCGTTTCCTGCAGGCAATATGGCCTCAACGAGCAGGCATGAATTCGTTGAACGTCAATAGCCTTTCCAATCCAAATACGACAGACATTGGCCGCTTTTGTATTGGTGAACTCTGTGTGAACCTGAGAAAACAGAGAATGGGCAGTTATTTTAGTTCCAAACTCTTACTCTCCAATCAGGAAACGTATGTCACGTGGTGGCCGCGCCTGCTGAAAAGAATGAAGCGCCCCAAAGCCGCCGTGCTTGTGAACTTCACCCATCGCTCAGGTAGTTTCAAGTTCAACGCCATAAACATTTGAACGTATTTTATTCTGTCCCATTCACTGAAAGTTCGGCTTTCGTGACCGAAACTTCACTTCAGTCATCAATGGGCTTGTTACAGAAACTCCGACCCCACTATCCGAACGAGCAATTCTCACAATGAGGGTTATTTATAGGCCCACAAAGCACAGGCACAAAGCACTAGTTGCCTTTAGAAGTGTCGGATGTCACTTTTCACAGGAGCCAGTCCATATTAATTAGGCCCTTCTATATTAATTCTCGTATCCTTCCGAAACAACGATTCCCTTACCTCATTCGGGTAACTAAGTACTTTATTGCGAAAGGGAAGGCATCATTAGGGGACAAAAATTGCTCGCATCACATTTTCTTTTCGTCTACAGGCATTTCTACCTCAATACTTTAAGCAGCAACAGAACGTCCCGTGTTATGAATGTCCTTGTTTTTCATTCAGCCCTCCAATTTCCTACTGGAATGCCTATCGCTCCGGGATTTATGCCCCACCTATCTGCACATGCTCCAGTTTTACTCCGCGCGGTACCATTGGTGAAGAAATCGACGGAAGCATCACCCAACTTTTCTTAAAAGATCTGATCAGTTAGAGAGAAAAGCCACTAACACAGGTTTTGGAGTCACTTATCTTTCCAGTCCATCCCTCTCAGCCCCGGAAGTGGTAGATGAAGGTGGACGTCATCACGCTGCCTTTATACTGAGCGACACGTCTGAACCTATTATAAGTTATTGAACATTGTAAGTTACTGAGTTTACTTAAGGTTACAGAACTTATTTTGAACGTATTTAAAGTTTTTGTTTGTTTGCAATTTTGGTTTAGGGGAGCGCCAACCAGTGCGGTCTAATGGCGCCCATTTCGGTTTCGGGCCCACTGATAGCCGAATTAAATATCAGTAACAGTAGGGTAAACATGCTAGTCTCTAATGGCCTAGGTGAGGTAACAACAACGGTGTCACGTTAAAAAGAGGAAGTCACGGACTATATCTACTGCAGAAATGGCATTACGCGCATAACCATGTCTATTATTTAAAGTTACCAACGATGGGCAAGCGGAGCATTTCAAAATCGATTTGACAATAAAAGGGCCTGGCCATCTCTTTTCATCGGCAAATCTCGACCTTTTGTGCTGGAGACGAGAAAGCGCAGCCCACTAGCAGCACCTCCTGGCTTTCTTTTAAATTGTTCGACAAGGAGCCCTCCATAAATCACGCAACACAAAGAACGGTGGAAAGGAGTCAGCTACAGCGTTACCGAACGTGACACATTAGCATCAGAATGCATTACATGGGGGATGGGTGGTTAATAACCGCAAAAAATGTGCGTGGCGTAACTTATGGGCGGCCCTATACCAGAGAGGAATGGTGATGGAGAACTCACGGTGGCGTTGCGGGGGGGGGTGGGTTCGAGGTTCCTCCATTAGAAGTATGCGCCATCTACCACATTAATGTTTGGAGAAGCTGGCAGGGACTGCAATTAACTGTATTTTTACCATCAGGAAAAGTGGGAGATCCGGAACATCAAATGTACCAAACCCGGAATCATTCGCGCAGGTTCCAGGTTTACCTCACATTACTGCATTCATGGTGTTTAGTCACTGGGGAATTGAGACGGGGGAAGGCGTACACACTTATTTTTCAACGACTGAAATGACAAAACATGCCGGCGTAAACTTATTGACTTTCGCCTACGCACAGCTATAATCTGGTAGCTTGATTTGTGGGTAGTTGTTTAATCAATCAGCTAATCCGGAGTACTAAAGCGAGCGGAAATGAAGTTCTGTAGACGAGCCTTTAATGATAAAAAGTTTTAATACGCTATTCCTACAATTCCTCAAAACTATTTGAGCATTAGATCCCATGGTCCTTTCTAGGCCACCTGGAAACCTGCAGAAACACGTGCTACTCGCGAGGTCGGCTCGTCGGTAACAAGCCTCACACGTTCTTTACAGACGGCTCGGAAAAACATCTGTCACTGCATCTGGGCCAGGCCGGTGGCACAAGAAGCAGCAGCGCAGCATAGAAGCAGCAGCGTGGATAGCAGCAGCAAGCACAAAACACCAGCACAATCAGCACGCCCGACGACCGCGCACAATGCCGGCTCCGCAGTAATGAACAATCACCGCGCACAAACCACACAACAGCCACGCATCACAACCTTTAAGGCAGGCGTCGCCAGGTCACACAGAGGTGTCTCCTCTATCTATCACAGGTGTCCAGTCGCCTCATGGCACTCTTAGAATTACGGAAATACCTCTGAAACAGCACGATTAAAAATCAACGCCAGTGCTAATTTCTTCGGCTGTAGTTTCTTTTTTAATAGTACGTTACAAATGAACCACTGGATTATCGGATGGCCATAGTTTCCGACTCCAATCAGCGCACTCTATAACCCCCGCCGTATCGAACTCGTGCAACAGCCACCAACCAAGCGTCACTTACGACACAACTCACCGAGAATAACGCGGCCACTTCAGCGGCAAGCGCAGACAACAACCATGCCGTGGGCCAAGGCCCGGCGGCGTCGCTTCCACGCACGTGGGCAACACCCGACAACCATGCAAAGCCTCCTATCGCGCTCACACATCGCTGTCGGCACAACAACCATGCTGAGAGGGTGGACGTGACGTCAGGCCACGCCGACTTACACTGGCAGCTGTGGAGGAGCTCGCCGTCACTGCAGCTGTGCGTCAGCATTGAGGAGGACGAAAGCGGCGCCCAGCCCAGCTCCGGAAACCCGCCGTGCGGCGGACTCTCAGCCAACAGTGCCAGCCTGGCGCTGCCACAGGTCAGATGTTAGCCTCTGCGCAGGACACCCGCTGTACTGCGGACTCTCAGCCAACAGTGCCAGCCTGGCGCTGCCACAGGTCAGGTGTTAGCCTCTGCGCAGGACACCCGCTGTACTGCGGACTCTCAGCCAACAGGGGCAGCCTGACGCTGCCACAGGTCAGGTGTTAGCCTCTGCGCAGGACTCAGCTCTTCTGTCACAGGTCTGGTGTTGGATGACTCTTCCTTTACCAAAGAATCCGCTTTATGGCAGACTTTCAAATAGCAACAGGAGAAACCATAAGCAAGCTAGCCTTTGCGCAAAATCCGGGGCCCTCCGCGCCGTAGCACCTCGGCCTCAGGTCACAAGCTGGCCTCTGCAGGGTGTGTCTGTAATTTCCCCGTGCGTTCGCTCTCCACTTTAAGGCCAGCCTTGCACGTTTCGGACCAATTCTTGGCCTCTACCGGGGTGTTTAGAAACCTAAAAAGCGCACCCACCACCAGATCAACCAACCGATGTAAGCACGAATCACAGTCTGACCCCGCGTAGTGTTGGATCCATCACTATATTCCTAAATAAATCAGCGGAGCAGGCCCAGCTCCGGTCCCGGCTCACTCAGAGGAACTGACCCCGCGCCCATGGTCAGACGGCTGGCTGCTCGCTATCAGTGTAACACAGGAAGGGAGGGGAGGAACGGGAGGCGCGCCACAACGCGCCCTCTGCAGAGAACGGGCTAGAACACGGCAGGCCACTCACCACACAGGAGCCGCGGAACGATCCCACTACAAGGGCTTACAAAAGGGTCCAATCACAAAGATGCACTGGGGCAGCGATTCCCCAAAGAACTCATGTCCCCATTCGGGTCACAACGCCATTCTGTGGAGAGAGGGGGTAAGCCAGGGTATTTTTTGCATACAAACTGGGGACCATTTTTGGTCTCCAGCCCCTCCATTCGGTACCCAGTCGTTTGGATTTTTCTGACTGGGTACCAGTGGCCTTTTGGTTCCCCCAAACTGCAGGCATTTTTACCGTTGGGTGAGAGCTATTGTGCTCTTGCTGAAGGCCATAAGGATCCTCTGACTAGGTATTTTGGTCCGGAAAAGAACGAAGAGAAAGTACTCTAGAAAGAAAAGTGTATTTTTAAATGATAAAAAGTGCCTCTTTGAGGCCAAAGGGTGCCCCTCTACCTCCTCGGTCCCCAGTGAAAGGCTAAAAATACACTGGGGTAAGCAATGCTCCAGGGAGCTCCAGGGAAAATGTTCGAACAAGAGCTGCCAACACCTTGATAAACGATTGGCACTACCGTTTCTATGAATCGGTGTATCAAAATAGAAAGGTAGACTCGTGCAGCCCTCCGACTGTTGGAAGGGCCCATGGACGACTGGGAAACCCCGAACTGGAAACAACGCCACTCTGCCACGTCCAATATTCTGCCAAGGGCGTCCTACACGCAGCCAGTGGGATTTGTCTATTTTATTATATCAGTTTGGATCTGAACACGCTGGGGGCGCTGTGCGAGGTTTAAAATGACAAATGTTCACATCGAGTTCCGCGGAATGTCAAGACCACGCACGCCTTCAGCCTCTTTGCTATTGGCCTGTCTAAAATGAGATTGGTTTTCTTCAGCCACAACTCTGCACAACAAACAGATCAAGTGAAATTGGCGCCCAACTCCACAAAAACAAAACATCTAGAACGAATAAATTTTATAGCCGTACACATTAAATGAAAAAAAAATGTTGTCGGTCTCCAAAATAACAGCCCAAGCTGGTTTTCCTGGTCCCGTGTTGAGTAACACACACCCACTGAGTAAAGTGAGTTGAAGCCCAGACGCATCAGCCACTGCAATCTCTCTTCACTCCTGTTGCAACGTTCTGGTGGAGTGTTGCAGCCGATTCGGTTCCACCCGATTATCTCCTGATTGCAGGCTGCTTTTAACCATTCAGTACCATTGTCATTGGTTTTTACCAATTTGTTCCAGCGGAGGGAAGTTATCGGCTGAATTAAATCCTATTGTGACCAATGCAGGCGGGGCAAAATTAGAGCCTTGTTTATATAAGGTCAGACTTTACAGTCGGTAATCCCAATATACTGAATGAAGAGCCCAGGCATTTATCATTCTAAACGGGACTTGGGTTAGATGCTGGCACCACCCACGGAATCATACCGTAAGCCAGAGAAGGAACTACGAAACTAAGCGGGATTCGAGCTCCTATCACTGGTCTCTCCTTGCATGTGCTCAGGGTCAGGACATGCCCGTGGCCTCAGTCACACACGCCAGACTGAGCGAGTGAGGCAAGGCGCCTCCGATGGCTCAGCCACACACGCCCGACTGAGTGACAGAGGCACGGTGCCTGCGATGGCTCAGTCACACACGCCAGACTGAGCGAGTGAGGCAAGGCGCCTCCGATGGCTCAGTCACACACGCCCGACTGAGTGACAGAGGCACGGTGCCTGCGATGGCTCAGTCACACCCGCCAGACTGAGTGACAGAGGCACGGTGCCTGCGATGGCTCAGTCACACTTCCAGAGGAAGGCACGGCGCCTGCGATGGCTCAGTCACACACGCCAGACTGGCGAGTGAGGCACGGTGCCGCGATGGTTCAGTCACACACACCAACTGGGCGAGTGACGACGGTGCCTGCGATGGCTCAGTCACACACGCCAGACAGTGAGTGACAGAGGCAGGCGCCTGCGATGGCTCAGTCACACACGCCCGACTGAGAGGCACGGTGCCTGCGATGGCTCAGTCACACACGCCAAACTGAGTGACAGAGGCACGGCGCCTGCGATGGCTCAGTCACACACGCCAGACTGGGCGAGTGACGGAGGCACGGCGCTTGCGATGGCTCAGTCACACACGCCAGACGAGTGAGTGACAGAGGCACGGTGCCTGTGATGGCTAAGTCACACACTCCAGGCAGAGAGTGACTGAGCACCATGTGATTAAAAGACCGTGCCTGCCAAGATCGGAGGTCTAAAACGACAGCGGTCCTACCGCAAAGTTTATGGTTTGAGAGACTTCACCACTACCCACGTACGATCCGCGAATCCCCACACCCGGGAGTCCCCATCAGTCCACACCGCTCGACTGGACCTGGCTCAAGGTGTCTGAGGTCAGCCGTGATGCGCACTGGACTCGTCATCGACGCTCCAACCTCACCATCCCTGTCAATGCCGCAAGAAAGAAGCACTGGAACCGACGCAAATCTCCTCACTCGCTCACCATTCCACTAAACGCGACACACCAACGCAGAGATACCCAGGGCCACGTAAAAAGATGGCCAGTACGCGATAACCCCCCGCACAATTGACGTTGGCGGGCAATTGGCTTAGGTGCGAGGCACCGGGGGCGGACAGGGCTTCCCGCTGACCTTGGTAGTCCGGCGTCGCCGACGGGCGGCGGCGAGCTGGCAAAGCCCTACACCTGAGGACCGGCATCTGGTCACGCACACGAGGCACGCCCGGTCAACAGTGCCGCCGGGACACACTTCGGAGGTAGTCCGAGTGTGCTGCTGTGCGTGAAATGCCGTGACAGGTATAGGTAGGTGTTTAAATAGGGGACCAGGGGACTGTAGTTCTATCCTTCCAGATTTGTTACTAAGCATCAGCACTACGGCCCCATATGGTATGAAATTAACTACTAAAAGACCCACTGTCGAAAGGCCCCCCCTATACCCTGAAAGTTCCCACACGTCAGAGTCAAAGTTCAATGGTCAGGATCTTACGAGTAAACAAATTAACAATTATTGGCCATTGTAAAGAAAAGTTAAGGTTAAGGTTCAATTTTTTGTTCAACCAGCTATACAGCAATTAATGACATGCCTTCATAAATGACACGGTCGTGGAACACAGATTTGGTTGAATAGCCGCACTGAGGCCCGGAACATCGCACCTTTTATCTGCCGAATTTGCAGGTGTCTGAACACTACAAGTAAAGCAGCGGCGACGAAGACTGTGAACTCGCCTTTTGGGTCAAATGAAGGGTTGGTATCAGCCGACTTCCTTGAACATTGTAAATTAGCCCAATGGGCCCATCTGTTTGAAACGCAATATCATTTTAGAAAACTACCTCAAATTAGCATGTTGGTTGTTGTTTTTCTTTTCTTTCTTTTTTGCTTTTTATCACCACGCCACGCCTCCCCCCCCACCTTTACGACTCTGCAGGACGTCGATTTATGAAATAAGACGTTCTGGTGTATAGGATACGTTTTAACACGCGCCCCGCTGGGGGTGGCGAAATTCACCCTCCACCCCCTCCTGGTTTTCCCCAAATAGCTCAAAAACGAAGAGATGCAGAACAACGAAACTTACAGTACCTTATCCCTGATCAATTTTACACACCTGACCAATTTGTTTAGCTAAGGTCATTTCAGGTCAAGGAGCTATTCAGGGTCAAGTGACCCGACCTCAAAACCTAAAATCACGAGTTTGAAGCGGCGCCCAGGGAAAATCAGCTAACCGATCAGTTTGAAACTTACACAATATGATAAGGTCATTAGAGTCTACAAATCTGTTATCTCGGAATTTTTATATTGGTGACCTAAGGTGGGGTCAATTTTTTGGTCACCCCATTATAAGTCTATGGTGAAAAATAGAATGGGCTCGTTTTCAGTAAATACTGGATAGATAAAGCTGAAAATCCTCAAACCGTCTATTCTTACCATGATCTTGACCATAAAGTTGAGTTTTTGAGCATCTGACCTCTCAAAGGTCATATCAGGTCACGGGAGCAGAGAATGATTGTTTTGCCAATAACTTCTCACTGAATTAAGATAAAGCACTTTACTTGCATTGCGCTTATATTGTCACGGGGAGTCGATTGATATGCAACATGACCATGCCAGTTCACTCTGTGACCCTGACCTGGCTCGAGGTCAGGTCATTTTCACTATTTGACCTAGCAAGGTCATATTATACATATTCGATTTGCCGAGATGAGAGGAATCCAATGATGCATAAAGATTTGCTCTAGTTCCCCTGGGGACATATCTAGAGAGAAAAACATACACTGCTCTGTTGTAAGCCTATGGAGCCTTCTTTGACCTATGCTGACCTCAAATTGACCTGACATAAAAATACTTCGTATAAAATCTCTCGTCTTGTCAAGAGCTTTCGCACGCCGCCCGCAATTTTCCTTTAGCTTTCGCGGGGAACGAGATACGGAGGGGGCGAAAAACGCCCCCACAGCGGGGCGCGTCATGCAAGGGACCCCAGCGGGGCGCGTGTTAAGCTAACTACGCAGCGCCAAGTATTGTAGCCGGCCGCGGGGCGGGAGTCGATCAGCTGACGGCGACAGTCGGCGGCCTGAGCCATTTCACCAGCAGACGTCACCAGCATGTCAACTGTCTGTGGACTGTCTCTCACCCGCCGCCGCCAAACACACAAAACAGCACCTGGTACCGCAGCCGGCACGTTCAACAGCAGCTCCCGGCAAACCGCTGACTTCTGCTGCTGGTCACACACAACGCCCGCGCTGAGGCGAGGAGGAGGTCGCCATGCTGGCAGTCCTGGATGGTGACGACTCGTGTGCCGAGTCGCGGTCGCCCCGCCGCGGCCCGTGTTGGAGGTGGCCGGATCTGAGGTGCCGCATCCCCGTTTGAGGTGGCCGACTCAGAAGTGCCGCGGCGGTCGGTGACACTGGTGAACAGAATGCCGCACCCTCACTCCTATTCATGAGGCCCGCAGGAGAGCCTGCAGTCGTCTCCTCTCCTGCAGGACCCGTGGTCCCGGATCGCTCTGAGCCACCGAGAAGGGCGGGCCCGACTTAAACCGGAGCGGTCACAGCGAACTGGGCTTCATCCTCCGGGACCACGGGCAGCCGAATAGACTGCGCCGTCAGCGGACAGTACAGACGGACTGGGCTCCACCCTCTGGGACCACGGGCAGCCGAATAGACTGCGCCGTCAGCGGACAGTACAGACGGACTGGGCTCCACCCTCTGGGACCACGGGCAGCCGCATAGACTGCGCCGTCAGCGGACAGTACAGACGGACTGGGCTCCACCCTCTGGGACCACGGGCAACGGTAAGTACGCCTCCACCGTCGGCGGACAGTACAGACGGACTGGGCTCCACCCTCTGGGACCACGGGCAGCCGTAAGTACGCCTCCACCGTCAGCGGACAGTACAGACGGACTGGGCTCCACCCTCTGGGACTACGGGCAGCCGTCAGTACGCCTGCACCGTCAGCGGACAGTACAGACGGACCGGGCTCCACCCTCTGGGACCACGGACAGCCGCATAGACTGCGCCGTCGGCGGACAGTACAGACGGACTGGGCTCCACCCTCTGGGACCACGGACAGCCGCATAGACTGCGCCGTCAGCGGACAGTACAGACGGACTGGGCCCACCCTCTGGGACTACGGGCAGCCGCATAGACTGCGTCGTCAGCGGACAGTACAGACGGACTGGGCTTCACCCTCTGGGACTACGGGCAGCGGTCAGTACGCCTCCACCGTCAATGGACAGTACAGATGGACCGGGCTTCGCCCTCTGGGACCACGGACGGCAGATCCAAAGTTTCTCCGACAAATCCCGGCCGATCCGTTTGCACACCATGATTATCAGCCCAAATCCAATATACGTCCGCACACAAGATGGGCTCGCCAAAAAAATCCAAGCCAGAAACTACCCATCTGGCCAATCCAATCCAATTCAATCCGTCAATGGATTGGATGATTGAACACCCATTCAATGAGGCGTTCCAGCCGAGGGTAACCGTCAACTGCGCGCAGGAGCAGAATTTCTACGGGGAGGCCGAGCATCTGTCTCCTGGGAGGTCCCGGCACCCGGATGCTGAGCGATGACTGCTGTTTGACAACGCTTGTTACCTGTGCGACAACCGGTATCGCATCTACAACAGTGAATTGGCCGCTTCGTGACAAAGGTCACGTCCAAAGGTGAAGTCTGTACACAACTCTCGACGAACCGGAGAATTCCCTATTGTCGCCAAAAGGAAAACTTCCTCTTTTCGCAGCCAATATAGAGGCGAAACTTAAGAATCGACCCAGTTGTGGCCACTTAGCTATCTCGGCAGAAACTATCTGAAGCATTGGACCCCTGATCACCATTGAATGTTGATTAGCACTGGTTCTGAGTCAAACGCAATCAAAACGGCCCGAGGTAAAAAAAGTCAACACGGGTCTCACAATCGCATGGAAACTTCGCTTTTAATGAAGTGGAAAGGTGATTAAGTTCAATGATTCAAGAAAGTCGAATACGTCTAGCCTACAACTTCAGAACATTTCTCTTCCCTCGATAAAATTTCATTGATATCCCCATTCGTTCATTTGCACTCGACCATTTCCTAAGTCATTCAAACAATGCTCACACATTTTCTCTGGAACATGTGCCAAGAAGCCATCGAACTTACAAATAAGAACGTTACTTTCTGAACGTAATCCTGGCTGAGGAGATTCAGAAAATAGATGGATCCGGCGGTGGGCAAGGGGTACGTGCCCCCCAATCGGCTTACCAAATGCCCCACACCGCACCCCCTGAAACGTAGCTTTCAAGCCACCTCCAGGATGCAAGCATTGGCTCCACCACGCCGCAACTTGGCGCCTCTCTGGTAGTTCGCACCTTAAGAATTGGCGCCCCTGGCCCAAATTAAGCCCCCTCCAAGATCAAACTGCGCACCCTGACCAAAGTACCCCTTTCATTGGAAATAATGGACCCGCCTGTGTTCCGGCATGCATTATTTGACCAGAGGACAATCATGCTCGCCTAAAAGAAAACTTCAATGAATGAGAAATGCAGGTCAACGTCGCTGCGTACTTCGCTGGAGTCTGACCACTCGCCATTCTGCGACGGGGCAACACAACTCGGCTCCAGCAACAAAAGAGCAGTTTTGGAGATCAATGCATGAAGTTGGATAAAAGTAAAGACCGGCTATCGGAGCATAAATCAAGACGAAGCAATACAAACGATACAAGACCCACTCCGAGTGCAAGTAGTAAATCCTCTGAACTGTTAAACTGTTTGGTTGAACCGTTGCTGGTCACGGCACCGTCTTCCAGGTCAAAGGCTAACTGGTGAGTCTAAGCAGATCGAATTCCCTAGGGTGCATTTACAAGTAAGCGATAGAGGATTTGGCTCATTAGACACCGACGTCAGTTGGCAAAGCCAGGTTGATTCCTCGACTAAAATTGTCCACGAAATACATCTCCATGAGTGGCATGGCAGAACGGTTTAAAAATGATTTGGTGTCACTTCCTCCTAACAAATAATCTGACTCCTAGTACAGGTGTAAAAACTGCATTCAGTACATTTGGGTGTTAAACACAGTGGTGAAAAGCATGCGGATGTACAAGTGAATCAAAATGAGAACAGTATAGTTCACAGAATTCTAAAGCCGTTGATAGCGAAGAGCTCACCAGACATGAGCACAGCAGCAGAGCGAGAAACGTTAGCACGCACCTGTGGCGGAAAGCAGCGTGAGAGGGAAATGCAGAAGGCGGAAACGTGACGCTTCCACGCCTGTCCTCACTTCAGGTCAGGTTTACCCTTGATTCAGCGGCCACGAATTAACCGGCGGGAACAGTCAGCGTCACGGCGTGGTGTCAGTGTCAAACACGGCCCTCACTGACACCAAACCGGTGTCAAGCCTTGCCAAGCCGCATGTCACTCAAATCACGAGCCGGAGGACCCGACAATTGCGTGACCCAACCACACCCACGGACAAATCTGGTACAGAGCGGACGCCGAGCGCGACAGAGCGGTCAGCTGAGCCTGCCGTCAGCTGACGCGGATGGCGCGAGAGCAGCAGATGCCAGCGTCATCAGCTCGCAACCAACACTGAGCGGGTCTGGCCCTCACGCGAGCCCGGCGCCGAGACTCCCGCGCAAATCGATCGCGCTACACCGAAACGGCGCGCCCTCACCGAAACTGTGCGACCGCACCGAAACTGGCGCCAGGAGCAGACCATGCCGGCGCTTCTCGATGGACCGACTGTGAAGGTCGAGTAACGACTACGGTCATGGATGGAGGTCTCCGGGGTGTGGAGGTCGTGAAGCCTGGATCTTGGATCTTTGACAAGGTTTGTATGACATGACCGTCAGTGTTGATTAATCTAGGACTCTCTGGGTTGAGTAGAGATATCAAGCCCTGAGATATCAGCACCCTATTGTCCATCCACATCCGATCTAACATATTCCCTGCCAATCCAGCACAGGCAGTGTCCCGGCATGGAAACGCATACTAAGCACTCTTTCTGAGCAAAGAACATCTTGTAGTGAGTCTTATAAATTCACGTAGCGCCTGATCGCCGTCATCCCAGCCAAATAGGCAGTGAATCGCAGAGGACCCGATTCTACCATATGAGCTGAACAGCTTCCACAGACGGCAGCCGACCCAAACACCATATTTAGAATCACTTCATTATCTCTCCAAAGGAATCGGTGCGATCCAATCCCGTGTTTTCGACTGCTTACAATCCCCAGGGAAGGTCGATAGTATTGCTGCCACTGGAGGTGATAGCACCACTATAAACAAACAGCTCCTTCTGAACGTCTGAAGGATACGTTATAGCGTACGTTAAGCGTTATACTACCACACTGAAATCAATGTATCCTTTACAATGTATGTACCATGAGTTGGTTTCACCACCCAAACATACATTTCGTTCACCACTGTTCCACATCCCACCAAGTTAAAGAAACCATGGAGTCTGTGAACTCTACGCTCGAGAGGTAGAAGTTCGCATCAGGGCGCTGGTGTGACTGCGAATGGCGGCGACTCGGCCGGCGGGCTTTATCAACTGGGCGCCGGCTATTGACACTGGTCGACGATCTGCAGCGTGCCGCCGCTGATGGAGGCCGCAGCCGGCGCCGTCCGATGGAGCCAGATTGCACAACTTGGCCTTCACCATTGGCGCGCCAACTTCGCGCCAATCTGCCTCATTTGGCGCGACCGGGAGCGCACCAGCAAAAACCGAGGCGGAAGTCGAAACGAAGCCGCATCGCTCTGGCTGCGTTTTTGACAGCTTTTGCCCGGACATGATAATATGCCTTTTCATCGAGAGTCTGGACAAAAACAGCACGGCGTTTCAATGGTAGCACTTTCCGTCCATTCAGCCGCCAGAGTCATCAGCGCGGAGGCTCTCTCGTCTGTCACCAAATCGGGAACACAGTCCCGCGACCAGTGGCAGAAATAATCTCATTTTAGGTACATCATGTACATCGCAGTTGGCTGACACTCCAAAAACACAGTGTCCAATTCTGTTCCGTACTTGATTTCACTTTTTTGTAGGAGTCAAAGCGGAGGAACGATCCTTGTGCTGCAAGATACTAAAGGCTTCGCCCAATGGGGGATACCAGGGCCATCGTTTTCTTCCCCACGAATGCGGGTGGGAAAAACGAGATTGCCCTCGGCTAAGAGCGATAAATTTCTGAAACTGTCATTGCAGCCATTGCTAGGTCTCGTCCAGTGTCGGTGATTTCATCGTCAACCTTTTCTCTTGCCAGTGAAGGCGCCTCCCATTCCTCGCAAAAGCCTCCCTTAACTCAGAGCAGCAGTTTAAGCCGGCGGTAAACGAGAGAGAGGAGAGAGAGAGCAAACCCCCGCAAACCACATATAGACCCCACAACAATACACACTATTAATTTACCACAAACACACAAAGGCCACCATACCCCCCACCAACGTCCACTAAAAGAGAGCAGCAGAAGACTAAGAGACAAATAACCGGCTCTATCCACGGCTTTCAAGAATCGGCGATCATTCAGCCAAAACCGCACCTAACCACCGATTCAACAACAAAACGCCGGCAAGACCACAGGCCCCCCCCACCGGAAAGTCCAGAACACCGCCACTAAATCCACCACAAAGAGAAAATAACCCAGCCTGGCCAAAAAACGGCCTTTAAAAACATTCAAACAGTACGCACGACCAGGCACGCCTAAAAGTTTGTATTGACGAAAAAAAACCATGTGCTGTGTAAAAGCAATTATTGAAATTATGCAAGCAGCATATTTTTGACATTGTATGGTAAAAATACCATTTATTTCGAAAAAATAATTTATCCATATCAGCCCCATTCCCCACGCCCGACACCCAACCACCACGACACCCACACACCCACAAAAACGCGATATTAAGTGAGCAGCGACAACAGAAACCTACATTTCAAAAGATTTTTGGGCACAGAGCATCCAGTACCCCAAACATCGGCACTTTTGTATGGCGGTCTACGGCGGACACCAAATCGCCGTCTTACATCTAGTAAATAAAGCGCACTAGCTTTAAGGCGGCAATTGTACACAAACATTACTCCCTGGGGCTTAGTGACAATCAGTCAAGATTAAAACAATAACAATATGAAACAAAGTCCGCCCGCAGCAAAACAGAAATTTCAATAGTAGTCGCTCTGACGCTGTCGCAACCCGCCGCGCCTGGCTGATTGTAGACGAAAGGAAGAAACAACACAGAAAGGAGGCTGTAGCTTCGATTAGATATTGATGAAAGCAGCATATTCATAGAAGGTGAGCATATAGTGAAAAGAAGCAGGGGAATTGACAGGTAAAGAAAAGAAACTTTTAGCAAGAGTCTGGAAGAGTTTATTGCGATGATAGAAAGTTTGTAGTTTCGTTTGGGTTAGTTAGGTGAAACCAAGGCTCACTGGGCCCAGCATAGGTGTATGCGAGGTGCAGTGATTAAGGTCAGGAGTGGCCTCCAAAATTCCATAACTATAGGTATAGGTATAGAGGGCGTTGTCCCAGACAAAAAAAACTATACCGTGTATGCTTAGATAATAATTTGGCACTAGGTATTGCATAAAAAATCCTTTTCATTTTTACCACCTGCCGATCTCGGAGGCCCCCTCTGCAGAGTTGGTCCAAGGGGGCCCCGATATTTCGTCTCAGGGGCCCTTTAGAGCTGGTTGTGTGGGAGAGGAGAGGAGGGGCACAACAGTTGGTCTAGGGAAGCCCCCAAGAGTTGATCTTCCTCCCACAAATATTAGTCTTGGTGGCTCCCAGAGTTCTTTCCCCCGAAGGTTGGTCTCAGAAGCCCCCAAAAGCTTTTTATTTGTGGAAATTCACCCAATTCCTTAAAAATTTGAAGACTGCATCAGGGGTTTCAGTTGATAAAGATTTACCTGCTAACCCAAATTTTCACATGGTAATGGTCAAACAATGCTCTGGGGACGATTAAAAATATTTACTTTGAAAAATTAAAGAAATATCCATCCCTCAGTTCAAACAAGGGCTCTGAGAGTTTACCACCTGAGTACTTAAATTGGAAATTTTACTCCGCCATACATTTTGGGGGAATTTCCACTCACTCGCCATACATTCCGAGCTGAATTTTCCACTCGACATCCTAGCGCAAAACCTATTTTGGGTCACTGGGAGAGAGAGAGAGAGGAGAGAGAGAGAGGAGAGAGGAGAGAGGAGAGAGCAGAGAGAAGAGAGAGAGACCGCAGCGCACTTCCCGTTGGTCAGGCAAGGATAACCTAGTTAGCGGGTGACAGCGGGGCAGGACCGCACAAAACAGTCGGTTGATACCGAATCCCGTTACAGCCACTACAAAAAAAATACTGGGAAACAATTCGATACACTCGTTTACAGGTCTCCTGTTTTCCAATTATCCTGGACATATATATATATATATATATATATATATATATATATATATATATATAATAGATATATTTGGCCGTGGGATGGTGTTTGAACTGCGTTATTGAGGCCTTAACTTCGTGAGCCTTCTTACACTAAAAAAACAAACCCAGATGCAGTTATCACCTCGGCCTGTACTTCTTCAATATCGCTATCGCCCTTCCTCTTAGAGTCTCTGGGCTGATATCTAAAGAGTGTTAGACACGGCCCAAGGACGACCTCACATGGAACAAGTCTACATATAAACTAACTTCAAAAAAATGTTTACCATTGCAAAAGCACGGATACTGGTAGCCTTTTTGGCACGCCTGCTGATGCCAAGTCTATGTGGGTGAACTGATACCATCATCTTCCGCGAGTCCCGTTGGCTCACTAAATCCGCCCAGAACGTGACATCAGGCTATAAAAATGATTGTAGCCGACATACAGCACACCGAACTAACCACGCACCGAGGCGATACAATTTATCAACTCTGGCACGGTTCCACCCGAAATGTAACCCACGCACTAAGGCGTTACAATCTATAATTTGTAGCGCTTCGGTTGTAATACCTTCACCCCTGCCCACATGTACACAGCGCGTTTGAAGTAACTTCCCAGAGCGATGGGAGCGCCGGGATGAAATCCGAACAGCGAGTCTACTGCAAACGCGGGTTCAGAACGGGGCGCGACGTCCGCCCCGCCCCACTACCGTAGCTAACACGCACCCCCGAACCGACGCCGAGCGCCGCCTCGGCCGGCCTCAGAACATTTATAGTTTTGGAGGAAAATGACACTATCGCCCGGAGGTTACATCTCCCGAAATATGGGCCTCCCAAGAGTTTTGGCCTTCGAAAAAATACAATAGAAAGGTACGCTTTCTCATATGAAATACATATACTTTAAAATTGTTGATAGCACCACTGCTGACTCAGAGAAAATTATCGGTCTGATGCCTAGCATTAAACGATGGTCGTGCACGATACGATTCACAAATCACTGACTCGTGGTCATTGTGCCCACATTTTGTTCATTCTGGAACACGGATGCGTGGTATGGTCGGGGACCGCTGTAAAGCAACTTAAGCGCCTAGAACCGGTACAACACAATTCTTGCTCTGACCAGCTTTTTTCTCTGGCCGTCCCCTCGCCAGAATGGGCTACCATTCTCTTTTAGTCCACTTCAAAATGCGTAGCTTACAATCTCGCCTGATACAGCATGATCTGACTCTTCTTCACAATCTTTATCATGGGAAGATACGATTGTCCCGGCCTGCTTCCGTTGTTCGTCATGCCTGTCTGTGCTGTGTCGACCCTCACGTGCCCCCATGTTGTTGGCCGTGCGCCGAGCCCATGTCAATACTGTTCAGCGCAGCCCTTTGATCCACTTGCCTACTTTGTCTGATACCCAGGGGCGCCGCCACGGAATTTTTACACGGGAGACGGACTTTGGTACCTGACAGCATTAATGACGATGGACCCAAAAATTGGGGGACGTCCCTCCCTGGTTGGCCAACAGGGAGGACACGTTTCCCCCCGCTTTCGGCGCCCATGCTGATGCCTTTCTTTACTCTTGTAGATAGAATTTTAAATGGTACAGTGTTCTCATACAAAATGAAATCACCAAATACTCGTCATCCCCAGGCTGATCTTTGTAACACGCTATCCAGTCATACTTCTAGATGTATTTATCCGAAGATCAGGGAACCAGTGGAACCTATAATGGCTCATCATGTGACTGGATTTGTATTTGTAGAAATAATTTAACAAATTTACATATTGTAGACTGTGCCTTTAACCGGGCCAATTAGCCTATTGATCTAAAAAAATATAGTCTATTCTTTCAAGAGACTGATTTCCAATAAAATGGCCCATAAAAGTATGAGCTTGATCCTCCCCCAGTAGCAGCTCAGGACCAGCCCCCTGGGCCCACGGGACTGGGCCTGGCAGCCCCTGGGCCACGGGACTGGGCCCGAGGTCCGGTCCTGCCATTACCCCCCCAAGTGGCCTATGCCCCTCTCTCACGCCCAGCAGATTTTTGAAAATTTTCCAGAAAAGTTGTTTTCCGCTATGTCAGCCGTTTTACTATTTTATACCTCATCCCAAAGCTACAGCCATTGGCAGATCCATAGAATGTCGGTGGGGAGAGACAAGACCGAAATTGTGAGATGGCATTGCAGACGGGCTGACAGGACACGGGAGCCGTCCACCGTACCAAACTGTACTCGGTGAAAGGTTGCTGAATCTGAAGGTCTGTTGTCATCCAAATGTACGAAAGCATTTACCCCAGATACATGAGCGGCTACACTACGCTCTATTTCCTACCGAGTACGGGAACCTGTCGCCTCATGTAACCAACAGTCCCAACGACAGACTCCCGGTCACGTGTGTCGATAGGTCCGTTCCCGTACTGGTACGAAAATGGAGCGCACTGAGGGCGCTCATGCACACGGGGTCAATAATTCTGGTGGCTGGGATGGTGCAAAAATCGACTGCTCGTTCTGGTGGCCTAAATCCAGCCAAAAAAAAAACTTTTAATGAAACAGAAAATTCACGGCTTTTGCGCCTATTTAAATCATACTCATAAAATAATTTTAATGCTTCCCACAACGGAAAGTTTCTAGCTTCCATACTGGAGGCGATAACTGCCTTTCGACACCCACCACTGAAGCGACTTGTGGCAGCCGACTCAGGGCACGTCGGCGCGCTGGGCTGCCGCGAACAGCTTGAAGGCGGGCTACAAACTAGGCAATGAGGCTCCATAGTGCCGAATATTCCCATGAATAGGCAAAGTCAGCCAGAGCACCTCTCGGAACAGGCAGTCACTCAGGCGTTGAAGCCAACGTCGAACAGCAAACCAGGGCAGAACCGTCTTTAGTTTCCGTCTGCCTGTGCAGTTTTTGGGGATTTGCGACACACCAATGGCTGAAGTCATATGGCGTCGCCAACTCTCACCCTGTTGGAAGGGTATTATGAGGATCGGAAAGACTGATGCCGATCTGACTGTACAGATCAGGACATGAAAGCATCCGGGACTGACAGCGAGGGAGACTAGAAATATCCAGAATTAGCAGCGAGTGGGACTGGAAATCTCTGGAACTGGCTGCGAGGAAGACTAGAAATATCCGGTACTGGCAGCGATGGAGACTAGAATTTTCCCGAACAGGCAGTGAAGGAGACTAGTAATCTCCCCAACTGGCAGCGAGGGAGACTAGAAATATCCTGAACAGGCAGCGAGGGAGTTTAGAAATATCCTGAACAGGCAGCGAGGGAGATTAGAAATATACGGAACTGGCAGAGAGGGAGATGAGAAATTTCCCTAACTGGCGATCAGGGAGACTAGATAATCTCCAGAACTGGCAGTGAAAGAGACTGCCGCAGTCGGACGGCGGAGATACCATAGGCGGATCCAGGGGGGCAAGGGGGCACGTGTCCCCTCCGATCGACCCTCGGCGCCCCCCTGAAAGATCGATGGCGCCCCCCTGAAATGTCGCTTCCCACCCCCACCCCCCAGGATACGAAAGTCGGCGCCCACCGACGGATTTGGCGCCCACCTGATAGGTTTTGCCGGTCATAAGTGGCGCCCCCTGGTCCGGATGGCGCCCCCCCGATCGGCAATCCTGGGTCCGCTTATGGGAGATACATGTTTAACACAGCCAAGCCCGAACCACAAGGCCAATCGGCTGATGTATAAGTGTACATTGTAGTGTACGTATCGCAGTATCGCACAATATCGCGGCAGTCACGCAGCCATTGTAACGGAGCACTGCAAGAGAATGTAACAACATAGTTCGACAAGGTGGCTTTACAGAATGGAATTCTATCAGAGTGAGCTACCTACAGCTGAAGGCAAGATTCATGCTAAATGAGATCCCAGTGTGATGTTGCGTAGGTGCAACTATCACGCCCGGTAGACCATATAAAAAACAAACCACAGTGAAATTGAGCTAGTCTTAACACCGGGCACCCCCCGTCACCAACAAGTACCTTGGCCCAAACTACCATTTAGGACTACCAAACACCCAAAAACATAAATAGTTCCCAATCACAAGTAAAAAAACACTAAAATCCCAACCATAATATAATACCCACAACCCCACAGGCAGGGCAAATTATAAATCAACATAACCCAAACCCAGGCGAGCAAGACTAAAATAAATATCATCACCATCGTTACGAGTTATTCCAGAAAACCATTTCCCATGTTTCCAATGAAGGCATGCCACACCTAGGTCATCATACAAATACCGGAACATATTTAGAACCGAGGGCCAGTGTGATATGAGTTTCAATCGGAAAGTTCACCTCCCACTACACTAAACTTTTTGTCGGGTCACTGACCTTACGGACCGACCGAGAACCAACCTAAAATTTTCAAAGAAGTAAAATGATAATGGAAAAATATCAGTACGGCGGCGCACCCCCTTCTCTATCTCCAAAAACCCAGGGGCGGGACCCACCCACCCCCGTCAATGCGCGTGTTAAGAGTTCACATAAATATTTCGTCCGCTAGCTGTGGAAGTCATACAGCTCTGGACATAAAAAAAACTCGAGAACCGCGAGGCATAGTCCTTCCAACTTCAAAGTCACACTTAGCGCCACAATGACACATGGTAGTTACTGCCAGCATTTTACAGCTCTCTTACATTGCATCTGTACGCACTAAACCCGGCAGTTTTGGCTTATTTCTGCCGAAGTATTGCTCTCCCGGTAACTGAAAATATACCATGCGTATTTTACCCTTAGCTTTACATTACTAACATAAAACGGGTTGGCAACCTCATATTTCGAGCATTATTTGCAAAAAAAAACAAAAAACCGTTTTCTATTGTTCTCCCGTTATCATTGCATTTTTTAAGAATCTCTCAACTATGAGGCTGCCGAGCATTGGTAGGCACGCAATCCATAGCTCGGAGCAAAACAAACAAGCTGTATGTTGAATCAGGATTAAGTGAGCAGCAGTTCGTGAGCAATAAAACAAACCCTGCCAGGCCTAGTGTGTACAGACTCAATATCAGGGGCCTGTGGATACAGCATAATAATAACCGACATCACCATAGTCAAACGGTTTTTTTAAGAAAAAATCCTCCATACGTAATAATATTCCAGAAAACAGTCAGATATGGTTATCTTTGAAGCACTGCAGAAGCAGAAAAAAGTCCTTCATGTCCTACATACGCAATAATATTCCAGACAACCGTCAGATATGGTTTTCTTTGAAGCACTGCAGAAGCAGAAAAAGTACTTCATATACAATAATACTCCAGAAAATCGTCAGATATGGCTTTCTTTGAAGCACTGCAGAAGCAGAAAAAAATCCTTCATATGCAATAATACTCCAGAAAACCGTCAGATATGGTTTTCTTTGAAGCACTGCAGAAGCCGTCTAAATACAATCACCCGCTGGCAAAAACACGGTGTTCGCCTCCTCTCCTGCGAAACCAGTAATGACAGCTGCATGTGTCGTTGGACTGTCAGAGCTACAGCATTCACTGCCTGTAATGTGCACTAAGCAGGCTCTGTTTCAAATGGACGTCGTCTCGGAAACAGAGCGGTGTGTATGACCTGCAGGCGTAATACGGGCGCTTTAGTCCTCACCCAGCGGTTTCAAAGAAAAGCGGCCCTCTGGAAGTCAACAGTGGCCTTAAAACGCAAGCGAGATGAGTAACCTTTGAAGCCAGAAACTAGAATACGTGCTACTTGGCATGCTCTGAACTTGGCCAGTTCGTAGCAGCAGAATCAGACTGGCGGGGCTAGTTCTTGTATGCGCTACTAACACACAAATGGCCGACTCCGAGGCGAAAGACTGGGGGTTTAAACATTTCCGAAATATTCAAACAATGCTGCTTTCTCTGAAAAGGTAATAGCCGCTTGCTCTAAAAGTACTGTGTAAACGCTGCAAAGAAAGGTAAAGAGACAGAGTGTGCTGCACGAGAGCAGAAACCCCGAGGCAGTTGAAACCTAAAGGAGCTAAAAAGAGACAGGATGAGGTAAAAACAAGACGTTTAGGTCATAGAAAATCGTCAGGATCTTTTCCCTGATGATGGTATTTTCCCTGTGATGTAAACGTCGTGTTTTGCTTAGTACCGTTTCTTTTAGCTCTTCTATGCTTTAGCTACCTCGCCTAAGGGTTCTTTTTGGGTGTAGGCCTTTTGGTACTCCCTAATTTACACTTTCTTTTTGGGCAAAATCCTTTTAGTTAGCTTTCAACAATGTATTGGTACTTTAAGGTTCAGGACACCACTTCAGGATAGATATTGTCGGCGTGTAATTTCAAACCAGTTCTATTCCGAAAGTAGCTCCACGAGGTACGATTTTTAACGTCTTCTTTTGATTCGGGATTTTTTATCGACATAGCTTGTCATAGTTTTCTTGGTTGTTTTATTTAGTACCAATTGGGGGGCGGGGTGGTTTATGAGATCATCATCAGTTTATGAGTGAGATTTAATGTTTTTTATTCTACACGTTGAGGTTTCGACCTCTGTGCAGCACATTATATCGTATTACCTCTTCACATATTTAACACAATATTTTTCGGGCGAATTGTTATTCATTATCGATATTCTAGATAGCACCTTATCTCCTGCAAGCTCCATCAGAACTTCCTATGTCTATTTTCAGTTGATTCAGTTCTTCACAATCAGTCAGAATGTTGCATTCCTCGTCTCCCCGAACCCTGAATGCAAAATGGAGCAAATTCAGGGTCAAAAATACTTGGCGCCCCCACCATGAACCCTGGCGGCCTCTAAATGTCGCTTCCCCGCCATGCAAGCATTGTCGGCCTCACGAAGCGGTTTGGCCCTCATCTGATATGTAGCACCCTGAAAATCTAGTACCAGGGGAAGTTCGCACGGCTGTTAAACCAAGGCGGCTACATGCCACTACGCGAATTCAGTGCGAAGTTGTCTGTTTTTATTTTCGTTTCTACAAAGATGGAAACAGCCTACATAGACACACCCCACACACACACACAGGCCAGCACACGCACTTAAGCTTACTACCAAAACTTACTGTTTCGGAAAGCATCTCCTGGAAATTCAAACTAAGAAACGTTTATATCTTGAGTTATAACAAAGTTAGCAAAAGTGTGGTCCCGTAAATATTACACACCCTACACACCCAAATTCCCTGGAACCCACTAGGTAGTTACTTGAACATTTATTTGAGTTTGCCTGATGCCAGATTTGTAGCAGAACTTCAATTAAACGCAACCACTTTACTTTTCGTTCCATGAAATGTCAAAATGATACGAAATCATGATCCCGAAATTATGTGGGCAAAGGCGTAAAACAGATGTTTGGCGCAATCTTCCGTGTATTAACAGAGAATGGAAGGCATGCGCTTCAAAAGACAATCCAAGCATCTCCCATAGGATCTAGCCCGTTTATCTCCTTCCGAAATCCCAGTACAGGAACCAGTATAGAAATTACAGGTATTAACTACAAATTTAACACAACACGAAATGCGCTGAATAACCTCGACCAATGTTCCAAACACGAGGAGCGCGTGAACATCAGAAACTTTGATCGGATCGGTTTGGGCGCCCGCTTTCCCGATAACAATGGTGGTAAATAAGGTCTGATTAGGTGGCATGGAGAGGCGGGAGGAAGACCATTACAAGCATGTATCGGGATGCAACTGCCAGCTCACTCCTCGTCTGTGTGTAGCTGGCTATTGACATTAACATTAACTATTAACAGCCGGCTGAAACCAAGTATTCACTGGAAGCACACACCCCTATACCTAAGCAAGCCATTTATTTCACGGCTGCAGGCTTTCCCTTCGCCAAAATGAGTTCAAATAAATGCTGCTGTGCGTAAAGTGTATACTTGTTCATACCTCTGCTTCCTATGTTGCCCAAATAAATCTGCAAAAGCGGAGATCGACTTAGGACCTCAGTGGAAACGGCAAACCAAGTGCTCCGCCTCCGGCGGTCACTCCAGAAATATAGGTTTTAAAACATCAATAGAAGAGGGCTGGGTCCATCGTCTGTTTTATTCGACACGCCACAATTTAGAAACACGCTTCTTTTGCCAAAGAGCGGACACATCGCAACTACACTACGCCTACTTCTTTTCTTCCTGCTTATGAAACAGACCTCTCTGTATTTTTTCGTGACTGGACGATCACATACGTCTTTCGAACGTCCGCCTTCCGTGGGATTGCAGTGCCACAGGGGGGCAGCCTCAAACGCCCACCTCTGAAACGCTCTGTCCGGTCTCACCACGTTCCAGTGGCAGAGCGAGGAATCAGGCCAGCCGCCTCCTCCATTGCAAACCAAAATATACGTAACGTCCCTGGAAACACCAGACAGGCACATTCGCCGACTGCATGCACCCCTTCTGAGTGCCTAATCATTGGCAGATCCAGGGTACCAACGGGGCAGATGCCCCCCCCGACCGAGAACCCGGCATCCTCAGCGCCCCCCCCTAAAGCCTCGCTTCCCGCCCACAAGATGCAATTAATGGCACTCCCTCCCAAGTTGCAATTTGGCACCACCTGATAGGTCGCTCCTGAAGATATGGCGCCCCTGAGGCCGAAATAGTACCCACTGACTTTCGCAAGTGCCTCTCTCTCTCTCCTTCGCAAATTCTGGATCCGCTTATGTGCCTCACGAAATCATCGGTATGGTGACGTTAATAATTTTTTCCGCACCAACTGCCGGCTGGCATCGCCAACCTTCCTGTTGAAGGGTCGAGCCAGCTTGCCCTTCGGGAAGCCGCCGGGCCAACCCGGGTCGGCTGCGGGCGACAGCACGCACCACCCACACCGCGCCCCCGTATGGTGACGTTGGTAGGACTCCATCTGAATGGGTGAATCACCGCACCACGACCGACGACCACAGAAAAGTTCCCACAGAGATCTCTACCAGATGGTAGAATATTTGCACACACCCGTAGTACTCCTCTCCCCGAAAATGTCAACCTAGCTGGCAATCATCAAACACAGATGTACCGGTGAGGTTCAGCCGAATGCGATGAGACAGAAAATTCCATGGCGCAGAAACCCGTCCGATACTGTAAGTCAACAAACCGGTATTGAGTCATGGACGTGGCCCCCTTGAGGGGAGGGGAGGCGGATCTACCCGCACCCACAGCAGTCATTGCGTCGGGCGGAGCCGCACCTGCCTGGACAAGGAGCAGCCCACACGCTGCAGCGCTCAGCAGGCGCACGCCACTGCACCGGGCATCTCAGCATCCGAGATAGGTCGCATCAGAAACTTCTATATATCTAGTGACTCTCCATTCGACTACATTCGACGACGCTGCTTCCCGAATATATTTGGAAGCAGATAAGAAGTAGAACAGCCTTAAAAAGGGGCGAAATCTACCGTAGACTCGACAGCGGGGTACGAGAAAGGTATGCCTCCCCGTGGAGAAAGCGGCAAGTGCTGCACAAGCTCTGCTCCTAATCCGGCACGATTCGATTGATTACGAAAAAAATTCAGCGAGGGCGCAGCATTGCTCTAACAAATTAGGCGTAAGCAGATCCAAGTGGTCTGATCCATAGAAATAATCGGCCTAATCGTAATAATCGGCGTCGCCCCCGCCCCCCCCATCGGTGGGCGCCGATCTCGCATCTTGGAGGGAAGCGACATTGGGGGGGGGTGCCGTGACCATTTTAGGGGCGCCGATCGTCGATCGGGGGGGGACACCTGCCCCCTTTGCCCTCCCCGGGATCCACCTATGGTCCCCCAGCCTCCGTTGTCAATTCGTGCTGTACATGACCTTACGATGGGATGCCGTGCTCGCTTTCGGCTATGTGCTTCCTGTTCTCGTTGTTGGTAAACAATAAACATTTACGGTGTCAATTGTTTCACCTGACCCTTCTGTAACATATATGTAGAATATTGATGTATACCTATTCCAAAACTTTATCATTAAAAGAAAAGAAAGTTACTACAGTCTTGCAACAAGGAGCATGAAATGCCTCACGTTTTCTAAAACGGTAGCTTGTCAAGCAGATAAAGGGAGGATAATTTTACAGACTGGGACAAAGATTTCAGCTGGTAGGGGGTCTGCAACACATTCCTAACTGGCAATGACCAGGAAGGAGAATGGGACACAAAGCTCAGACTTAATTACTATCCAGGGAAGCGTTAAATATGCAGACCATCTACAATAAATTTGACACCATTTTACCCATTTGCTGTACATGTTCACAGTGTGGAAAAGGCAAAAAACATCAATCAATTTCCAAAATTGTGGGGGTCCCACACTTCACCAAGAAAGGGATGAGAAACTTTTCCCTTACACCTCAGTTGCTACTGAGGACAGCAGAATATCCTTTAAATGTTTTCTGTTCATTTTTTATTGTTTCCATTTTTTAAGAAGGCATTTGCAAGACAGATATGAAGACAAGAGTCAAGTGTGCCTTCAAATGCAGGTATTTTACAGGTTGCACCCATACTAGGCTTCATCCTTGTGAGAAATAGTTTGAAACTAAAATAATTGCCACTGTCTTTTCTGGTGAGGGCTATATTTAAACTGGTTATTATTTGGGCTGCTAGAGGTGCATTTTCAGACCATCCTCATAGCAAACAAAGAAAACTTCTCATAACAAAATGGCACATCCTGACAGTTTGCCAAAAAAATGACAAACCAAAGCATAACAAAAATACACTGTGTTGGAGTTTTCCCTTGCAAAAGCCACTGCATCTTCAAGAGAACAGATGTTTTGGTTGAAAATGTGGCAGGTGACTCAATAAAATGCCTGGGGAAGCTCAAACCAGAATTTTTTACCATAAATGGGAATTTGTTTTAACTGAACAAAATCATTCCTTCTTATGAAGTTTATCTGTTCTCACATGCTTGAAACCAGCTACAGCACAAATACATCCCATTATATTTACTTACTTTGATGGCATACTTTGCCCATGTGTTCTGTAAATACAAGAATGTTAGCTCTACCTTCCTCATCTTGCCCCAAATACTGAACAAGCTGCCCCAAAAAAAAAAACAAAACACCACAAGGATACTCCAATATCTCATCAAACCCAGGCTTATTTTGAAATCTAGCAATTTTTTTGTCACACAGCTTTAGAATTTTACCAACTTTGTAAATCAAGACACACACATCACATATGAAAAACCAATTGCAGTTCCAACAAATTAACCTACCTTCTTGAGCACCGGTATCCTCCCTTGTATTTAAATGTGAATGCTTGTTGATATTTGGATCAGAGCTGCTCTTCTTCCTGGTCAAAATATTTTTCACAGCACGAGCTCCTCTTGACTCTTCTTTCTCGGCCATTTCATTTGAAAGGCGCAGATCTTGCCAGGCACATGGTGATCAAAATTTCAATTTGGCACATGGTTTCAGCCTCATGTAAATATGCATGCTGGAGCAGGCCATGCAACAATAATATGAAGATGAGTTTCAAGGCACTTTATGTGGTAATTATAATTTACCAGCAGGTCCTAGAATGATTGTTGGCCCCAATGCAATTCTTATTTTCAAACACAAGTTTCACTCATAATCACTTCAATAAAATGAAGCAGGTGTATGTCTGGTACCTTATCTACACTCACAGCTCACTCGAGGCCCAAGTTTTCATACACAACGTTAATATCACACGCTTAAATCGGCCAATTCTTCATCACAGAACTGATGCACTGCTCGAAATGTTCAACACGACTTAACGAAGGATTAATTCATCCAACGTCGACCACACAAGCCCAGCTTCCCCCACACGTCAACAACTGCGGAATCGACGCCGCCAACAATGCACTCACGGGCCCTCCCTAACTTTCTTGGACTCCCATTACTAATTTAGGATACAGTTTTTACGTTTTTACACCTTTCAATCCCTCAGCGCCGTCGTGCTTCCTCTTTTGTGAGGGTAATATATCGATATGGCAGCCTGTTGCCCGCTTTGTTGCGGCACTTTGTAGGCAGTAGTAAACGTACCAGAGCCTACTATAAAAACTTCAAAAATCTGATGAAGGACTTAGTGGAATACGGGGAGCGTGCTCGGTTTCGGGGTTGATGGCCCAGGTTCAAATCGTGGCCGTGAATATTTCGGAAACGAAATCGTTTCTTTCTGACTGCCACACAAGCACACACATGCAGCAGAAACAGAAAAAAATTTCTGATATCCTTGATCACGCCTCCCTCTCGACCTGAGTGAGAATTATCCTACTCAGCAAGGGAGTGACAATGGTGCTCCACATACTGGACGATGCCAAAAAATTGTGGTTGTTTGAGAGTTAATTCGCGCCCCATTGGGGTCCCTGGCATAAGCGGATCCAGGGGCAAGGGAGGCACGTGCCCCCCCCCGATCGACCCTCGGCGCCCCCTGAAATGGTCACGGCGCCCCTCTGAAGGGTCGATGGCGCCCCTGAAATGTCGCTTCCCATTCCCCCTCCCAGGATGCGAAAATCGGCGCCCACTGGTAGGATTTTGCGCCCATCTGATAGGTTTTTCCGGTCAAAAGTGGCGTCTCCCCAGACCGGATGGCGCCCCCCGGAAAGTGCCCCCCATCGGCAATCCTAGATCTGCCTATGGTCCCTGGCATGGCGCTCCCTGCTGGGGGTGCATTTCGCTTCTCTCCATAACTTATTTTCCAGGAAAGCTGAAGAAAAATTATGGACGGCATTCGAAAGCTCCTGACTAGACGAAGCAAAATTGTATTGACTATTTTTCTGTCAGATCAATATTTAGGTCAGCAGAGGTCAAGGAAGGTTCCATGGGCTTACAGCAGGTAAGAGTACGTTTCCCACACTAAATTTCTACTCAGCGGAGTTATAGTAAATCTTTATGCATCATTGGATTCATATTATCGTGGCGAATCGAATGATGTATAATATGACCTTGCCTAGGTCAAATGTGGAAAAATGACGTGACATTGAACTAGGTTAGGGTCATATGGTGACCTGGTATAGTCATGTTGCATATTAATTGACTCAATTTTTTATACTAATTCAGTGAGAAGATGTTTAAAATGGTAACTAGTCTCGTGGTGTTTTTTTCTGCCCGCGCGAGGACCCAGTTCGATTCGGGACCGAAGTAACTTTCCTGTAACTATTCATCAGATTTCATGCGCAGACCGATACCGAGTGAGGGTCAAGAGAGTCACTTCCCCTTCTCCCGATCGACCCTCGGTGCCCCCTTAAACGGTTACGGCGCTACCCTGAATGGATGGTGGCACCCCTAAAATATCGGTTTACCCCAGAATGCGGGTATCGGCTCGCCCACGGTAGAATCTTGCGCCCCTCTGATATAGCTTTAGCCATAGGCGGATCCATGGGGGCAAAGGGGGCACATGCCTCTCCCATCGACCCTCGGCGCCCCCTGAAATGGTCACGGCGACCCCCTGAAAGGTCGATCGCGCCTCCCTGATGTCGCTTTCCACCCCTAACCCCGCCCCCTTCCCATCCAGGATGCGAAAATCTGTATCCATCAATAGGATTTTGCACCCACCTGATAGATTTTCCGGTCAAAAGCTGCGCCCAAACTCCGAAGGTGTCCCCCCATCGGAAATTCTGGATCTGCCTGTGGCTTTAGCTACCCAAAAGTCGCGTGCCTCTTGATACAGGGGCGCCTAAGAACCGTTTAAAAAAAACTGGGACCAACCTTAGAGGGAGCCCGCCTCAAGACGGGCCCCCAGCCCAAGGGGCTCATGATTATAAGCAGCTTTAAAACTAATCATTTGGTGCCAATAAGGTGCTCATGCATACTGGGCTACACTAAATATTTCCGTCCATTACTTTTTACGCTCTTTCCCGCCGTTTCCTTTTATTGAATAGCTCGACATGGTGTTTCTTCTACTTTGTAGTAGGAAATCGCTCAGCCTCGTTACTCCTGTCGATGTCCAAGGCACGGCTGCTGCTCAGTGTTTGGTGCGGGATGCGTGTCCGAATTCGGACTCTGTCTTGGGAGCAGTCTGGGCTGAAGTCTTATTGAGCCCAGTTTACGGGACCCATTTGGAAGCACTCGGGTAGTAGGTGTTGGCCTGTTTCCCGAAGCGCTCCAGAGGCTTGCAGAGAACGCCTACGGAACTAGGACTTTCCTCAGACAACCTATCGAGCCCGTTTGTTTTTTTATATTACAGTTGCTGATATCTTTATGTAATAATTATTGGCCTTATCACGCACCAACGCCAGGGTCATATGGCGTCGCCAACTCTTCCTGTTGGAAGGGTTTCCGGGAGCCAGCTTGCTCCTTGTTCAGGAAGCCGCCGGGCCTAACCCGGGTCGGCTGCGGGAGCCAGCAGTCTGATATCTTTATGACCGTTTCGAGGTCCCACCAAAGAAAAAAAAGCAATGGCCCCTCGAATGCTGGCTGGGTCACACCCCTTCCCCCTCCTCACCCCCGATTTTACGCCTATGCCCTGGCAGGTACCATCAGACCGGAGATCTGACTGCAATTCCAATCTAATTCACCAGACAGCAGTGTGAGTTCATTTTAGAATGAAACAAATATTATCCGGAATCGATCCTGGAGAAGACAACCGACTCTGCAACCCTGATGACACACTCGAGCAACATTTTGCTCCTGAAGAAGATAAAACGTGCTCATCCCGAGCAGATGTGAGTATGGAATTAAGATACCCATTCCATTATATGTACTTGTCGTGGGTGGCGGGCGCGCTCGGCTCGACCTGCGGCTTTCTGTAAGTGCAGTGTCACGGGTGATGAGGCCCAACCCGGGCAGGGGTTGACGCCCTGCCCTAGCTCATGTCTAGCTTATTCTCCTTCCCCTCCGACGCCAAACAGCGGTTGGTGGTTAAAACCCATGGGGTTATGCGCATAGGCGGATCCAGGATTGCCGATCGGGGGGGGCACCTTCCCGGCTGGGAGGGGGGTAACATTATCCGGACCAGGGGTTGCCACTTTTGACCGGAAATACCTATCAGGTGGGCGCAAAATCCTATCCGTGGGCGCCGATTTTCGCATCAGGGGGGTGGGGATGCGGCATTTCAGGAGTGCCATCGACCTTTCAGGTGGGCGTCGTGACAATTTTAGGGGGGCGCCGAGGGTCGATTGGGGAGAGGGGCACGTGCCCCCACCCTCATTTTCCCCCTGGATCCGCCTATGGTTATGTGTAACTCCAAAAATCATCAAGTCCCTATTCTACCAAAATAGCAATGCAAAGCTGCTTTGTTCTAAAAAAAACGACTAAAAGTAGGTACTTCTAGAGGGCTTTTATTCCAGAGAACCTTTTGCGGCTATGCTGCCCTTGAGAGATACCACACCATGGAATAGATGATGACCACACTGCTGCCAGCTGATAACAAAAATAACAACAAAGCACAGACCCCCCACCGCAAGCAAAGCAAGACCAATAATTCTTCAATTGAATTGTCTCAGACCTTGGACACTGACTGAGCGAGCGCGAAAAAACCCCCGTGTCTGAGCGCAGCAGTCGTTGCAAAGGATATAGAGACAGCATCACGGGGAGAAGGTGAATTTCGTTTGGAATTATTATTTTATTTACTTGTTTATTTAGGTATTTGGCCAGCACACTGCAGAGGAGGGGAGAGGTGGCGATTGGGGTGGGTTAGTATCGGTTGGTATTATGTATTGGTAACAGTATAGGTACATAGTTCAGTAGGCTAATATCAATATTGGTTTCTTTTACTATAGGTAGGAAAGTAATTGTTCTATATCAATATACTGTGTGCAGTGTTTTGATTTCTGCCCTGACCCTACGTATGGTTGAGTTTGGTTTGTGATGCAATGTGGTTCATTTTCTCACTCAAGGGAGAAAAACAGAAAGATTGTGTGTAGGTAAAATATATTTCTGAGCTTAAATTGGATTGTTACTTTTTTCATTCAAAACATGCAACTGTTTTGGAGTGAAAACGTTACTGCAAAAGGTTGTCACTTCTGTTTTTTCACCTAAATCAAACTGTAAGTATTGTAAGAAATATTGAAACTGGTGTTTCAATTTTGACTGCTCACCTACCTTAAAAATCATGTAAGGACAAACTACCTTTCAAAGTGCAAAGTATGAAATATTTTACAAAAAACATGCCTGTTTTCTGCAAATGTGGCACAATGGGTTTAATTGGGGCAGTTTCCTTGGTAGCTGCATATTTTTAGCCAGTTCCCCCTTTTTCTCAGAACTGTGTCCATGTTCGGTGTCAGCTCCCTTACACCAGAGCACCCCACTCACGCCAGCAGACTTTTTGATGACTCAAAATGTCTTGAGTCAACTCAACTCTGACTCATAGTTAAAAGGCTGATTCTGGTTCTGACTCAACTCACCTTGTTGAAAATGGTGAGCTGACTTGGCTCATCCCAAATTCCAAAATGAGTTGACTTGACTCCAACTCAAATAAGCATTGAGTCAGATTCAACTCCAGCTCAGAATGGTGGCAAAGTATGCACTTGCAAAATGACCATTTCCTTCAATAATATGCAAATTATAGTACATTTCTTCATGGCATTAACTATTTACTAAGTGCACATTTCCTTCTATAATATACCAATTGCAAAGCATTAATTCATGGCATGAACTATGTTCTGCATAGAAATGAAGTGCTAACAGGTCATTAAGATGAAGGGCCTTAGGGCTTTTTATTTTGAGGGCACATCCTTTATGAGCAAAGTCATAATTGAAGGGGTAAGCAATATTTCAAATGCAAAGTATGGAAATCAATATTTTAACACCTGAAATTTTGAGTGGCAGTTTCTGCCACAGTATGCTCTGAACACTGAATTCTGTGACAAATTTAGCTGAGAAATAAATACTACACTGTGTGATGACCCTATGCAGCATCCCAAAAACAAAACAAATAATGAACATTTCCCTCTTCCTCCTGAAAAAGCTGTAGTAAACACTACAGATGGTGTATTGAAGACATTATGAACCTAGTCTTGGATGGGACAAAATATGGCAATAGATAGAAATTTAAAAGTCATGCGACTTAAAAAAACCTAAGAAAATCTGCAGCTGTAGGAAAAGTAGTCTTACCCTCAGGTTACGAAATCCTAAATCAGTAATATTTTGTTGTGCACCATGATGGTTTGTGACTGGTGTGGTGCACACACTGGTCAAAAGAGGTAAATAATAATCATAATTTGAAGAGGGAGTGGTTTGTGAGAAATTTCTTAATGTATATTTTTCTGTCAGTTTCACACAGTTTGAAATTATTGTGGCAATGCCGGAGATAAAACTGAGTTTTATTTTCTATTTGCAGACAGTTAACTATCTAAAAGGGTATATCCTCAAACCACCACAAATCAAGATAGTAGTATTTCAAGATATATATATATATATATATATATATATATATATATATATACATATATATCAGGTGTACCATCTATACGCGTCAGTCGCCGACCTACGCTCCGTCTGTGGCTCCCTTGTCTGTTGTCCCCCCGCTCGTCGGTTGTCGGCCTCCTGCGCTCCGTCTGTGGCTCGCTCGTCCGTTGCGCTGCACCCCCGCTCCGCTTACATGCCCGTTGCTCCGCGCCCGTCTTCTCGGGGCCCCCTCACGCGGCTACCGTCCCGCTCTCTGCGGTGCACCGGAAATCGCCACCCAGCTTTTTTCTCTTTTCTCGAATCCCCGTGTATTTCCTCACTCTCTCACGTTAGTATTTCGGCGTCCCTCATTTTGCTTTCAAACCTGGCAAGTGTTTTTCCTCTGAAATGTATTGTGTTTGGGATGTTTTTTGCGTACCTGAAAACATGTATGGAAGTACGAGGTGTGACCAAAAAGAAACGTGACTCAGCCAATACAGCTTTATTTTACGAGATGACAGGAAACTACTTGTTCTCCTTCTCGAAGTATTCCCCCTCGAAGTCGCTACACTTCTAGAATCTCCTCTTCCACACCTCGAAGCACTCCTCAAACTCCTCCTTCTCAATGCTTCTCAGGGTCCTTGTCACGTGCTCTTTGATGTCCTCAACCCATTCGAAATGTGATCCCTTGAGGACGCCCTTGATATTTGGGAATAGCCAGTAGCCGCACGGTGTTAAATCTGCGGTGCGTTCCGCACGTCGCCTGTCGTGGGCTTGCACGTGGATATGCATGAGATGCCGCTTGACCTGCGCCGCCGGTATATATATATATATATATATATATATATATATATATATATATATATATATATATATATATATATATATATATCAATGCGTTACGCTTTGAGGCTTAAACAGACGACTGAGCACCCTGCATATAGCACCTTTTTGATGACCGACATATACGCCGTACTGACACTGGATCTTGCGCCTCAGCACGACACCCTGGCGTGAGAGTTCGGACCTGGCTGAGCGAGGCTGGCATCAATCTAGAGTGTTGCACCCGCGCACTGGCCAGCTTCGGAACCGTGGCTGAGTCCCAAAGTCACCATAGACAAGGAGCTGGTAATCACCACTAGAGGTTTGGTACCTGTAGAAATCCGTCAGACATTCATGGAACACTGCTCGGACAGGTATCGGAACCACACCGTCTTTTTCACGGACGGCTCAAAGTGTGCGGAAGGCACGGGCTGTGCCTTTGTGAGTGTCAATGGCGAACGATGCTTCTCGCTGCCTCCAGCTTCCAGATGCATTAGTGTTCACAGCGGAACTGTGCGCTATCTTCCGCTGCCTATAACAGGTCCAGCGATCGAGAAACAAGCACTTTGTTATATTCAGTGACTCGCTATCGTCACTGGAAGCACTGCAGGTTTTTAGCTACAGTGCAGCCAGCTCTTGTCTTTTACCCTCGATTAGACAAAAGATTTATCAGGCTAAGTGTCGAGGAAAATTCATCACACTTGCATGGGTACCGAGTCATTCTGGTTTCACAGGGAATGAGAGAGCAGACACATCAGCTAAGACAGCGGCAAGAGGAGTCCCTCCCCGCGGCATACGAATCCCATACTATGACCTATTCCCAAAAGTTCGGAACCATCTCACAGAAATTTGGCAGCGGCGATGGGACGGCAACTTTAAGGGTAGAAAACTCAGGGAACTGAAACCCGTGTTAGGACTGTGGTCGTCAAGCAGCGTGGCCTGCAGAAGGGAGGAGGTTACTTTGTGTAGACTTCGCCTGGGACACACCCACTCTACGCACGCCTACCTCTTAACCGGTGATGCTCCGCCGGAGTGCCCGCGTTTTGGTGACAGAACCACGTAAAACACGTCCTGGTGGAGTGCCAGGATTTCGAGATCGAAAGGCGTTGATATCTGCCGGGAGCTCTCACCCTGGTTTCGCTCCTGGGGGAGCATCCTTTCGTCGATATATCTAGTATTATGTCTTACATGAAGAAAGTCGGATTCAACGTGATTTACTCCTCTACGTAGCCGCTGGTAATTCCTGTGGTTTCTCACTTGACTGTGAAGCCCCGTTTTATCTTATGAACCCACCTTTTGTTTTCTACACTTTTCATAACCTCTTGAATGAGACTGTCGCCTCAGAACGATCTGCTCTGCGTCTTCTCCCGAATTGCGTTTTACCCGTTTACTGTATGGGCGCAAAATTACCATAGAAGTCGGGCCGCCCTAAAACACCAAATGATGATGATGATGACTATGTCAAATTTGGTGAGCACGGGGGATGTTCCAGGGTTGCGACCTGTCTGTCAGCCAGGATCTGTCGGATGCTGAGGGCGCTGTGCGCGGGAGCACTGTCGTGGCGCAGGAACCACCGCTTGTTCTCTCACATGTCACGGCTCGATCGTCGGATTCGTGCAATCAGGTGCCTGAGTACTTCTTTGTAGAAGTGTCGGTTCACAGTTTGCCCCTGTGGCACGAATTCGTGATGAACCAATCCCTGATGACTAAAGAAGGCAATGAGCATCACTTTGATTTTGGACTTTGATATGCGGGCCTTCTTTGGTCTAGGAGACCCCGCTGTCTTCCATTGGAGACTGTGCCCCTTTGTCTCGGGGCCATACTGGAAGACCCAGGTCTCGTCTGCAGTGATGACATCGTCCAGGAACTCTGGGTTGCCCTCCAGATATCCCCAGTTTAATCAAAAGCTTGATGTTGATCCTTTGTTCAAGGCTCATGTTGAGACAAGGGGCACTGAATGGGAGTTAGAGGCACCGCTGTGGAAAGGAAAAATGATGGGTTAGCTAAAGCGGGACTTTGCTTATATTGTGTTGAAATGTTGTGCATCACTATGACATAGTTTATCGGCATGTGCTGCTGAGTCGTGTCGCCAGCAGCCAATGTCCCGTTTCTTTTTGGTCATACCTCGTATAGTATAGTGCTTTAAAATGAGCAGTTAATTGAAGCTTTTAGTTTCTGTTGTGGTCCATTTCAAGGCTTATATATACAATAAGAATTTTTGATACCCTATATCTGGTGCTTATATTACTTAGTTTTTTAGTGTTTTCAGTCAAATCCATGGAGAAAGTAGAAAATAAAGAAGCAGTTTTCTAACTGAATTATTGCATGAGAATGAACTTAGGACTGCATGATGTGTACCCTCAAAGTTGAAAAAGTTTGATTTTGTGCCGTCACAATTTTTTTGCATGGTCTTGCATGGTATTGTTAAGATAAAACGGGAAATAACTAACAAATGTGTGTGCGTTTTAAACTATATTTTACATAGCTCATGTTTGTTAACGTCTGATCCTGGCATGGGTCTATTGTGGATATGGAATTGATAAACTAAGTAATATTTCCAAATAACAATATGAAATCATTCAAAATGAGCTGTAAAAATTTCTAGAATGTCAGCTCTGTGATCACATATGTTAAGAAATTAGTGTTGAGTCGACTCAACTCAGACTCACAGCTTGGAGGCCAACTCCGATTCTTACTTGACTCAACTGGTCGAGCAGTTGAGTTGAATCTGACTGAACCCAGATCCGACAGTGAGTCGACTCAACTGTGATTTGAGAAAAACTTGTGTCGACTCTGATTCCGAGTCGTGGCTTAACAAGTCTGCAGTCCACATTTACGGATGACTCAAATTTTCTTGATTCAACTCAACTCTGACTCACAGCTAAGAAGCTGACACTGATTCTGACTCGACTCACTGTGTTGAAAAGGGTGAATCGACTCGACTCAGTCCAAATTCAGAAGTGAGTCGACTCAACTCCGACACAAATGAATTTTGAATCAGAGTCGACTCTGACTCAGAATGGTGGCAAAGTATGCACACCCAAAATCGCCTTTCCTGCAATAATAAGCAAATTGCAATGCATCTATTCATGACATAAACTGTCTTCTAACTGCAGTGGCGGCGGAACTAGGGGGCACCGGTGCACGGTGCCCCCTCAAATCAGAAATTTTAACACTAATCCTATGGCGTTGACGGGAAAGAAATGGGTTGAAAATCCCATGGTGCCCCCTTAAATTTGAACTTTCCGCCGCCACTAACTGCACATTTCCTTCAATAATATGCAAATTGCAATGCATTAATTCACGACATAAAGTATTTGCTTCTTTAGAATGAAGTGAATTTTACCATGTACTGCGTTTTTACTGTTAATATACGCGTATGGATCCAAGTATGCCAAATGCTGACAGGTGAGTGAGATCGAGGGCTTGACAATTTGTTTCATTTTGAATGCATGTCCTTCAAGAGCAAAGTCATAACTGAAGCAATAAGCGAGGTTTCAAATGCAAATAACAGGAATCAAGATCATAAGATATGACATTTTGAGTGAAAATTTCTGTCCCAGTATGTTCCGAACCACCCTCTGACTATTTAAGCTTGAAAATACCACACTAGACATTGACAGACACAATGTACCTAGAAACAAAACGAACAATGAATACTTGCACTCCCGAAAAGCCTGTAGAAAAGAGATGGCGCATTGAAGATGTCATGAATTGGAATCTAACATTGGATGAGAAAAAGAGGAGGATAGATAGTTAATTTAAAAGTCACGTGACTTAAAAGAACACGACAATATTATTTTACCTTCAGGTCTATGTAAGGTAATCCTGCTCTCAGGCTACTGAAGTCTAAATCTGAAGCTCCCATTGGTTCCATATTTCTTGTCAGAGTGTTTCTAAGCATAGGCGGATCCAGGGGGGCAAGGGGGCACGTGCCCCCCCATCGAATCGACCTTCGGCGCCCCTCTGAAGTCGTGCGCCCCCTAAATGTCGCTTCCCACCCCCCCAGGATACGAAAGTCGGCGCCCACCGATAGGATTTGGCGCCCACCTGATAGGTTTTGCCGGTCATAAGTGGCGCCCCCTGGTCCGGATGGCGCCCCCGGGAAGATGCCCCCTCCGATCGGCAATCCTGGATCCGCCTATGTTTTTAAGGCAGTTTACAATGCTCTGAGGAGACATTCATCTGTTGCATTCATTTGCTCGTGCTGGAGGCGTGGGATTGGTGCGGGGGCGGTCCGTTCCGCGGCGACACCAGGGGCGTGGCGGTGCATGATGGGTCGCTTCCTGGTGGTTCTTTGGGTCGGGAGCGGGGGATGGAGATAGCTGTGGAGAGGAGTGTCAAGCCTGCGCCACTGGAGCAGGTCACACAGGTGGACATGGGGAGCATTGGGAGGGGGACAGTGCTCTCCACAACAATTTTATTAAGCGTATAGACCAGCTTGACACATGTGCTCGTGAACACATGGCCAAGGTAATGCAAATGTTAGAAGCTCATAGAGAGATGAATCAGGCACATGGTGATCTCATCAGAAGAACTGTTCGTGAAGGCTCGTTGCAGAACATAGCTTATGCTGAAGCACTGAAGACTACCTGCCAGAAAATGGTGTCAGAAACAGGCAAACGGTGTACAAATGCTATAGAGAAGGTTCGGGTAGTCAGTGATAGGAAAGGCGATCGAAAAGTCGCCCACGCTATCGATGACTTCCTCGACAGGGAGAAAAGGCGAAGGAACCTGGTGGTGCACAACCTTCCGGAACAGGCTGGTGATACCAAGGCAGATCGATCGAGGGCTGATCAGTCATACTTCTCTAAAATGACTAAGGACTGCTTCAGTGTTCCAAACCGATGAATCTGACCATTTTAAGCCATCTCTGGTCGGTGATGTTTTAAATTTCCCGTGTATTAATTAGCCAACAAAATCAGAAAAGAACAGACCCCCTCCTCCCTTTGGCCAGTGACGTCGTATGTGAACCCTTAAGCGTTGAGAGGTTGTGGTATGTATCGAATTTTTATGTCACTTGTTTAGTCAAAATGTTCGATGGCCGACAAGAAATCTCAGAATTTAAGGAAAAATAGTTCGCGATCGCGATTCCGGAATTTCATGAAATTGAATATAAATTTCGCGAGCGATTTTGGGTTGTCTGCGATCGCGATATCGCGAACTTTAATTCCGCAGTGAACAGCACTGGCTGTTTCCCAGCGCTGTGGTGTGGTGTTTGCTAAATTGCTGGTGAAATACCACTGTAAGGACCCAATGAATCCATTATTATCCTGATGGGCGATATGATTTGGAGCATTTGATTTGGAATTTTGGTTAATGGAAACGAAGCCATTGCTTCCATGGTTGGAAGAAGAGTTCCCAATAATGGGCCATCATATCCATTATTAGATGTATAGAGGTTCTTGCGAATGCTAACAGTAGAAATTGAGCCCAATTGAGTTCAACTGGTCACATGTTATATCTCAAATAGTTTTCTGGGGTCGTTTGCCATGTATTCATGACTCTACCTATGCTTTAGGATGTCAGGATAGCTAGATAGCTTTGTTTTAGCTGTTTCATGATGCCATTATCTGGGGCTGTTTACAATTCAGTGAGCTATACATAACAATGGTGAATAAAGGTAACCATCGGGGAATTCAGAAGACACCTACATATTTGTGTTTCTTTGGCCTGAGGCAGTGCATGGATATATTCCCCAGTCAATGATAGGCCCAGCCTATGTTGGCTTGGTTTTAACCATGAATGGGCCACCTACCTAGCACGACCGCCTCTGTACTTTACGGTCTGTTACATACTAGGTTTCAAATTCACGTGCCGTAACGGAAATTTCTCCTTCAGGGTCGGGGGCTTTGCGAAACGATTCGTTGGAACTTTGTAGAGTCACAGTCCTAGGGATAAAATATGTGGTCCTGCAAGAAATAGCATAACTTTGATACCTATAAAACGACGGTGTCATGGAATAAAGATACCCTGACGGTATGGGTGAGAGTGAGAGAAAACAGTTTAGTTCTAAGTTGACATATATTTGATTCTAGTTTTACAGGAAAGATTTCCGCTTCTGCTCGACCAATTCTCGGACTGCCGAAATGAGACCAGATTACATTGCCATGTTAAGGCTGATGTGGATGACCATTCCTGGTTTTGTTTTTTTACGTTGTGCTTTTTTTGTTTGTTTCAGGCTACTGTCATGTCTCAGTCTCGCCTGGGCACTGTTGTCCTTGGTGGAGGGAGTGGGTTTATTGGAACCTCACTGAGTGCCCAATTAAGAAAACGTGGATATGATGTCATGGTCATTTCCAGAAAGCCAGGTCCTTACAGGATGACGTGGGTAAGTCAGACATCGGGATTTGTATGTATTTCACTGCAGGTTTTCTATGTATTTCCTAATATTTCGTCCTCTTATCTCCATTGAATTTCTTCTCTGGTCCTGGACTTCCAGGAGAATATTAATGAAATTGCTCTCTTGCTGTATTTACATTTCGAGTGGGAAATTCTTGTAGGATGCTGCTGCCGTCCTTCGAGTAGGTTTGCCAGGCTCCGGCCCCGTGCTCGCCGCGGCGAAATCTAACTCCCGGGTCATCTACAGAGTGACCTGAGTGAGGGCGGTCTACCGTCAAACACCACGGCGGTGGTCAGCCTCAGCGGCCAGAACGTGCTGGACCCGCTGCGCCGGTGGACTCCCGGCTTCCAGCAGAACGTGTGGTCGTCCCGCGTCAACGCCACCCGCTCCCTGGCCGACGCCATTCGGCAGGCGCAGCAGAAGCCAGCCGTGTTCGTCGCCGTCTCCGGTGTCGGTCAGTAGCAGATGGGAGGTCTCTGGTGTCGGCCAGTGGCAGATGGGAGGTCTCTGGTGTCGGTCAGTGACAGATGGGAGGTCTCTGGTGTCGGTCAGTGGCAGATGAGAGGTCTCTGAGGTCGGTCAGTGACAGCTGGGAGGTCTCTGAGGTCGGTCAGTGACAGCTGGGAGGTATTTTAGGTCGGTCAGTGACAGCTGGGTGGTGTCTGAAGTCGATCAGTGACAGCTGGGAGGTCTCTGAGGTCGGTCATTGACGGCTGGGAGGTCTCTGAGGTCGGTCAGTGACAGCTGGGAGGTATTTTAGGTCGGTCAGTGACAGCTGGGAGGTATTTTAGGTCGGTCAGTGACAGCTGGTGGTGTCTGAAGTCGATCAGTGACAGCTGGGAGGTCTCTGAGGTCGATCATTGACGGCTGGGAGGTCTCTGAGGTCGATCAGTGACAGCTGGGAGGTATTTTAGGTCGGTCAGTGACAGCTGGGTGGTTTTGAAGTCGATCAGTGACGGCTGGGAGCTGCCTGAAGTCAGTCAGTGATAGCTGGGACCGGTGACCAAGTGGTGGTCGGCTGGGAAGGTGATTGTAATTTGTAAGGGTGATGGTAATTTGTAAGGGTGATGGTAATTTGTAAGGGTGATGGTCAGCTTTAATAGTGGTGGTCGGCTTTAAAGATGGTGGTCGGCTGGAAATGTGATGGTCAGCTGTAAGGGTGATGGTCAGTCTGGGCTGGGGCGTGGGTGCGGATAGGGCTGGGTGACAACCCGCAGTCTAGCGACTCGCTAGTAGCGAGGCGCCGATAAATGGGATGTGTGCCGGGGAAGGGTCCAAGCAGCAGTGGCAGGTCGCGCTCTGCGGAGGACAATCTCACGTGGAAATCTGGAGCCGCTGTTGTCTTACGATGTTGCTAGTTTGCAGGCCACGCACACTATTGTATAACACCTGTTGGTTCCTACTGCGCGTATTAAGCCGGCGATGGCGCGTTCTGGCGTGACTAAGCCTCGCTCCGGCAGGCTATTACGAGCCGAGCACGACGGCAGAGTACACGGAGGAGAGTCAGGGCGGTGACTTCGACTTCCTCTCCAAGCTGTGCACGGAGTGGGAGGCGGCCGCGCGGGTGGAGGACCCGGCTGTCCGCACGGCTATCATCCGGTCAGGTCAGTACTTCAGTAGCGACCGCCCCACATCTGGCCAGGGCCCGGCAATTCATGGTTTTACTTGGAAAGTAGCGCCGAGGAGAAATCAATGTTGACACTAGAAATATGTCTTACGTTGCCTGTTTTACAATTATGTTCTAAGTGACTTGTTTTGGAAACCCTGGGAAAGAAATTTGACTAGGAAAATATTTGAATTTCAGTGAAATTTGTGCAGCATTTGAGGTTCCCACCTAGCTTGAATTTTATTAGGAGGGAAATGAAAACATACAAAACCAATAACTTTCCTGGACGGTTTTACGGTACCCATCGATGCTTATATGGACGTTTTTTCTTTTCCTGGTCAATGTCAACCTCTCTTTCTTTTGATTTTGGCACCCTGCTCTGTGCAAAGGGAATTTCAGGGCACTGCCTTGTGCTCTTTTACCGAGAGTAACTTGGTCTTGAAGCCGGTGGAGTAAGCACGTCTTATCGTTGAGATGTTCCATCATTGTGTTTCCATTTGTAGCGAGCGTTCACCATGATCGCGGTGAATTGCCATCCAAAGTCCCTCGCTATGATTTTCCCAAGGCAGGGTGTGTTCCTCCTTTCGAAATTCGATGTTGGTCCTTTTCTCATCGAATCTATCGCTACTAGTCTGGTCGGATGCTGTGGTTCACACCTCTCGGTTAAGATGGGCCCTCCCAGCGCGTCGCCGCGCGCTGCTCCACGCTCGTTCTTGTGCCGATTCTGCAGGCGTGGTGCTGGGCCGCCACGGAGGCATGGTCCAGCAGATGTTTCCCGCCTTCTACCTGGGACTGGGCGGTCCCGTGGCCTCCGGCGAACAGTTCTTCCCATGGATCCACATCGATGATCTCGTGCGACTGTTCATCTTTGTCATTGAGAATCCGAAGGTAAAGTAGATAAGTCAGAGTTCCAGTTTCGAGTCCTGACGAAGCCATGAAGGTGACGAGATATATATTTTGAGTAGCCTTCTCCTGGCTTTGGTGTATGATGTTTATAATCGGCTGTTTACTACAATCTATGCACTGCAGACCAAAGCTCCCATAAGACTGAAGTCATATCATTAAAACCAAGTTCAGTAAAGATTACCACAGATTCAGCAATGCGTAAGGAGAGGCCGAATTACGTTAGGAGTATAATTTTATATTTGATAATTTACTTATTAATCAGCCCTCTTTAAAAAATTGTCTCAATCACGCATTTTATGCTATTCACCTGCCCAATATGATAACAATAATGCAACGTTTCTCGAGGTGGAATGCCCCACACGCACGCGCTTGCCTACATAATTAATCGCTCGCATGCTTTGGCTGGAGTTTAAGCTTCTGATCGGCGTGGGGTTAGGGTAGTCGGTGTAAGGAAGCAATTATTGTGGTGCGTGCCCATCAAAGCCGTGATAATAAAAACGTATAGGTTCTGAGTTATCGGTCCCCTGCTCCATGATAGGCCTCAACGTATAGTTTTCCTTGCGTTTCTGTACAGGTGACGGGTGTTTTAAACGGGGTGGCACCCACGCCCACGACCAACAAGGATTTCGCCGTGGCGTTCGGCCGCGCCCTGTGGCGACCCTCGCTGCTGCCCCTGCCCGCGTTCGCCCTGAAGCTGGCGTTCGGGGACACCCGCGCCAGGATGATGGTGGAGGGACAGCGGGTGCTACCCACCAGGCCGCTTCACTACGGCTTTAGGTACGAGTACGAGAACATCGACGCGGCGTGCAAGGAGTTCGCCAGGTTGAAGTACAACGCGCCGAAGCCTTATTGATGGTGTGAATGGGCTTTGTTATGTTTGCGTGTTGTCTGATATGCAGTCATTCTTAGCGATTATGTAGGTTGCAAAGGATTGTTCGGATTGGCAAGAGGATATTTTGATGCGATCTTCTTCTTGTATTTTAATGAGCCTGTCTTTCTCCGGTTCTCTTTAAAGGGAATGTGGCACCTTTATAACGTGATTTTAACTCAGATAGCGAAGTTGTAAAGCATGCCGGAAAATCCGGTACTCAATATATCATTTGTCTTGAAACTCAAAATTTCCGTGGAGAAAAGCTAAAAACCTACCCGAAATGTACCCCAAATCTACCCCAGCCAGGCGGCCATAGTTGTCAGCTGTTGGTGTGACGACAGCGCTGACGTCTCGGTGAGTAATTAGCCAATTGAAGCCCCTGAAGCCTATTGAATATGGTAGTAGTTTCCAGATGATGACGTCATCGACAGGCAGAGGTTAATTTTCCACCCTAGAGGAGCATTTTAAAAATCAAAATATTGAGCTCATTGTACACTTTTCAGAGAAATAGTGGACGCTTCCATGATTTTCGGCTAAAAATACCCCTAATTATACTAAATTCATGGATTCGACGAAGGTGCCACATTCCCTTTAAAAGTGGCAGTAAGTCACAGCGATAAAAACGTCAAGAGTGGCATACTCTTTTTGTGACATGTTTTAATGAGATGTGGCCTGAATAGTGCCGGAATGGCAAGTGCCGAAGGGCTAGTGCATATACATCTCGTGCGCAGGACGTGTCTCACGGCATTTATTTATATATGCGAGGAGTACTTAACTATGTTTTTTATCCAAATAGAATTTGCGCCGCAGCTCTGCTGTGATTTTATGTTTGTGCATATAGTTATGCCATGCAAAGGAAAACAACTGATTGTCTTTCTCTACTTGCTGAGAGATAACGTTTCCCTTTTACGGTATATGTGGTTTTTACAGTGTTTTCGTGACGTTGAAGTATGTCGCCTGCACGAAGGATTTGTCCGTTCTTCTTGCTTGTAATCCGGTTGACTGTTGTGGCATTGTGAGGAGCAACACCTGTTGGTTTAAGTAACAGTATGAGCCCGTATTTTCTGCCCCTTTTTCAAGTGAAGAAGATATCTTACGGCATTTGAACGTAGCGGCAATGCGTGGTTCGCTTATTTAAGGATGATTAAAAATGACAGATCTGACCCCACGAATATGTTTTTGCATAAAAATTCTTTGAAAGCACACAGGTCAACTCAAACGCAGCATAAACAACAATAATGCACTTTTCGTGTTAACCTCCTGCGCACGTCGCGTGTTTGAGATCACACCTTTTTCACTTTTGGTCGTAGTGCGACTTCGAAAGCTGACACCGCCATACCTGCGAATTATCTTCAAAAGTTCCGCCACAATCCACTCGAACAAACTTTTCTCTCGCGGATGTTGGAGCCCCAGCTATTTCCATGATCTTTGATCCGCGCTGTTTAGCAGCTGCACCCATTCCGTCCAGTCCTCTGTCGGACCACCACCTCCGCTCTCGTCAGAAGTTGAGGGCGTCCAACTCGCGGCTGACGGGCAGCTCCAGCTCCAGCGTCTCGGTGGCGGCCTCCCAGCGCGCTCTGCCCTGCTTCTCCCGGACCGGGTGCGGCAGGAACAGACTGAGCCGCCACCGCTGCGCGCGCACGTCCAGGTGCCGCGTCTGCACGTCGACCACGGCCGAGGAGAGGGTCTCCCCGGGCAGTCGGACCCGCACCACCAGCAGGTCACAGCTGGCCGTCGCCGGGGTCTTATTGCCGATCTGTCGGCAGGGAGTTACAGTCAGCTACCGGTGCCGCGGCGGTCTCAGGTCTCTGGTCTTCCAGTCAGATTTACTCAAAACTGACCTCTTGAATGAGATAATGGTAAATATGCTGGATTTTTTGTTCTGGGAAAGAATTTCAAAGCCACAAAAAAGGCATTTAATATATATATATCTATATTGCGATTAGTACCCGCCCTTCATGCAACAACCTGCCGGAAATCGCGGCAGTTAACAACATTCCAAATATTGTCTTAAGTACCTCACACGACTGTTAAGTTTAATTTGGGCTGTTACGCCGCCCCGACCTCGTCACAAACACTCCAATCCATGAAGCGATATCGCGATTTTCTGTTGTTGTGTCCACTATTTGATCGTCTCGAGAACTTTGTAAATTATTGAAACCGACCGGTGTGGGATCCTGCTGATTTTGGCTTGTTGTGTCTATATCCGGAGAGAATAGTACTGAAGACGCTTTTAATTGTATAAAATACCCTTAAATTGATCTTCAAAGCTTCTCACCACAAGTACGCCGTTGTCCATCCTATAAATAGGGGGAGGGGGCACCCCGCCACAGAACCCTACAACAGGAGAGGTCGGGAGCCGCCTTACACATCACCTGCAGGAAGACGTCCTCGGAGGTGACCGTCTGTCTGAAGTTGATGGTGTACTCCGGCTGTGGCCGGGGGTCGTCGGTGTCGTCCAGCTCAGCTCCCTCCACCACCTCGTGCTCGTCCCAGATGGCCGCCGCCGACTTGGCCTTGGGCGCCGGTGCCGGCTGCAGGTCGGCGCCTGACCTGATCACCGTGCTGGGGTTATCGCCGGGGGCGCCGCCGCAACCTGCGGGGAAAGGCGGCGAGATGTTGTGAATGGAGACTAGATCTGAGCACTATCGTGTCGACGCCCCTCCAGTCCATCTTGGAGCATTACATATTGAGACTATGAAACGCTACATACATCAATCTCTGGGAATCCCAAAATCTGTAAAGAATTTGACCTTGGTCGGCGTGGCAGGGCCATACTCCACGCTCCCTCTGGGGAGAAGTTCTCGGTCCGTTTCGGCAGTGCCCTCCATCCGACTTACGTGACACATATCCCGAGTCCTCCTCGTCAGCAGCTGTGCCCAGTAGAGACGCCAGCTCCGTGATGCCCATGCCCATGCCCTCCATGGGTCCTGCAGTAAACGCTGCACTCCTCAGCTCCTGACAATTCAGGTACACAACCGACGCCGGCTCAGGAGACCCAGCAGGCGCTGGAAGGATGCGTGATCGATGACAGAATATGGCGTTAGAGGTAAAAAGGACACCGTGCTGGGCTAACTACATGGTACAGGTGCGGATAGTGTCGAGTGGGAGCATGCTACCAGTTCTTAACATGGGTCCAATGGATGTCTGTGTTTGTCATTCAGCCCAGATTCAGTGAAACATAGCGGAAAACCCATTGGTTCACAGCCCTCACGACATGATGACCGTTGCTCAACAATCGACTAGGTGATTGCGCCCTAAAAGGAAAACTAGGATTCATTGTTTACTAATGTATTCATGGCACCTGTTTACATTTTTCTCTGGACCATTGTTTCCCGCAGTGGAAATGAAGATGGAAAGCGTAGCTATATTTTCCTCTTTTCAGCAACGTCTTAAATCCGGGCTCTGTTGACAGCAAAGCCCACCGAAAACAGTTTTGTCTGGAGTCGAGTCTGTCATAGAGCAAGGCTCCTCCGCGTTGCTTGTGATAACCTCCAGCGTCAAAAAGCCGGTTTCGCACGTAAATGTTGCCATGAATTCATCAGCTTTTCGTAAGGCATGACCAGAAACGATTGAGAAACGCTTGATATCTTTCAAAAGGCATCGACAGCTTATTTTCAGAAACAAAACCATCCTTGAATTACTTCAAGCAAAATCATTCTGATTTCGCGGCAACGTCTTCTATAATTCAAATTGTGTCCATGTTTTGTAAACTACCTGGAATGTAAGGTCGTATGAACTTATCGGTATTAAACCAATAAGGTCCGCATCAAAGCTGTCTTAGCTTCACATTCACCGTTTAAATTAGCAGGCCTCAGAGACCCTTGCACAACGGCTTCGCGGCGCCAGATAGGGTCATGATTCAGTTTTACAATCGCTCGTAAACTGATACACAAAACAAGAATGCAACCTGCGAGTGGGAAGGACGATTATGGAAGTACCAGAGTCGGACACACACCTTGGAAGGTGATAACTTTTGAACACATTTTCGCAAAACGTTTATTTGGTATTTTTCCGGAGTTCTTCGCTTTACGTCCCTATGCTTCGCACGCAATATTTCCTTAACATATTTATAATCACATTTTGTTGTTTATCCAACACCTGTATTAAAATGTGCGGAACACGGATTTTCTTAGCATTTTTTTACTGTATTTTTAGTCTGAGACATGTTTACACCAAAGGTTTTTGTATGTGGTCAGATACAAGGAAGTAGAGATCAGGCCAGACCTTGGGATGCGGATGTTAGTAGATAGTCTTAGAATGCCCTGGTTCAACTAGCATCAGTGGTAGCCCCAGCATAGCCTGACCTAACCTAACCTTACCCAACTAGTAGGTATAATGCAAAATGTGTGCGTGCGGGAAAGCGTAGTGCGAAAGTATGCAAGTACCTTGGAGAATGTGAAAGCGAAAAGAAACGAAAAGTGCGATGCAAAGGTTTTCGTGGGACAGAATACGACAGAAGAAATGCGTCACAAAAAAGTCACCAAAGGTACCTGCTTAATAAAATTGGTCAAATTTAGTCGACAGGAATTCGGGTCACATTAGGTGACGTCGAAATGACATGGTACTCAGTTGGTAACGGAATATCGAATCTGTGGTTCGATTTACGATTTCCGTACAAACTAATTAACACCTCCAAAACCTTACTAAAGCGAAACGTCATAGCGAGCAAGACGCCGGCCCATGACCCGGCTCCTGACTACTGGGGACTGCACCGGAGGAGCTTGGCCCTGGCGTTGGAAGCCTTGGAGTCTGGAGGCCGCGCCTGAGACCGGGAGGTCTTGCTGTAAGCGCACTACTCTACTCGCACTCTGGTGGCAATCTCGCGACTAGCAGTGGCGCCTCGTAGTCCACTATCGCTCGACTTCGGCGCTGCTGCGAGGACTTTCTGCTTACGCCGACACCTCTCAGTCTTTGCCTGTGAGCCCGAGAAGGTGGTTAGTGCGTACCCTGGTTAGCGCCACATCGGCGTCCCCGCAGCTGGGAACGCCGCGGTGCGACGGTTCGGCGGACGATCTGAAGTGTGCCTTGGCAGTGGACCTCACGCTGCGGCGGCCAGCCTGCAAAGTATGGCAGCAGGCCAGACGAGTCGTACCAGGCATCTAAAATTCTCGCACCACCAGCCATATACCAGGGAATAAGACGCACCCATACCTACCCACTCGATGTAATGCTACCTCTGTTATCAGTTAAGGACTTTTTCACAACCCCCTTCCCCTGTCTTAATAACCATTTAGCAATTATTTGTTTGGTTAAATTGTCACCTTCCTCGCACCAGTCTCGCAAATTCGCACCAGGTTGATGAAAATTCGCACCGCTCGCTCCTGTCTCCAAGGGCACTAGCACTGACGAGATCTCGTCAAAAATGCCATACTTCGCAAACTGGTGCGGCGGATGATCTGTAGTGTGCCTCGGCAGTGGACCTGACGCTGCGGCGGATGATTTGTAGTGTGCCTCGGTAGTGGACCTCACGCCTGCGACGGGCGGCGGACGATCTGTAGTGCGCCTCGGCAGTGGACCTCACGCTGTGACGGACGATCTGTGGTGCTGTGGTGTGCCTTGGCAGTGGACATCACGCCTGTGACGGGGGACGATCTGTAGTGCTGTAGTATGCCTCGGCAGTGGAACTCACGTTGCGGCGGATGATCTAGTTGTGTGTGCCTTAGCAGTGGAACTCACGCTGCGGCGGACGATCTGTAGTGCTGTAGTATGCCTCGGCAGTGGAACTCACGTTGCGGCGGATGATCAGTTGTGTGCCTCGGCAGTGGACCTCACGCTGCGGCGGACGATCTGTAGATGCCTCGGCAGTGGACCTCGCGCTGCGGCGGACGATCTGTAGTGCTGTAGTATGCCTCGGCAGTGGAATTCAGGCTGCGGCGGATGATCAGTAGTGTGCTTCGGCAGTGGACCTCACGCTGCGGCGGACGATCTGTAGATGCCTCGGCAGTGGACCTCGCGCTGCGGCGGACGATCTGTTGTGCTGTAGTATGCCTCGGCAGTGGAATTCAGGCTGCGGCGGATGATCAGTAGTGTGCTTCGGCAGTGGACCTCACGCTGCGGCGGACGATCTGTAGAGTGCCTCGGCAGTGGACCTCGCGCTGCGGCGGACGATCTGTTGTGTGCCTCGGCTAGATGAGTTAACACTGGCACAGTACACATTCTTTATCAATCCAATGGGAGACCCAACATCCAGGGGGCTCCAACCCCCTCCCCCGGATCTTCACCCATGGCGGGGCGCATAGCTAACTGGAACTCGGTAAGAATGTATGAGCTCATGTATGCAGGGTAATAGCATATATGTATAGTTCCAGTATAAAAGCCATACACTTTAATTCTCCTCATTATATCGTGCAGGAGCACATCGAAACATACGAGAAAAGTGTGTCAGAATCCGGCGACTGAACTCACATTTGTCTTCAGGACAGAAAGGGGGGTGTTGGAGACACGGGACGGGCGTGCTTTACTCATGGAGGCGGACGGCCACCCGACAACGCTGGACCGTCAGACGTGTAATCAGTTTGGACGAAGTGATATAATAAGGGTATATCATTCGATGAATGAATTAAAGCAGGCAACACATTCGTTACAAAATGTGTATAATCGCCTGTGCTCACATACGTACGTGTGAACCTAAATACGCGTATATGGCTCTAGATGTTTTCTATGCTGTGCTTGTCGAGTGCCAAGACAGAGAAACAAGGGAACGGAGACACTTCTCAAGTCACCGTCAAATGAGATAAAATATAAAATTCAGTAAGAGAAATTAAAGCCGATTGAAGCTTGGATTGGAGGCAAGCACCTACTAGTGATTGAAGCCAGTGAGAAAAAGACCCGAGAGCAAACCGCATTCCCAATTCCCAGCATTCCCATTCTTGTTTCTGCTGCGCCATATTTTGAAATAAATGCGTCAAACATTTAGCTACTAGTTGAGAGCGACGAAGTGAGTGACGTCTTAAAACCTAAATATATTTTTATTTGTTTAGACTGTCTTATAAGTTAATTTTTATATAAATTTATACTAAAATTTATGTTTAAATATAATTTGTATCCAAAATATACTATATTGAAAGATATACTATAAGTTATTTGTTAATATACGTCATTTCTTACTATCAACAAAGATGGGCTAAAAATAATATCATTAGGCTTGGAATAGCTGCTGCAGAACCGAAGGGGTGTTCATTGTACATGTTTACGCGGTTTTCGTAAACAGCCCTGAGGGCATTTTGTATGACGTCTCACAAGCATGACGTCACCTTTGGTTTACGGATCAAAAACCAAAAGTTTTCATAAACCTCTGCAATTTTGGCGCAGCTGAGACTTGTAGAAGAGACTTGATGCCGATCGTTTATGTTATGTTATTTTCGTTAATTATGCACAAAAAGTCCAATTGTTAAAATGCAGACATTGATATGATACAAAAGTGATACAAAAACATAGGTACAAGTGGGAAAAGGTCATCAAAGTGAAATGGGCTGTCTCAATAAATTATGCTTTAAGGAAAAAACTATTGCCTTGCAATGCGAACATAAATTTACGTAATACATCATCCAGTTCAGACTTACCTACCTATATAAGATTCCTAACACTATTAAACCACTCTGAAAAAGATGCGTTGGTTTCGAGAAGTACCAATTCTATTTTATCAACATACAACAAAGAAAAAGTAGCCCCGAAGGCAGTGTCTCCCAGCCCCCTCCAAAGTTAGTTGGCAGCAATATACTGTTACGGCGTACAAATGCGACTGCTCCATAGGGCTTACGTGTTAAATTGCTCATTTTCAACCACGTGCTAGCCACAGCCTGTGGCTGTTGGAAGAAATATAACGTCGTCATTGGAAGGCCTGTTCCCTGCCCTTTCCACTTTCCATTTGGTATTTTTATGTCAGATGTACATAAATGCCTAAAAAATCGATTTCCAAGAACCCTGCAAATGTAAGCCGCAAATTTCCCGGCATACACCCCGTACGCCGGCGGTCGCGTAGCACAGCGGTTAGAGCGATGGTCTAGAAATCAGACGATAGTGAGTTCGAATCCCAGTCTCGGCTTCGGCTTTTAACCACTGGGGTGGAGCACTGCGAGTGATATGGTTGTTTTTTTTACTCAATCAAGGGAGTGCTTAGAACTCTTCGTGAGCATTCAGATGTTTCACTACATGAACAAAGATAGAGCTGCCACTTCGTTACCCTCTTGCCAAATTGGGAGAAGCGGACAATATGGAATACCAACGGGGCAAAGCAAGGAATGTCAGTAGTCATCTAATAATAATAATAATTGTCCGGCTTAATGACACACCAACCGCCAATAGAGGAGGCAGCATGGTTCCCTGTTTCGTTTTGGGTTATAATTCCCTTTCTGACCCGCCCCTGCTGATTTTTTGTATCACTTGGGGCGCCTGGACAATATTTTGGCTGTTAGCGAAACCGTTTCAAACAACACCGACTAATATAACAATGATAATAAAACGTCATAGGCGGATCCAGGGGGCGGGCAAGGAGGGCACGTTTTCTCCCCCATGATCGACCCTCGGCACCCCCTGAAATGATCACGGTGCCCCCCTGAAATGTCGCTTCCCACCCCTTCCCCCTTCCCCAGGATGCGAAAATCGGCACCCACCAATAGGATTTTGCGCCCATCTGATAGGTTTTGCCCGTCAAAAGTGGCGACCCCGGACCGGATGGCGCCCCCCCTCGGGAAGGTGCCCCTCCCGATCGGCAATCCTAGATCTGCCTATGTAAAACGTCACCAGGGAAAGGGGTAATTTCTGAAATTGTCTCTGGTCAAATACCAATGGATGAAAAAGGCATCTCTGACCGAACTACTTTCTTAAATATAATAAACGCACGGATGAACTCTGGAAATTTTAGGACCAATACCTGTCCTCAATTTACCGTGTCTGCGTAAAACTGCGTACATAGTGATAATCTGCAATTTTTACACGACGGTACTTTTTTGGATTTCCACGTTTGCGGGGAAAACATGATTTTTTAGATGCCTCAAATAAAGCTTTCAATATGTTTTTCATAAAGATGACACGGGAATTGTTCTATGTAGTCTGGCGATAACTTCGCTTTTTCACGAAGCGGCAAGAAACTCGACAAGAAAAGGAAGCAAACTTAGTCTTAAACCAACATCCAATCATCAAATTAGAAATATACTTGACAAAAATCTGAAGGACATTGGAAAAACTCCCTGCATCCACCTGGGGCCCTGGACCAACCCTCCCTGGATCCGCCTACGTCAACCAGAATGCAAAAGTTCAGGCACCTGCGATTTTTTCACACTGCAAACATCCGCATTCAAAAGATACCATCTGAATGCAATATCTACTGATCACTCATAGATAGCTTCCGTGCAGTGGTGGATACGAGGCAGAGGGCTAAGGCCTCAAGCCCCCCCCCATGTTTAAGTGCCTATAGCTAATGTATAGGCAGAGACTGATGATGATTTGAGTTTTAGGGCACTTCAGCTGGAGAGGCTATATGTGTTCGTCTGTAACGCATTACATCATTCCGTCATTCCAAGATTGGTTTTATTAGCTAGACTGGCATATACAGAGAGTGCATAGGCGGAGACTGATCTGAGGCGTTGGTGGGTGGTGGTCGAGTCCACTAGCCCCCCCCCACCTCAAAATGAAGTCCTGGATCCACCACTGATTCCACGCAAGTGTATTGCCAAATGTCACAATGCGGTCTTCCTAGCATACACAATAATTATCCAAATATCTTCAATATTTGATTAACCACCCCACAACGCCGCCAATTGCTCCAGTAAGGACTATAATAACTTCCTCACACTCGTAAACAATAATTATAAAGTGAACAAACGAAATACGGCTCAAATACCAAACTAAATAGTTTTTCACTTTCTTGCTTTTCAACTACATTTTATCGTTTCATGAGGACATTTTTTTCGTTTTTAAGGACGTTTTTCGTTTTCTCCTTTTGCGTAGTGTAGCTTGCCCAATACATTTCAATGGCGCAAACTTGTTTGCAGTGACTAAAAAATGAAAACAACTCATTAAAAAGTGTGCAGTGTAGTCAGTACTTGAAATTCTAAAAGGAAAAAGAAAAACCACAGACCAGGATCAAAAGCTAAAACCCACCCAGTACACTGCCAGAGACACTGCTAAAATGAGCAAAAAAAAACGCGAAGGGACAGTGCTTTTGCCACGACAGTGCTGTGCAGACAGTGCTGTACTTTTGCCACGGAAAATCGGTGCAAAAGCACAGATGAGACGTGGCATGGTCTGTGCATAGACTAAAACTGTGTGTGTGAGTGTGTGTGTGAACAAAAACTCCATGTATAGACCAAAGCTACAATGAAGGAAACAAAAAGGCTAAGCACAGTGCGGATAAGGATAACAATTAGCTAAAAAATCAGGAAAGGGTAAAACTCAACGTTTCGGTCCAAGAAAATCTTCAGGTGAACTACACCTGCATGCAACTATACGCATCTAGACAAAACTACATGCATCTCTCTTGCAATGCAGCTAAAAATGTGCACACACACAATCCAAACTTGGCAAGACTAATCAGCTTGGGGAATTGCACTTAGATTGAATCCCACTATGTCCAAGTGGGATACCAGTTCTGGTTCAGTACCCACAGACAAAATATTTAAATTTTATGTCAGGAGTCATGCTATTCTGCCAACTTTTGCAGCTCATTATAAACATATCAAATTTAGTACCTAGTCCTACCTAACTGTTTTTTCTCATCTATTTCTTAATTAATTTGTAACTTAAAGGCTCAGTTTCCATGGGCTAGAGGCGATTCAGATAGACCTGAGAATCAGGATACATCAATCACGGTTTCGATGGCATTTTGGCTGGATACAAAAGGATCTGTAACCAATAGAACACTTCAATCTTGAATTTGTCAACATTTCTGGTACACCATTCAAGTTTTCTTTCACTCTCCCTTCACATATGTTTAAAGTTTTGTTTAAGGGTTAACTGTTCTGTTGATGAATTTTGTTAATGATTTTTTTCTGAAGTGTTGATACAATTTTGTTTTGTTTAGTTTTGTCTAATAAAAAAGGAAGTTATACCCTCTCCAGTCAACTCTCCTTTATCTCTGCACTGTAAGGGAAATCTTTACCATCACAATGCCAAATACTGCCAGATCTTGTTGGATGTGGATTTACAAGAATTGGATTGAAAATGGTTACCATTGCCAAAAGCTCTAACCATATTGATTGCATCCGAAAACTATGTGTGGCCACGCTCGACTATGAATGGAAACTGGGACTATTTCTTACACCTATAAAAAACAAGTACTGCAACTCAATAACCTACAAAGTCACTCTTAGAAGTTAAGCAATCTTGACAGCTGGAAATAGCTCACTGCTGGTACCCAAGACGCATCACATATGGAAGTTTTCACAAGTTAGCGTCTCAAGAAATCACACTTAATAAGTTTTTGGATCACAGCTGCAACAGGACCAGAAAAAATACCATTTTCTTTTCCACGTCAGAAAGAATTTTTGGATAACTCAATGCTGCCTTGATATCAGAGTCCACATGTCACACATCTAGGAGAACACACCAAAAACAAGGAATGTGTTCCAGCGTAGACTACAGTTGATGCTGCAGCCGCTCAACAAAAAACATAAACACTACTGAAACCTTGCACAGGTTTAACTGATTTCATCTCACTTCATCTCTATTTTGGTTTACAGAGTGCAATATAGCTATTGCTAGTCTTCAAACTAAAGCAAACCAGGCAATCAGAGTTGTTAGGTAACCAAAATCATTCAGTGTGGAGTCAGAATACAAACTTACCTGCCTAAATTGAACTTTTGACCAAGAACTCAGGAAGAAAGGAAGGCTTCTCCACAAATTGGACTCCAATCACTTGTTTTAACAAGCTGCAAGAACTCACTCTATTTAGTGAGTTCCTTTTTGGCACACAAATATGGCCCAACACGCAGTCAGTATCTTGACTCTTGAGAAAAAAAATACATTTTCCTTAAAAAAGATAAAAGAGAGAGGGTTCAAACTGACTGCAATCAATCTCGGTAAGTTTTCGTAACTTAATTCACATCTGCTGCAAACCAAACTGTCTAATAAATAGCTTTGCAACAAACAAAATGCGTCCGATACCTAATTGTTGTCAATTTCTATTGAAAACTGAGTGAGCAAAAAGCGCAGAGTTTGCCGCTATTTTGGAGCGCCCATATTTAGTCTTAGTTTGGAAGAAATTTGGAAGAATCTACCAGTTTCTCCTAAATGATGAAGACTAAAATACATTTAATTTTCTTTTTTGAGCTTTTAACTGCTGTTTTCATCATGTTTGAGCCATTTCTTAATTTTGAAGAGAAAATTGTGGCAATACAGCGATATTTTTGCATTTTTGATCTGCTTATCTAGCGGCTTGCACTACTAAACTTTGGTGTACCCGTCCTCTATTACCCTGAGTGTCTCCATTGCCTTGCCCGAAGTCCATCATCCAACTTTAGCGTCGGACAGCTCCAAGGTTAGTCAAAGCGCCGTTTTCGTAACAAAAAGATGTTTACGGAGTTTACGGACGAAGTTTATGCGATTGAGCATCAACAGCGTAAACTGTTTACGAAAACTTGGATGACGTCGAGGAATCAGTATGACGTCACAGCACGCTTCAATCTGATTGGTGAGTCAGTTCGTCAACACTGTTTTCGGTTTACGTAAACCCGTAAACATGCACAATGAACACCCCTCGAGAAAGAGAAGAAAAACGTGCGGGGTGGTCGTGCGATGATTGATGTACCGTACCTATGTGTGGGGGAATGCGAAAGTAAAATCGCAGAAAAGTAAACTGTAGTAGGTGGTGAAAGAGGGAAGGTACCACCAAGCCCTTGGTATCACCGTGCCTCATCAAACCATGTGGGTATCTTAAGTTGGTTGCAGTGTACTACATACTTAGGTGGCTTACGGGCAAGAGTGCCCTTCGCTTCTGCTGCGTTAGTTACAGGTTTTGAAAGATCATGTACATGGATGAATATATGAGACGAAAGTGCAAAAAGTTTGGCTCTTCCAGAATTTGATTCGCCCTGATATCAGTGGGGGAAACTGTGGTCAGCGTTCCCAAGAATAGCTAAGTTCCCAATAATGGGAATATTGACCCATATTTGGGAACGCTTCTTCCATAAATGGAAACGCACGTTCCCAAGGATGGGAACGCCCGAACGATGTTTTCAGAAAACACAACAGGAGCTTAGAAAAGACAAGGGGAATCTTTCTACCTGGTCAATTTTAACTCTTCTTTAAATTTGAGGGGGAGTTCTACTTTGAATTAGAAAATCTGTCTTTGAACCCTCCCTCAAATATTCGTCTAAACTGCGCGATCCAGCCCCAACGGTAAAGAATGATGGAAAGATTGCTCTGAAACTGTGCAGCCAGGCAGGTATTATTTTTTTAGATAATTTTGGGGAAATTCAATGAAAAAATAGTAGTATAAAAACAAAATTCCAAAATTGTAGACGGAAAAAATATTTCTCTTGGCGTCACACAGTTGCTGCCCACCATGTGCTGACGAATGAGAAAATAGAGGAAAACTGTGCCTTTCATCTGTTTATGAAGTAAGTAGTGCTTAAAAGTGGTATTTTCACATTTTCTACGCTTTTTTATATTGATTTGTATCAGAAAGTTTTTAGATCCTGTAGTTTTTGTCCCCAAGATCGTTTCAATTATTCCGTAGTGTTTTGATGAATTATGGTGCGCCGATGCATCAGTTCGATATTTTCTACTGGGGTGCTTCATTCATGGGCAGATCCAGGCCGGGAAAGAGGGTCACGTTTCCCCCGATCGACCCTCGGCGCCCCTCCCCCATCGACCCTCGGCACCCCCCACCCCATCTACCCTCAGCGACCCCCTGATCAACCCTCGGCGCCCCTTGAAATGGTCACGGCGCCCCTGAAAGGTCGATGGCGCCCCCCTGATATGTCGCTTCCCACGGCCCCCCCAGGATGCGAAAATCCGATAAGATTTTGCGCCCACCTAATAGGGGTTCCCTAGGGTCTCAAGCTCCCCCCTCAAGATATCAGAGTGCATGTAGTAAAAACATACGCTGAGACTGATCGAAGGCTATGGCGGGAGACGATTGAGCCCCTAGCCCCCCCCCCAAAGAAGTCCTGGATGTGAGAATTGGCCACTCTATGATATAATTTGGCACCCCCTGCTCGGATGACGCCCCCTTTCGAAAAAAAAAACTTGGATCCGCCTATGCCTCCTTCTACTCCTTTGACCCTGCTTCATGCAGGGGTAGGGGTAGGCCTTTATACTTGGGCCGCTATCATAGGTGGATCCAGGATTTCCGATCGGGGACGCCTTCCCGGGGCGCCATTCTTTACCGGAAGACCCTCTCGGATGGGCGCAAAATCCTATCGGTGGGAGTCGATTTTCGCATCCTGGGGGGGTGGGAAGCAGCATTTCAGGGGGGCCCGTGACCATTTCAGGGAGCGCAAAGGGTCGATGGGGGGCACAAACTCCCTATGCCCCCTGGATCCGCCTATGGCCGCCATATTTTTCCGGAAAACTGACATATTGGAATAATTCGGTAGAAATACACCTTTATTTGTTTCAAGCTGTCTGAAATTCCAGTTCGAATCTACGATGGCAAATGCGTTTCCAAATATGGGTCATTGTTCCCATTGTTGGGAACGTAGTCATTCTTGGGAACGCTGACCACAGTTTCCCCCACTGATATTGTATCGAGTAAAAATAATATTTCATTATTATTTTTCCTGTGCCCTCGTTCTAGATAGGTACCTGCCTACAAATGAGGACTATTTGATCATTTCTGGTGGCAATTTGATGTTTTATCAATGAATTTTGTGTTTCTTATTGACACACTGTGTAAAAGATATTGGACAGAGAGTATACCTATTGTTGTGCCTGACTGAAATGGCCACATTGTTCGTGGTGGCATACCCAGGGGGCGGACATGAGATACTTCTCTAGAATTCTGGGGGTTTTGAAGGTTCCATTTCTGGTTCTAACAGTTTTTTGGCTGCAAAATTTAATATGTAATTCCAATGGGACTGTTTGAAGGGGTTTGGGGCACAGGCCAGTGGGAAAATTTAAGTGGTGCTTAAGGGTATATTTCTTATTTTTAGTATGTAAAATTGATCAGGCTATCTTCTGGGTGCAGTTTTTAGTCTCTAAATCGCTTTTATAACAAGGAAAATCCACGATGAACTTCATGCTAATTCCTTCAGAATTCTGTTTCAAACGTTTCAATTACCCAATCAAAACGCTGCATTCTACCTTATGCTAGCAAAATCAAAGTTATTTTGAACAAAACCCTTCAAAATACTACCATATCCTCAACCTGCTGCCAAATCAGGCAGTCAGCTGGCTGTCATGTCCCTTACCGTATCTATAGGAACCGTGGGCATACCTAACTAGCCTGGTTTCCGCATGTTGTCTAAGCTGCAATGTTGATGTGGCTGCAATGGTTCTGGCCAGCTACATAGCCAGCTGACATGCTAAATGCTAAGCCACTGTGAAAATTATGGCACAGGGTCTGACAAGATACTCCTGCCATTTAGAAAATTCAGCACCAATCCGCATCACCAGTCATCAAAAGTTCACACCAGACCTCGCCAGACAATACTCCCCTCTCAATTTGAACACATTATTTTCTTTGAAGATTCTGGAATTTCAGTCTTTTGTTATCCAAAAAATGACACTTGTACTCCTCCTCAGACTCACCCAGCCTACTCCTCACATATAATATAACTTAACTATACTTGGAAACTTTGGTTTGGTTAGTTCTGGTAGCTGTTTTGCTTGGTTTGCCATAGTTTAATTATCAACAAATCATCACAAATTACTGTGTTCAAATTGGCTATCTATGAAAATAATTTTGTTCTGTAGGATGCCCAAAAATGTGGCTCAACTTAAAGAAACCATATATTTTACCTGAGAAACAATATATAATCAATTACAGCAAACTTTTCTTGAAAGGATACTGTGCCCTCATTGCCCTGTTGTTGCTCCTGCCTGCTCCCCTCAATCAACCTTTGTATGATAGCATGTGGGCCTAATGCCAGGTGTTCATTGCATGTTGATAGCATGAATCAGATACACCTGGATTGGAAACTCGCCGCCTCCGACCGACAGCGCCGATCACTGTGTACTGTGCATGCGTGAAACGACGTACAGGGCGCCATCACTTCCGAATGCATCAGTTCGAATGAGGCGTGCAGGGAGGTTGTGTTGAAATCAGTGGTGTAACCAAGGAGTCCTTGGGGTCTGCAGATCCCCTTGGGCCGATCAGGGGCCCCAGAGTCAGACTCTGGAGGCCTCTGGGATTAATTATCAGGGGCCCCAAATCGGCCTCAGGGCTCCCTTCTACGAGAGTTTATCTCAGGGGGCCTCAAGAGTTGTTTTCAGGGGCCTCCCGAAAGCTAGTCTCAGGGGCTCCCCGAGAGTTGGTCTTAGAGCCCGCGAGAGACGGTCTCAGGGATCCCCGAAAGTCGGTTCAGGGGCCCAGAGAGTCGGTCACAGGGGCCCACGGGCCATTTTCGGACCTCTTCCTTTACTTGACGACATTTTCCCCAAAATTGAAAAAGTTATTGCGCCTATGTGTGACGTCGAACCATGCCCCCATCGCCATCGAATAATGTCACAACCGGGTGTCTAAACTCAAATTGGCCCCACTCGCCCCAAAATGAAAGGTCCAGTGGCAGACCGTTATTTTAGGTCCATGGGGGGCACTCATAAGGCTAATTTTCGGCCCCTCCCCCGTTTAACACTTAGGGGATCCCTGAGACTGGCTCCGGGGCTCCCTGAGACCAACACTTGGTGGCACTCAATAAGGCTCATTTCGGCCGCTCCACCGATTAGCTTTCAGGGAACCCCTGCGACTGATTCCTGGGGCCTTTTAGAACAAATTTGAGGGGGTCCCTGATAATATCTCGGGGCTCCTGAGATAAGTTCTCGGCAGCACCTCTGGGACCAATTATCGCGACCCTGCAGCTGCGCTTGAAAATAACTCGAGCAATCGTGACCCTGCTGTAAAGTGGAAAACTTCAAGAGGAGAGGTAATTTCTTTGGTCTGAAGCTCTGTGTTGAAGTCTGTACGTAATTGATACATCGCTGTTATGTCCGGTGTCGATGTATTAAAATACAAGTCTGCCTGAAAAAACTATCGAGATTTGTTCCGAGTGGGGCGAGGGGGCTGAGATTTACTGTCAGGAGCATCCAGATTAGCTCGGGGTCCATTGAGGCTGACTCCCGACAGCCCTCTGAGACTTATCCTGGAGCGCCCCCTGAGACTAACACTCGCGGGGAGCACTGCTGATACTGAGTCTTTGGTGCTCCTGAGACTAACTCTCGAAGGCCTCAGATTAGCCTTCAGGGGCCTAAGGCTAACTCGGGCCCCCTGAGACGAACTCTCGAGCCACTTAGACCAAAATTAGGGAGCACCTCTGGGGGATTGCTCCGATCCCCAGGCTTAGCTCTCGGATGCCTGAGACTGACTCCTGGGGGCCCCCCTGGGACTAACTTTTGGCCGCTCCCCGGGACTGACTCGGGGGCCCCTTAGATCAAAATTGGGGACACAGCCTAAGGCTAACCCTCAAGGGCTCCCAGGATCACCTCTCGGCCCCCCGAGACTGCGGTATTCATGAGACTAATTCCCGGTCCCCAGACTAGCTTTCAGGACCCCTTAAAGTTAGCTCTTGGCTCCTGAGAATGACGTCCTTGAGACACGGAGGCCTCTTGAAACCAATACGTGGCAGTACCTATGATAATAATTCTCGGATCCCCATATTAGCTTTTGGGCCTCCTGAGAGGAGGTCTACATAGACCAAAACGGATGGGACCCTGATAATAACTTGGGTCTCTCGTGATTAGATTTTTGGGGCCCCTGAGACCGGCCTTAGGAGGCCCCCTGAGAATGACTCGAGGGACTCCTGAGACCAACTCTCGGGGGAGGGTGCTCCTGAGACTGATTTTCGGGGTCCCCTGAGACTGACTCTCAGGGACCCTGATACCGGCTCTCTCGGCTCCCTGAGACCGGCTCTCGAGTGAGGGGGTGGGGGAGCACTGACTCCAGTCAGAAAGTTATGGGGCAGCCGCCCCTGTCCCCTGCCCGCTACTTCGCCTATGACATCACGTCATCGTGTAATGCAGGAAAATTTTGTCTTTTTTTGGGGGATTCAGTTTGCCACCCTCTCCCCTTTCCCTGACCCCTGTTAATGGCAGTGTCTTGAAAAAGGAAAAGCGTGATACAGAACCTGCTCATCTGTCAGCTGGAACCACGCTTTTTGCATAGATGTGCTAAATGTGGCCTCAGTTTCGACGAGTCGTGGCAGTTTTTCCCCATTTTTAGTGCCTGCGTCCGCGACGTCCGGCGGCCGGCGCCCTGTACGTCGAAGCTTCCCACTTTTCCCGCTAGGCGGACGACCGCTGTCACTCACATCAAAGGCGCCGACAGGCAGTCTCCGATCCAGGTATCTATTATTCATGTTGATAATCAGCAGCCGCGTTTGGCTGGGCGTGCTGCTGCTGCCTTTTTTCCTTTTTCTTCACCAATAAACCTGTATGGTACCAATATGGATGAATTTTCCCTAACAGGTCCCATCAAAATATTGAAGCAAAACAATTACAAAAGTGTATGGGACATATCACATTTCTCACACCCACTTACACAGCCATCCACATAATTTACATGGTGGAATGTGTGTTGAGCTGTGGATGTGCTGCTAGGGACGATTTTTGCAGGCTTTGAATAAATGCATACCTGCATGCATACATCTATGCATACATCCATGTCGCCTTTCAGTTCTTAGCCTTACAATTGACTTTGGAAAATTTCGTCGCCGAACTCTGTCCCTGGCTGGATTTGAACTAGGATCTCCCAATCAGAAGTCCAGAGCTCTTCCCACTTAGCTTATTATGTGGTACATTAGCTTGTATTGTGTATTACAACATATCTTGACATTACAACATATCATAAACATTAACAACAACTTAAGCAACTTGATCATGCCTGTTTTTATGAATTGCAGATGGAAGGGTAACAAAGTATTTTTGCAAGATTTTATATTATGATCTTGTAGATAATTATTTGCAACCAAAAGTAGTACAGGTTTACTGTGATATTTATCGTGTTTGCCCCTTTGATGTGCCAGCCTACCAAAATCTATACAACACCAGTGAGTAATATGCCTGCCCCAGGCATATCAGAATGTTATTTTCGCTTGATTCCAGTCCCTATTCTTCACTGTGCCTTGGCCGGCAGAGGCAGCCATGTCGCTGTTTAAGGCCCGTGAGTGGTGGGCCACCACCTGCGGGTCCGATGAGACGTTCGACGCAGGCTCCATGGTTGTGGCCACCGTTGGAGCTGCCAACCAGAACGTCCAGCGGCTCATCGTCGCCAGCCAGGAGGTGATGAGAGGGGGAACTGTATGCTACTGAACAGCCCAGACCTCTGCAAGACGTTGTTTACTGGTTCATGTGCTTGTCTTGAGATTTGCTCCGGTGTTTGCCATCGCTTCTTATTGTTATATAACAACAGGATACAGTGTTGTTGTTACATCCCAAATGCCTAACTCCCGCGGAATACCAACTTTCATGATAGTAAACCAAGTAGGTGCATGTTTCGTCCAAGACTTACCCTTGTAACATAAGAGCTTCAGAACTCGCCTAGCATTAAGGATAATGATGGTAAGAAGGGACAAACTGTTGGATTAGAACCCGTTTCCATCGTCAACAGCGTCTGTTTCAATACCAATTTGTGCATCACTACCAGTTGATGCCGTTTTAGACCGCTTGGTTGGTTCTGCAGTAATGTGTGTGCACCGTTTTTCGCCCGTTCCCGCAGGGTTTTGTGCGGGTGTACCAGCCGCATTATGACGGCCACGCTGAGGGGGAGGAGGTGGCGGAGGTGGGATTCCGTCCCGACGACCTCCTGCTGGAGGTGCAGCTGGACCAACCGGTGCTGCAGGTCATAACCGGCCGCTTCGTGAGGTCAGTGCTCGTCTGTTCTCATGGTCTGTGGGCCAGTGCAAACTGGGCTTGGTCCGCACTCACAGGGCGCTGCTGGTGGCTGTTTGTGCTGATTGTAAGGTTCGGCAAGCCTGTGATGCCTATCGTATCGAAATGCCTGATCAGACAAATATGAGTCCGGATGTTGTGAACACATGAAAATTATGACTTTTTCTTCTTTATGGTAAACATGTTTTTCACTTCTGGATCCATTTTATCGTGTTAACTCTGTATACAAATTTGAATTTGTATACAGTTTTGAATCTTGTCCTTCTCTGGTTCTAACCACGCCTCTTCCCGCTCGGTTCCAGTGGAGATGTCTATATGACATGTTTTTTCTTTGTGATTTTTTTCCTGCCCCGGTACTTACCGCGCTCCTCCCCACTCAGTTCCAGTGCAGACGTCTGTATGGCGTGTTTCTGTAACTTTGTCCTCCCCTGGTACTGACCACGCCTCCCCCCCTCCTACTCAGTTCCAGTGCAGACGTCTGTCTAGCCGTGCTGATGCCGTTCCAAGTCACTGTCTTCACCATGAACATGGCTGCTGGCACTGTGGAGCATGGCACTCACTATGCCATCAACGCCGCCTACTCGCACAAGCTCAAGCGCTCCTCCTTCAATATCTTCTCCGGAAACTTCAGCGGAGCCAAGGGCAAGGTGGGGACTTTATTACCTAATGACAGAAGTCTTACTAGTAAGCTAAGCAGAAGATGCCTTCGATAAATGCTTAGTTTGAAACAAAACACCACGGTACACCTCTTAACTTGTTAATGAGTGGATGTTTTACTGTTTTTTTCATTTTGCAGGGATTTGGGATGCTGTGGTTTCGGAGATTTAAAGGTATTCAGAATGAAGTTATTTTTTACTGTTTTACTGGATATACTCGGCTGTGGTACGGCCATATCAATTTTTCTGGGAGGGACTTTGGTTTCTGGCCTAACCTAGAACTTGTAACCTGGCCGCTGCTCTGCAGTACGTACCCGACGCTTTTGGCCTATGACCTCAATGTATTCCGTCTGCCGTCACTCTTTTGACCTGTGAGCTCACGATCTCTGCTGTTACGCTGTTGACCTGTGTCCTCACGGCCTCTGTTGGCCTGTGACCTCAGTCTCCGTCTGCCGTCACGTTGTTGGCCTGTGTGCTCATGGTCTCCGTCTGCTGTTCTTGTTGGCCTGTGTCCTCCCTGTCTCTGTCTGCCGTCACTGTTGGCCTGTGATCTCACGGTCTTTGCCTGCCATTACTGTTGGCCTGTGGTCTCACGGCCTCCGTCTGTCCTCCGCAGGAGCAGTTCAGTGTGCAGTCTCTGGACGGCACGCTGACGTTCTTCGAGCAGGAGAGCCGGGCCTTCAGTCGGTTCCTCCCCGGCTACCTTATACCGGGTCCCATCGTGTTCGTGCAGAAAACCTCCGCCGTGGTCACGGCCACCTCCAGCTGGGCCATCGAGGCCTACAAGTGAGTTGTCATTTGTTAGAAGAGAGGCTTTGGTTTCGCTCCAGGCTTCAATGGCATCGTTGTACTGTTGCGCCGCACAAAGACTTGGTGATCTGATGCAGGTCGCCGAAAGGTGAACCAGGATACACTGGTTTTGTGTGGCTTCATTTTTCTTGAAAGTGCTTGAAAAGTCGTCGCTTTTGTCCAATGGAGCATTCTGAAAGTTTCGTCTTTGCACAGAAACATTGCTGCATTCTATTCAATCTCTCGTGAGTTGTCAACTTTTCGTAGGAGAGGGGTGTTGTTACTAATCAGGGTTATTCGGTCTTGCAAATTCAATTTTGCGTGCTAAAGTCCTGTTTTCTCAATTGTAGATTTTCTTTTTAAACTCCATGAACGTAGCTTCTCAAGAGGCATTGCCTTGTTGGACGGTTGTGCCGAATGTGTGTGGTCTCTGGTGCATCAGCTGGGTGTCTGTTCTCGGCAGGTACTCGTCCCTGGCCTTGTTGGACGGTCGTGCCGTGTGTGTGGTCTCTGGTGCATCAGCTGGATGGCTGTCCTCGGCAGGTACTCCTCCCTGGCCTTGTTGGACGGTCGTGCCGTGTATGTGGTCTCTGGTGCATCAGCTGGGTGGCCGTCCTCGGCAGGTACTCGTCCCTGGCGCAGGGCTCTGAGGCGGGCGATACCACCGGCGGTGACACTGGCTCTGGGAAGCGAGTGTACGCCGACTGGAGCTACAACCTGGGGGAGGCCGCCCTGGACCTTCAACAGGTGGGCTGAGCCATTGCGGCGGTCAGAAAGTAGCGAGCCGGTAAAGGAGATGGAACAGGAGATGCGCTTATGGGCAATGGAGTATTTTGGGCAGTCAGGCTCGAGGTTCTCCTGTAATTCATTGGCGTTAAGGAAACTGTTTGGTTTGGTTGCCAGAAGTTTGAGTTGTGTCCAGAACTGTTGTTATGCTTGAAAAAGCCTTCGACAGTGGCCCTTAACGGCTCGTCTCATGCATCTGATGCCGGCGCCGTGGCGCGGGACCGGCCGCGCTCTCCGGCTGGAGTTGATGTCCGCCCGCCGCCAGGTGCTGCTGCCCTCTGGCGAGACGCAGCTGGTGGTGCTGGCCGAACACAGTCTGGCCGTGCTGAAGGAGTCGGGCCAGCTGCTGCTGCTCAAACGCCTCGACTACCACCCGTCCTGCCTCGCCACCTTCGCCAATGGCAAGTTCGGCCCCATGAGAGTGTTCTGCTTAGAACATGGAACCCTCTCGCCGTGCAAGGCTAGGGGGTATATGCAATGTTTTTTCCCGCGAGATTGTCCTCTTTTCATTGCACAGTGGAATCATCTTGTGTTTGGAAAATCCTGTGGGGCTTATGATGATTCAGTTTTGTAAGCTCTATAACTGTTAACCGAGAGATGGAATGGTTTTGTGACACCTGTTAGAGTAAAAGATTCAGCATTCATGCTGAATTAATTATACAATCCATTATCATTTAGCCTCTGTGCGCAGGATGGGCAAGACTTGAACATACGTGTGGATGCCTTGAATAGGCGTTCTCTACCTTGCTCACTCATTTTGACCTGTACAGCTTACTCACCCAGCGAACATGTTACTGGCTTTCATTGAATTGCAGGTGCTTTCCCGTCCTAGACCTTAAATCTGTCTCAGCCAGTGACGGCGGAACGTCCGAATTTAAGGGGAGAGGGCACCATGGAGTTTTCAACCCATTTTTACCAGTCAATCCCATAGGGCTAGTGTTAAGATGTCTGATCTAAGGGGGTGTCCCAGTCCCCCCCACCCTCCAGTTCCCTCCAGCTCACGCTTCACAGACCCTTCTCTTGATTGACCTGCAGTGAAGTAAGACCCTAGTCCAAACAACAGACAATAGTGTGCTGTTATACGTCCATGAACCACATCGCCCCCCGCCCATAAACAGCGATGGTGCTTAACACGCCCGTGTGGAGTACTTGTCACTCTCCTCCAGAGACTTAACTGATGTAAAGTCACACCTGCGTGGGTCAGAGGTTACTGCCCCCCCACAGATGCAGGCCGGCTGACGTCACTGGTGTGCAGTCACACCTGCGTGGGTCACATATACGAGGGAGAGACGCTGCGGTGGGCGGCGCGTCTTCCCTTCGTGGCCTGCGCCGCCAACCGTCTGCACCTGCAGCAGCTGAAGGGACTGCTGGTCCTCCTCAGTCAGCAGGTCAGTGAGAAGGGCGCCGCTGACCCGGCTTCAAATCCTCAGCGGGAATACTAAATAACGACTTCCTGATTCCCAATATATCCTTCCAACAGGAGGAGAGTTGCCGACGCCATATGGCCTCAGCAGTTGGTGCGTCGTAAAGCCTCAGGGTATATTCCCCGATGTGTCGGCCCGTCTGCCACAGTGTGATGGATTATGGTTTAGAATGTTGCCGGCTTCTAACAATCAGCTGTCCCCTCGGTTCCACCGTGAAGCCGTGGTGAGGCAGCTGATAGCTTCCCTGTTGTCAAATGCGCCTCGGGGGCCCACGTGAAAGAGACAGCTGCAGGCCTTCGAAGTGTAGCAAATGTAGGCATCGGAGATCCGTTTGTTGTTAGGTGTCAAATGAAATATTGATGTTGACATTTGTGGTGGAATTCACAGCACCCGAAATGCAATAAATGGCGGGCTTTTGTACGGTGATGGGATCAGCCGGGCACGCTGAGTCAGGCTACGTAAGACTATATTTGCTCTGTTTATCTCCAGCTTGCCGTGCGATGCAGGGATGCCGGCAGCCGAATACCTAGGTATCACCCCCCCCTCCCCCTGTTTGTGACCCTGTGCTGCCTTGTAGGGGGCGCTGGTGGCGGTTTACCTGGGTACCACGCCCTCCCTGTTCGTGGCGCCACCTGTGCAGACGGCGGGTGCCCTGGACTACGAGGCGCTGGACATGGAACTCGCCAACCTCAACAAGATCATTCAGAAGTCTCAGGCAGACGGTGGTGAGTGGACTTCTCTACTTCTGCTCCAGTTTATCGCAGTGCCGTATCCGTTTGTTCTGCCTGAATGCAGTCAATGAAACAGTGGTAAAATCATTGTAAAGTTGAATGGCACTGTCATTCACAGTTGCACAGTTGAATGCCACTGTAGATGTGTCTTTATGTTACGGGGTTTGATTATTGGCTGCCTGCTGAATTATGTTTACCATCTCAAATGATGGAGGAGATATGTGATTATTATCCAAAGGCACTGGATGAAAGTTGGCAGTGTTTCATGTGTGACGGCCTTTTGCCATTAGTCGGGATGAGATGCCGCTAACAATTTCTGCTGCTGATGCGTCAGTGCCACATGCAGTGTTTTCTCTGCCGACCGCCAGACACTGGTCTCTCGCGGGGCGGTCTGGACTCGGAGGTGCAGCTAGTGGTGCAAATTCACCCGGTGCTGGACCCGTGCTCCTTACCTACGGAGATTGATCAACAGGTGAGTCGTGCTCGGAAAAGTGTGCATCACACTGCGAATATTGGTGCCAATGTTTTACGTGACTATTACTGGCTCCGATCGGCCTTCGATTCAAAAGACTGTTTCTTAATCCCATTACGTCATTGTCGTGGTTGTCCTGGTGTAACACTGCCGTCCCGCCGTGCTGGGACAGATACCCTTTGGCAGTATGTGTGACCCGGTGCCCTGTGCCAGCATCTGTGTCCTGGTGTAACACTGGTGTTCTGTTCAGTGTACGCCTTTAGAGTTGATATACAATGTGTTATTTTCTGTGCCACTGCTCTCTTGGAATTTACTAGCACTCGAAGGGTGGGCTGTTTCAAGCGCTCATGTCATACAAGTGTGTAATACAAGTGTGAAAAGGTACTGGTGTTCCGCCGTGCTGGAACAGGTGCCATGTGCCAGTGTATGTGTCCTGGTGTAATATTGATGTCCTGTGCAACTATCTTGTGTCCTGGTGCCCTGTTCTAGTATCTGTGTTCTGGTGTAACACTGGTGTTCCGCCGTGCTGGGACAGGTACCCTGTGTATCTGTGTTCTGGTGCAACACTGGTGTTCCGCCGTGCTGGGACAGGTACCCTGTGTATCTGTGTTCTGGTGTAACACTGGTGTTCCGCAGTGCTGGGACAGGTACCCTGTGTATCTGTGCCCGGTGTAACACCGGTGTTCCGCTGTTCTGGGTCAGGTGCCCTGCGCCAGTATCCGCGCCCTGATCTCGCCCTCGACGCCGGTGACCTCGGTTCTCGTCAGCTTCCACGTCACCAGTCCCCTCACCGTGGTCAAACCTTCCGCCGCCATCGAGACGCTCAGTAAGCCACGGACACTCGGAGGCAGCCGCCGTGTGACGGTGTGTAACGCTCAACAAGGCAGAGGCCTCTCAGTAGCCCATCGAGGCTCCCAGCCTTCTCGGTATTGTATGTATTGGTTTGCTGTTTACATATATTTATTCTGAAACTGAGACCTTGAAAGCATGTGTGAGTTCCATGAGGAGTTGGAAGCGCTAAGACTAGAGAAATTGGCCCTAAAAGTGTTTGTTCTCGTTAGGACCTCATTTCCCTTTCTGCGTAGAGTCGATGTCGATTCGATTTCTATTTCCTTTCCATTTGGATGGTAGCATGTCCTATTCTCCACCCAGACTACCTACACGTCAGCTCGGTCAGCTGTTGCACTCCCCTTCCCACAGCGAGCACCACTGACGTGGAGGCGGTGGTGTACCTGGAGCGGCCGCACGCGGTGCCGTCGCTGCTGCTGGAGACGGTGGTCAGTTACCTGGCGGCCGGCGGTGCGCCGCGCGTGCTTCGCACCACCGCCCGGCTGCCGCTGGCGCTGGTGGCGCGAGCTGCTGATCCCGTCAAGGACGCCGAACACAGGGTCACCGTCTGCTCCAGCAGGCCGTCCGTCAACCTGGCCTCCCTGTTCAACGGTCAGTCGGCCTGGGAGCCGTGAGGGTGGCGCGCTTAGGTATGTGTGTTGTGAAACACGTACTGCGAAAGGGTGCGATATGATGATGCTTCGATGATTGTCATATTCTGCTCGAATATTTGTACGATAGCCTTATTCAGTATTATTTTCCCATCCTATAGATTGTATCCACATGTTTATTGGCCAGACCCTGATCACCGTGTATCATTTGGATTTTATTGATATATGTTGTCTCGACCCGTTGTCGTCATGACCAATTGTACCTAAATGACCACTGCATCCACTACCGTGTCTATAAAACCGCCGCTGTCGAGATTCGAACCTGCAACACTCCGCTCAGACCTGGCTCTGGACGCCAACATGTCGAGCGCGGCCGGCGTGGAGTACTACACGGGCTCCACCGTTACCATCCTGGCGTCGAAAACGTCGCAGCGCTACCGTCTGCAGTCCGACGACTTCCACGCCCTCTGGCTCATCACCGAGGAGCTGGTCCGGCGCATCGGTACGCCGTCTGCGCATTGAGGAATGGGTACAATGTAGCGTAGATGCTATATGTGCTTTGAATGTGTACCAATTTCTTCCTTTTCGCGCGGTCGCTTTTTCTGGCTATGATACGGGTAATCGAAACGGTAGGGCTTAACAGCATCGTTGCTGTGGAAACCCATGCATGCCTGAACACTGAAATATCGTGTGATTTCATTGAAACATCATCCACTACCCACTGGAGCGCCTCCCTCTCACGCCTGTCCCCGGCTGGCCCTCAGGCAGCCTGTACGAGGAGGACTCCGGCTCGCCGGTCTGCTCCTACGCCTCGTCGCTGCCGCTTCAGGAGGTGTTTGCTGAGGTGGATGCCCACCTGCTGTGGCGGCAGCGGCGGCAGCAGCAGCTGCAGCAGCTGGAGCAGCGTGCCACCCAGTTCCGCGCCATCCAGCGCCGCCTGCTCACCAAGTACAAGGACCTGACGCCCTCGCCGCTCACCAACATGGACCAGCTGCTGGAGGAGACGTACAGGTGCGGAGGGCAGAGAGTGGGGGGGCAGGGAGTGGTCGGTCGGGCCGGGAGGTAGGTTGTGGTGGCTCGTCTTGGATGAAATTTGGGGTGCCTGTTAATACCAGTTTCCACCGAAGT